>JADRCH010000014.1:17374123-17421148 GCA_019843965.1 Rhynchomys soricoides | reverse complement strand
GGGGGGGGGCAAGCAACCCCTTTTATAGTGAGTCAGACAGACCTGGCTGTTGCCAGACAACTGTGGGGCAGGGCCTAGAAGGAATGCCAACAAGGGCAAATAAATAAAGAGGTATGGCAGGACTCCATCTAGTCAGTCTTCTGAGTCCTGACACTCCAGGTTTATGCTTAAATAGAGCAAGAATGACCCATGACCAAGAAGTCTTTGTTGAAGTGTGGTTTGGCCCAGTTTTGACCCATCCTTGTCTCAACTCCAGTCTCTTTTGCAAGGTGGCCCGTGAAGCTGTCAGAATTGTGGGAACTCTTTCTGAGGGAGAGAAGCCCCTCCTCTTGCTGGTCTGGGACTCCAGCCTTTTTGTCTCAGGCATGAGATTGCTGGAAGCTTCAGTTCCCTGGGGACCATTGCTTCATTCAATAGCTTGAGGGATAAAGGGAAGGGAACTTGGGACTCTTTAGAATGTCTTCATTTCTGCCAAGATGTTACACCATAACCAAGACTGTGGCCAGAGCAGCTTGCAAAAACACTCCTCATCCAACCTGAGGCATTTGTCATGTCAAAGAACAAAATTACAGTTCCAGTTAAAGATCCTAGATATCACTGTTTTAGATTCTAAAACCAGGCAACACGTAATTCTACAAAACAATGAACCTGGTGGCAGAGGTTGCTTTTATAGACAGGGAGAAGCCTAAGCAATAGCAGAATGGTCCCTCCCTGTGCATGAAGGTGGGGAGAGAACAATAGAAAAATAGCCAGGCATGGTGGCACATTCTTTTAACTTCAACACTTGGGAATGTCAGGCAGGAGGATTGGGAGTTCAAGACCACCTTGGGCTACATCATTCGGTCATGTCTAAACAGGAAAGAAGAACTGATGGCATGGGTCCCTTCACCTTACCTCCTTATTAAGGTGTAGGTAACAATTTGAAACTGGCCATGTGGGAAGAATTTAGTTGTTTCTCCTAGTTCTGGGGAAGGTCCGATGAAAAGCTTAATTTCAGCCCTGTAGAGTGGAGTGTTAGGGGTGATTGCTCTCTGATGTTTAATCCTGTGTGTTGGGGTCTTGTGCAGCAGCCACATTCATCATAGTGCTCCCTGTAACCTCTGGTTAGCAGTTTCCTCCTACTTACTAACTTCATGGAAATAACCATGTCTTGGTGGGCAGAGTCAGAGCCCTCGAAGCCCTCACAGCCAAGCTGCAGACACAGTGCAAACACATGTGCCCCTTCTTTACTGGCAAAATCCAAGTCAGTCATTTGCTTATATTGTTTCCTGAAGGTGCCCAAAGCAGCCAGTATCATTAAAGAGAAAGACGGGAAACCTACTGGCCAATTCCTATATATTTGGCTTGAACGTACTTCATCAAAGTCGAACCAACATACCAACTTACCAACTTTAATTTCCCATCCCATCTACCATTTGGCTCCAAGAAAGAAAAGGGAAGTTAACATCACAGCTGGAGGGGGTTTGCAGAAGGCTCTATTCCGGCAGGAAGGGTGTCTAGAGCGGCTACATCCTGTTTGTGAGCCTCTAGTCATCGGACTTCCCAGGACTTCCTTATTGACTTGCTTTACTTCTAGACTTCTCTTCCCATCCACTGACATTGCCTTGTCTTCTGTTTCAGCTCTGGGGCATAATCAAACAAGGCTACAAATGCAAAGGTAAATACGTGGGATGCCACGGAGATTTTGGGTAGGAATCAAATTGCTCTGCCTAAGCCATAAATAATCTTGACCTCTTGGGACAATAGAAGCTGAAGAGTTAATGTGTCTCACACCTCCCAAATGGTCTGAGCTTCCCAGATTCATCCCTGTAATTCAGTTGGGGTGGGGCAAGGGTGGCAGCTGTTTCTACTCTGGAAGCTGGGTCAGACACAGGATTCACACTCGTTTGTGCCAATGTGAATTTTCTTTTTAGACTGTGGAGCCAACTGTCACAAACAGTGCAAAGACCTCTTGGTTCTGGCCTGCAGAAGACTTGCCAGAGCACCTTCCTTGAGCAGCAATCCTGGGTCACTGCCTGGAAGCCCAGCCTTGCCCCCAGGTAATGCTCTCTGTGTTCTTCCAAACCCACCCCAACCCCCCAGTGTTTTTTAAAGCACCTCTTCATACCTGTCCTTTATCTGTGTTCTGGGGCTACTTAGGGTCTGAATCGTACAAACAGCAAGGGCACTCTGCTCTGTAGATTACTCTGGATGCTAAACCCTTAATTCTGTTCCTTTTTGATCTTGCTCACCTGTAGTTCACTTGCTGCTAGTTAATTCTAGCCCTAGTCTGGTCCTCTGGGACCTTGCATATCAGATTCCTGGTGTCTGTACTAACAGTGATGGTTTGCTCCTGGACAGACCAATGTCAAATAATAATGACTTTTTTTCCCTTCTAGTGCAGGATGAGGTGTTTGAATTTCCTGGGGTCACTGCTGGACACCGAGACCTGGACAGCAGAGCGATTACACTGGTTACAGGATCTTCCCGTAAGATCTCCGTGAGGCTGCAGAGAGCCACTACTAGTCAAGCCACCCAGACGGAACCTGTGTGGTCAGAGGCTGTCTGGGGAGACTCGGGGTCCCATACCTTCCCCAAAATGAAATCCAAGTTCCATGACAAAGCAGCAAAGGACAAAGGCTTTGCCAAGTGGGAAAATGAGAAGCCCATGGTACAAGCTGGTGTGGATGTTGTAGATCGAGGCACTGCATTTGAACCTGACCAGGATGGTGGGGAAGAAGAAGCCAAACAGGGTGGTGAGGTCAGTGCTGTGAATCCATGACTACCCTCAGAAGGAGAAGGCCGAGGGGCTGATTGTGGACATGTAGTTCTTGGAAATAGCCTCATGACTTCAAAAGCATTATGGAAATCAAGATATATTCCTTTTAGAGTTCCTACTGACGAGTTATATGAGCCAGGAAAGATGATGTCTTGTCCCCCTACCTCTTTCACCGTGCAAAAAACCCAACAGAATTCTGAAATGTAATGAGGTCTTGTCCGTATTGATACACAAGGGACCTGTAACTCTTGCATGTATTCACATGGCAGTGTGGTGCAGGGTTGCTTCATTGTGTAAGACAGAGCTGGGGCTCAAATCCAGGGGAGACTTGCAGAGAGAATTAGACTTTCACCTGTGCTAAAACAGACTCTTGATAGTATTACAGAAAAAAGGAGGCAGCAATCCAAGATGTGATGGCTGCAAGGTTCTATAAAGTGGACCCTGTCACCCCAAAATCATATTCAGGTCACCCAAAGAAAACTGGCATGCACATGGAATGTTAGAATATGCTGAAATTATAACTTGATTCAAGACAAAAGAGACAATTAGTCAACAGTCCATAGTATATTAAGAAAATAGATTTGGGGACAGCAAATAATTCCTAAAATGAAGCAATTATTGAAAAGTCAAGTTCACCCAATATGAATATATAGTGTCCACACATAAGCATTTTTTTTTTCTTGGTTTTTTTGAGACAGGGTTTCTCTGTGTAGCCCAGGCTGTCCTGGAACTCACTCTGTAGCCCAGGCTGGCCTTGAACTCAGAAATCTGCCTGCCTCTGCCTCCCAAGTGCTGGGATTAAAGGCGTGCGCCACCACTGCCTGGCACATAAGCACTTATAAATATGTAATTTTCATGCAAAATTTCTTAGTGCCCTTACATATGTTATAGCATGAATTTCTGAGATGGAAACATTTCAACAAACATTTGGGAGAGGTACTAATGTTTTGTGCAGTACCCTACAGGAACACCTTGTTTATTGTATATGAAGTCTGCGTGAGAGTAAGATTTTCATATGCTCAGTAGACAATCTTTTTTATTACTTGTTTGTATGTATATAAGTCGACTCAGGTATGTGTGTATGAATCTGAATATGTGCGCCAGTCCACATGTATCTGCATGCATGTGCTGAGTACATAAATGAGTGTCAGATGGCCTCTATTCTGTCTCTGTCTGTCTGTCTGTCTCTCCTCTCTCTCTCCCTCTCTTCAATTTCTTTCTTTAATTCAGGGGTTTCCAACTTTGGGCTGACGTCTTGTCTCTACTAGGCTGGAAGCTAGTTAGCTGCAGCAATCTAGTCCTCTTGGCTCTTGTACTTTCATCTCAAGGTTGCAGTTCTAGGGTACCCAGGACATCTAGCTTGGACATCTAGCTTGTTACACGGGTGCTAAAATCCAGGACTGAGCAGCAAGCACTTTGAAACCTTGACCCATCTCTCTGGTCCCTGCCATTTTTCGTTTTCTTGCTTTTTTTTTTTTTTTTTTTTTTGAGATGGAGTCATATGTTGCCCTGGGCTAGCCTCCAATTCCTGGGCTCAAGGGATCCTCCTCTGGCTCCCAAGTATCAGGGACTACAGGCTCAGGTCACACTTGGCTGGATCTCTATGATCTTTCAAGTCTCTCCTAAATATGGAAACTCTGAGGGGCTCACCTTTTGAGGTCTTCCCTTATATTCATTTGGAAAATGGCATTTTAGTAATAATACTCTGCTTTTGTTAATTGAGACCAAACTCTGCAGCAGGTTCTGGTTTGTATTGCAGGATGGCTGAGGTCAAGCTGAGGAAACAGAAGGCAATCAAGTCCGGATTTGGGGAGGAGAGAGAAGAGGAGCTCTGAAAGGCACAGTCTCTCTCAGAAGCAGTCTGGAAAAGAGATTTGGATATGCTCACTGCCTCTGGTCATCCTGGGATCCCCATGACTGGACTATGGGACAGAGACTTTACCTTGACTCTGAACAATTTATTTCCTGTACTCTGCCCCTCCTGAGGTGTCACGAAAACTAGTAATGTAGTCAGCTTCTCACGTCTCTCTAAAGCCATTTGTACCCAGGGGAACGAAAGCTTTGGTGCATGTGCATGATACCCATTCTCTAAAATCAAAACTTAGCTCTTTTGGACAATATTATTTTTATAAAGTGTGTGCGTGTGTATAGGGTGTCTCACAAGAAGTTGAGTTTGAGCTCTTTTAGATGGGACCAGGACCTGAATTTTTACTGAGAGACAATGGCATTCTTTAGACCCTGGAAAGCAGTGAACCCTCTGCTGGCTAGCTATAAGGAGTGCTTATAGTGTCCTACCACACAGTCACTGTGCTTGTAATGCCATGTGTATGTGTCACCTAGGTCTTACCAATCCTGGATCACTAAGGGGAATCATATCCCCAAAGCTCCCCCAATACTCATGCTAGATATGATTTAAAAATGTGTATAACTGAGCACCTAATTGGGTTTCCCACTCTTTCTGAAGATTCCCAAAATAGAACGTTAATTAAGAAATCAAATCAAGTTCTGAGGGATAAAATTTAGTAGAAAAACCCACCAAATTACTAGGTTAAAAGAAAAACAACCAGTTTGGAAAGCTGAAAGGAAGCCTAAGATTTTCATTTTAGATAATTTCTGGAAGCAAAAGGTAACTTAATTTCTTCCTAATAAATTCTCAGTTTACAAATATTCACAAAAAGAAAAATCACCATAAACCTCAGCTCTGGATTGATATTCCATTTATACCTTTAAAATATTAATAATTTAAACATCTTTCTTTGAGTGTGTATCTTCTGAAATAGATTCATGATGCTCAGAAATAGAGACACTGCCAGGCTGATGTTTCAATACCTATAATCTCTGCACTTGGGACATGAGATAGGAGGACCCCAAGTCTGAGGTCAACCTGGGCAACTTAGCAAGAATCTGTCTAAGAGAAAACGTAGGGGCTAGAAAGATGACTCAGCAGTTAAGAGCACTGTCTGCTCTTTCAGAGGTCCTGAGTTCAATTCCCAGCAACCACACAGTGGCTCACAACCATCTGTAATGGGATCTGATGTCCTCTTCTGGTGTGTCTGAAGACAGCTATAGTGCACTCATATACATAAATAAATCTTATAAAAGTAATAATAAAAGTTCAGGTGATTGAGGGACCATCTCATATCAAATGACCAGTTAGAAAATATTCCACAGAGGTACCAGGTACACATTTGAGGGCTAACATGTGTATATCCCATGTAAAACTGACTATAATTTTATTTGTGAAAGTCACTTCCACAGTGCTCAACGGATAACTCTGCTCTGGCCCTTAGAAATTGAGATCATGGAGGACACAACCGCTAAGTGGTTCCAGTGTCTTGAGACGACCTTGGTAAAGGTGACATAATGTGCCCCAAAGGTTCTGGAATGGGGCATGATTCAGATTGGCGATACTGAAGAATAAGTGAAGTCTCTAATCGAAGGAGCTGTGTTTAATCTATGAGCATTCACTTCAGTGTCGAGCACCTTGAGCAGTGTTGTTGGATTTATGTATATAGACTGTCTGTTACTATTCATAAATACGGCAGAGTACATGTAAACAAATTAAAAACAGAAACTGGCAAGTCAAGTACAGGCAAACCCTCTAGAAACATCCAGAAAGAAACCTGTTCAGGATTGTTGGAGGTTTTGTGTTTCTTTTCCAAGGAGTTATCTCACCTGCCTTTTGGTTTGGATATTTATGAGTTTTCATATATAGAAGGAATTTTGTATCTTTGGTTTTCCTGTGATAAGGAAACAAAATGTACCTTCAATGAAAAATAAACACAAACAAAACGAAATACAATGTGTACTAAATGTGTACTATATGTATGTAGATAGCATGTGTCTGCCTGTGGATCTCATGCATGTGCAAACACAACTGTCACTAGTCCGCTGAAGAGAAATTTTAGTCCACAATGAAGATGCCTTACAATCTTGATTATATCACTAACATGGTGACTTTAATGATGACTTCACTTCATCAATTTTCTAGTGTTAGTAAAATAGAGAAGCCCAAGACAAAACAAAACCAGATATTTTCTTCCTCTTAACCTGTTTTGTAGTACATTGTCATCTTGATTTTCTTGTCTTTTTTTTTTTTTTTTAAAGAAAAGTGTTCTTTTATATGTATGGATGCTTTGCCTGCATGTACATTAAGTGCACCACATGCATACAGTGCCCTGGAAGGCCAGATGAGGGCATTGGAACTCCTGGAATTGGAGTTACAGATTGTTAGCTGCCATGTAAATGCTGGAAACTAAACCTGGTTCTTCTGGAAGAGCGGCCAGTTAGTGCTCTTAACTCCAAGTCATCTTTCCAGCCTCACTTTTATCTTCTTGGGAGAGGGGGTCATTCTATGTGCAACTAGGGAGACAGGGCCTCATTGGATAGTGAAGGATGGTTGATAACTTTGATAACTTTCTAGGTAACCCAGGCTGGCTCCACACTTGACAGTACTGTACCATACCCTGCCACTATCACCCTTAAAGGAAAAGCCAAAGCCAGTCTTCACAGTGAGTTAGGTAGGGCAGGATGCATTAGCTACTTCTCTTGATTCTTCATTGATCTGCTTAAAGCAGAGCAGCTGCATTTGGAACCTTTTGTTGAAGGTCTGCCTTCTCAACAGTGTCCCAGATTCCCAGTTACAGGCTTTTAATGGTCTAAGAGCTCTGCTATGGAAAATAATGAAGGCAGACTCCTGTGGGTAGAATCACCAAACTGTTAACTGGTAGCAGAGAATCACAGTATGACTGTCAAAAGTTGGCAGCAAGATGGACCAAGATGAATCTCACCACGCTGAATTTCTAAAGCATACTTTTGGAATACAACTTACACCGGATTCCTGCCCCATCTTCCCTTTCTGTAGTCATGGTCATATCAGGTACATCTAGTTTCTTCATGTTAAAAAAAATCCCAAAAACATTTCATCGACTGTCAGTGGTGGCGTACACCTTAAATCCCAGCACTCAGGAGGCCAAGGCAGACAGATCTCTGTGGTTGAGGCCAGCCTGGTCTACAGAGTGACTTCTAGGTCAGCAGGGACTACAGAGAACCTTGTATTGAACACCTCTCCCCAGCCCCCACACCCCCCAAAAAAACAACCAACTAAACAAAACTCCCAAAACAACAACAAAGACATTTTATCACTTTTAACTACTGGAGAAATTAATTTTTATTTAATTAAAATTTCTCAGAAGTTACTTTAAAAAAGAAATATAAATGAAAATGATGCCTCAAAGAGCTTTTTATTAGGGGCACTGTCATATGAAGATGAGTTCTACTTTTTGTCTTTTTTTCTTCTACTGCTGTCTGTTCTTCCCATTTAAAATTAGGTGGTCAAGACAAGGAACTGGACGGGTAAAATGTAAATTAGAGAAAAATCTATATATTACACACATGTAAATAGTCCAAAGCATAAAAGGCTAAAAGAATTTAACAGTGAGGTAGAAACGTTGACGACTGTTGGGTTTTAGAATTGTAGGAGGGCAAGCACAGGACAGCACTTCATTTCAAGACTGCTTCATTTCTGACTGCACCAGACCAAGCTGCCTAAAACTAGGGAGCACTTGGAGACCTCAGATGAAAACAGTTCCTGCATCTTGTCCTCCTTGTGTCTTAGTGGCAGTCACACTGGAATTGTGTCCCCTGAGAATGTGTCAGAGTTCTTCTGGAGGAACACAGGGACATCACTCGGGCATTTTGAGGAGCAACTGACCTGAACACTTTAAAACATTAACAAAATCAGTGGGAAAAAAACAGGAAGGGGAGGCTGCAGTTCTGACCAAATAATATACCCAATTGCAATGTAAGGGACCATGGTTATATTCTGGGTCAAACATTAAATAAATCAGGTAACTAGGAAAATTTAGGTGTGAACTATATGTTATACCATGAGTGAGTGAATCCTAATCTACTTCAGTATGATAACGACTTTATGGTTTTATGGGAAGACTATTTTTCAGAGACTCCTGTAGACCACTAGAGTGCGTAGGGCAGAAGTATTACCATCAGCAAGCTGTTATTTTCCCACACTTAAGGCTACTATGTAGCTGGGTGTGCCTGGCTGCAAAGTACTTTTAGATGGTCTTTTTTAAAATATTTCTATTGTACAGTATGATGAAGCAGTATGGCAAAGTTTTAAAATGTTGACTCCAGATAAAGCATTTAAAAACTTTTCTGTACCTTTCAAGTTCTAAACAGTTTCAGGGAAGAGACACATTTATCTTTCCTGTAAATCAGTTTTAAAGTTGCAATGAGTGCAAACCAAAAATATATCTTCAATCGTAAGCCCAGGAAAGGAGGTGGCCATAGTCAGGTACTGGTCAGAGGGTCTTACAGGAGGGTGTGGGCAGAAGTTTCTATGGAAGACATGGACTCAGTGGTTGTAAACCAACAAATAGAACAGACAATCCCTCTCCCTTGTATGTTGGATAAAAACTCTTAAAACAACAAGAGAACCCAGGGTATACGAGAAATCACACTGTTGGCTGAGCAAACAACATCTGGTATCTCACTTGAAAACAAAAGGCTACAGAGCAAGGAAAAATTATTCTTCAAATTTCTCCGTGAAGTTAAGCAGCTTTAATGGATTCCTGAGCCCCACACACATCACTAATAAACATTTATTGCTGCCATATCACTAATGAACATTTATTGCTGCTTCAATGTGCTAAGTTTTAGGTTATTTTTTGCTGCACTGTATAGACAATGAATACACTGTCCTACAAGGCAAATACACCACAACCTTTGGAATTATCCTGTTCACCAGACAGAGAAGCACATATCTCTGACAGATATTTATGACACCAGTATCCTAATCCACAGTAAACAGAAGTCAAACACAGGAATCTGTAACACAGATGATTTATTTTCACCTCAGCTTGTTATACACCAACTAACAAGTAGACAACAATAAGGCACCAGATACATTCCATCCGATGGAGTAACGCTGGTGCTAGCGCTGGTGCAGGGGATTGAACTCACAGCCATGGGCATGCAAGGCAAGCACTTTGCCAAAGAGCCGTATTTCAGCTTTGTATTTCAGATAATTATAAACGAGGAACAAAAGTCCTCAAGATTCTAGAAATACTTATGGGATTTTACAGCATGAATCAATAAGGAGTCTTTCACTCTGCAATTTATCTCCTTCCTTGTTTCTGAAATGCTTAAGTTCAGCAACTTTATTGTGAAATAACTCTAGAACCCCAAAGCATTCCAGACTAAGCAGTGCTGAATGCAGAGCGTCCCTGACCAACCAGACAAGTGCAGGTCATATTTATAACTAGAGACAAGGAAGACTGTCACAGGGAGGCTTGGCTGGCTGGAGAGAGCCTTGCCTTCCACAGATAGGATCTGAGCAGCTGCAAACTCTAATCGGCTAAGATTTGCTGAGTTACAAGGATGTACTTTAAGTTACAATGAACTTATGTGTCAGGCTAGGGTACAGTGTACTGAGGAAGGAGGCTGCTCAAGGCTGTATATCACCTATGTACAGTGGACAGGCTTAGGCCAAGCTTAGTATTCTTAATACATAGTAATAACTATTTCCCACCAAACCTAGACTTGCATGTCACTGTTTTCTTGGTTTTCCTCCTACCCCGACTCTCTTCTACTTGCCCCATAAATCGTGATTCCTCAAGATTATATATCTGATCCACTACCTTTCCTCTAACCTAATGGGATTCAGTAGTGACTCGTAATTCTGATTAAGTGCTCCATGCAAATTCCTTGGATCCTTGTTCCAGCCAATCCCAAACCTTTATTTCTAAGCATTTTCTTGAGATTTCAGATGAAACACACCCCAAGATATTACTTTTTCTTCATATATTTTTATTACAGTAAATACTTTTGAGACAGAAGAGGGAGACCCATCCTACCCCTGGGCCACTCAGCAGGTGTTAGGAACATCATTTAGATACTGCTAAAAAATGTGTCATGATCACTATTGCTAAGGGCTTGATTATTAATGCAAGCATTCCTTCTGGTAACCATTTTCCTGGGTGTAGACAGACATTGGGGGAATGGGGAAATTTAACTGCTTTGTTGGCAGCTGTTGGACTCTTTTCGCTGCCTTGAATTTCTTGAACAAAATAACAGTCAGTTAAACAACTAGCCAGCCCACCCTAGGTCAGAGCTTGCTGCTTTGAATATTGCACAGATGCTTTGAGAAAACTACAGGGCAATTATAGCACCTTGCTCCGGCTTCTGAGGGTGCAACCACAACCATGAATGTTTCAAATAGTTCGTACCAAGCTTTTTCCTATCACACACCTTGGATGGGCCTGCAACCATCTTCATGGGAGCCAGCTTCCTGGGAGCCTGTGACTAGCGCAAAGGCAACCATGTCATGATTGGTACAAACATGAACTTTTATTTATATGAGAGTTTGCTGGGATGGGAACAAACACTCTTTAACTGGCTATGTGAGAAAGGCACTCAGCTTACTAAACTAGGCAGACACACTCCTGTGCTCCTTCTCCCGGTGCTGCAGGGTCACTCAACAAAAGGCTTCCTTGTATGATCACTGCTTTTAGTTGGAACAATCTGAGCTGCCATCATGAAGAAGCAGAAGAACAGTTAACAGCACATCTAGCCATGGAAAAAGCTTGACAGCCCCAGGGGCAGAGGCAAGGCTGAGCCTTTAGCTTGACAGCCTCAGGGGCTAAGCCTTTGTCAGGTGACTGACAGCAGCAGAGGTAACAATAAGGATGGCAAAAATAGAGTTTCTAGCAGGGGCTGAAGGCGGTAAGGTGAAAAAGTCGGAGAAACAGCAGGCCCTGGTTACCCGAAAAGTTCTAGGCCAAGGGTCTCAGTCACCCCAGGCCTGGAAGAGGCTCTTACAGGGGGAGGGATCCTGATAACCAGACTCCACCCAGAGTGGTCAATGACAGTTGTTGCCAAGGGCTACACAAACATGTAACCCTAGAGGCACCACCTGCTCCTATGCCCATCTGCCTGGTGCAGGTGGTCACGGCAGCCTTCACCATTAAACAGCGGACACAGAAACATTCAGTCAGGCAAAACAACAAACAGCTACATTGAGTATCTTTTTCCTTCTTAAGACCTTTGCTTTTTGCCATCTAATTGTTGCCCAAATCAGTACGATTCCATTTTTATTACATACGTACATTTGGCTTCTTGTACCACATCTTATCTGTTTCTGCTTCATAGGCTCCCCCACACGCCCTTAATCCTCGTCTCTACTCTAGTCCATGAATTAGACGAAGTACACAGGTTCCAAGTTGGTACACACCAGCAGTTTTTATTGCTGCGTCAGTGAACAAGAGGAGCATTTTTAACTATAATCATGCTAATACGGAGATCAGGGAGAAGTCTGGAGAGCACTGTATGTGGTGATGAACACAGCATGAATGTATATTTTCTACCTAGGTAAACTCAAAGATAGTTTTAAAAGGAAGGAGGCCACGGTGCATGCCTGAAACCTCAGCACTTGGGAGTTAGAAGGAGGGGGTCAGTACAAGGTCACCCTGGGTTAAAAAAAACCTAAGTTCTAGACTCGCCCAGGCTACCAGAGATCTTGTATCAAAACAAACAAACAAACAAGCACAATTAGACACGGTAGGTGAAGATGGTGGGGTGATTCCGTCCACTTACAATCTACTGTAAAAGGACATCAGCAGAGTTTAGGAAGAACTCATACAACAGGAACAAAGCTGTGAAGCTTAGGGAGAAGGTGATTTGGCCAGCGACAATCAGTTCTGAACATGTCGAAGAGCTTTCAGTTCTTTCCCTCAGCCAGACTTAGTCTATGTCTGGTACAGCTGGACATCAGCCAGGTTGGTTGTACAGCATGAAAGGAACAGGTCCCATGGCAGGGCTTAAGGGCTCTCAGTACAGACTCCTGGTTCCAGCTCCTGATCTTGG
This sequence comes from Rhynchomys soricoides, assembly GCA_019843965.1. Taxonomy (NCBI): domain Eukaryota; kingdom Metazoa; phylum Chordata; class Mammalia; order Rodentia; family Muridae; genus Rhynchomys; species Rhynchomys soricoides. The sequence continues at coordinate 17,408,508 of JADRCH010000014.1, read as the reverse complement.
GTGGACATTGGATAGGCCTATCTAGTTTGTTCTACAGACGATGTACTAGTGATTCATGTGAAAAATTAACTCCTAAAAATCTTGATTCTCAAAGAAATCCCCATATTCCATATTCCGGTAAATCAGTACTGACCACAAGGTTAAGAGAGTCTACATGATCAGCCCAGGTGTGGTTGGTGGCATTTGCCTGTAGAGCCACGGTGAGATTCCAAGCACAAAGAGAACAAGTGAAAACAGAATATGCCATCATTTAAGGGAACACTCTCTGCAAACCCCAACAATGCTAAGATGATAATGCTGGTGGTTGGGATATTTTATCTAGAGAATTTATGGCTGACGGGAGAAACTGGATTCTTCTCTGGCTTCTCAATGTGGAGAACAGTGTCTAGTTTAAGTCATTAACAAGGATGTAAACTTGAGGGCCATCGTGGAGAAATCAACCACTTATCCTCACGTGATCAGGGCTGAGAAAGCAACTTCGTGAGAAGAAATCCAAATTCTACTTGTCAAGAGTAAGTCTAGTAGGGATACTGTTGAGTCCTGCCTGGGTTATGAAAGCAATTAGAGCAAGTCTCTACCTAAGGTATGACCGTCAAGACACGTGGCTGTGACAACTCGATCTCTAGTAGGACCCACCTACAGTAAACCAGAGAAACCTTACACGCTAATTCAGTTTAATGAAACATTTTCAACATCTTACAATCACAAAAGCTAGCTGAAATTTGCTAAAATTAATAAAAGGATCATATTGGTCTTTCAAGGATAGTTTCAATTATCAGAAAACCCTTATTCCAATAGTAAAGTATTTTTAAAGATCAAACATTTTGGATCATACCATTTAGGTCCTGTGAGATGGCTCAGAGTAAAGTATTTGCTCTCAGGCCTGACTGCTACCCAAATTTGATCTCCCAACTCCCTCTGTTGGAGGGAATAACCAACTCTGGAAAGTTGTCCTGTGACCTTAAGACATGTGCTCCCACCCACAAATACATACTCACACACACATCACACCATAATAAACTTTAAAGACGCTCCATTTAGCAGAAGATACAAGTTCTCTTCTAATAAATGTCTTTGCATTTTCCAGTTCACTTTCTTCTAAGAAAACCAAATCTCCTGTTTTTAGGAAGAACAGGAAAACAAACCCGTGAGAGATTAGGGAGGGGCACTGACGTGTCTCGCCTCACATGTGTAGCAGCAGCTCCACCCAGTGGACAGTCAGAGTAACGCTTGCTTTCTAGCCTCATTGTTCTAACAAGGTAAATGTGGAAATAGCTCCCCCACTTCCAGTTTTTTAGATCCCAGAAAAAGGGACTACCTTTCATTTAAGGAAACACTATGCAGGAGCAGAAGCCTGACCCCAGAAGCCTGACACAAATGCCCACAACAATCTAGTATAGAAACAGCTAAAACAAAACTCCCAAAGCAAGGAGAAAATGTACAGGTACTTTATTGCTCACCTCTCACACAAAACACACCTCCAGCCACTTTCTTTCACAGCTTGACAGCGTTTACACGCACAAAAACCCGGCAGAAGCATCGAGTGATTGCAGTATAGACGTGGAGAGTGACTCAGCCAGGCTTCTGTCTTCTGCAGCAGTAATGAAGGGCCTCCTGCACTGAGCAGGACTCGATCTCACTTCGTAGTACACTTCCATCACAAGAAAGGTCTCTTGCCTAGAGCAAGCTAACTTGTATTTGCTGAGCCAGTAGCATTAACTAGTGTATAAAACACATGTCTGCTTACCATCTCTTCTAGCGAATTTCAAGTAAAAACAAGGTTGAAGGAGGAACTTTTGTCTTGGATGGATGCAGGTCTGTTTGAGGTGCTACACTTAACTAAGTGCCTACAGGTACTACGGTTCACAACCTAGCTTGCTTTTGTGGTTTTATGAATTTTGGCCGTGTTCATGGATTCTGGAGGATCATATGGTACAGTATTCCACCGACAGGATAAGGCTACTAAATGTGCTATCTGCAAAAGAGCTCATGTAATAGGAACCAGCCCAACAGGTCTATCAGAAAGAATGGTGACGGAATCTCTCGGAATAAAATGCCAATCAGGGCAGAGCTATGCTCGGAGAATAGACATCAGAAGATAGTTCACGGAAAACACACATGGGCTGTTAATATGAGGAAGGTTTCCCAGCGGTAAATATAAAAAAAGTCTAGGCAAATCCTCATTTTCAAAACTTGCATATTGAAAATGTGAAAACGATTTTATTCAAGTAATTTCTTCAAAAAAGCATGTATGTTCCAACTGGATTAATCTACTGGTCAATTAAAGGCAACTTAAATTGCCTTTAAAATTTGTTTTTCATAGAAAGAAGAGATATGTTTCTTAAATAAACAGTGTTATGTAAAATTGTTTAGTAATAAAAAGAGAGAAAGAACTGAATGAAGACCAGCAAATGGTTATCCTAAGCAGGAGTCTGCCTGCCACCTGTGGTCTTCCATTCGTTCGAAATAGATGTTGGATTCAGGGTTCTGAAACTGAGTTCCTATTACTCGAGCTCTAGCAAAATACGGGTTTCTGTAGCCTCAACTAGTGTAGTGTCTTCCTTGTCCAAATCCACACTGACTGTACTGATAGCCTCCATGTTGGAAGTGCTGCTCAAACTGGCCCCCCTGGTGATAAGTCTGGCTCCCTCTTCCTCCCCAGCCTCCTCCCTGGCTTCCGCGTCCCCCCCGACCTCCTCGACCACCTCTTCCCCCACGACCACTGCCTCGTTCACCATGGTGCCCACCATCTTGGTACCTATTGTCCTGCTGGTATCCACTGCCCTGGTATCCACTTCCTGCATATGAAGATGTTTGGAAACCACCATAGCCACCACCTTGATAGCCACTGCTGTGGCCACCATGATAGCCACCAGGCTGGAAGCCCGAATCTCGATAACCACCATCTTGGTAGCCACCTCCACTTCCACTCCCTCCATCTGTCCAGCCTCCTTGATGCTTATTTCCTCTTCCTCCCCCTCGGCCACCATGGTCATAGCCACCACGTCCACCTCTCCCTCCTTGTTCATGACCTCCTCTTCCTCCATATGAGGAATGTTCATAACCACCTCTCCCTCCGCCTCGGCCTCCTGATTGCTGCTGGGGGCCATCTTGTCTTTTCTGCCACGGTGGCATCTCTGGGGGCGGAGGTTCAATTTCATTAGGTCTGCCACCTCTGTCAGGCACCCTGCCCATCAGCACCTATGGGAGAAGAAAGATAATGTAAACTTCTCACTTTACAGACAGACCAATGCACGTGAAAGGAAATCAAAAGTACTCTAGTCACCTTATTAATGGCACAGGCAGTCTTTTCCCTTATGGACCCACTGCTTGTCCTTAAAATTTTTGACAAGTCTTGTCTGGCAGCCAAAAGATGAGCAACGGAAATATTACCTTTAGGAGACAAGACTGAACGCTTTGGCTGGTAAACCTTAGCTAATTTTTCTGTCTGACTCTGTTGAAACAAAAGTGTTCAAAGACAAACATTAAAACTCAGAATGTGGCGCAGGAAAACATTACAACTAAAAAGATTAAAGATCGGATGAGGAGTTTACTGGGTTCCAGATGGTAGGAAATAGTTTTAAACTCTGTACTGTTCCCAGACTTGTTGACAGAGCAGGCAATGGAGGCGGGTTGGGGTCACCTGGACGCTTTCCCTTCAGGTCTGAGGGAGCGTGTGTGTAAACAACGCCTGCAGCATCATACCTTAGCTCTGTCAGACCAGCCGAAGGACTGGACGGTGACGTCTAAACGTTTGATCAGCAGCTTCCTCCGGACTTCATATTCATTGCCTATGGCTTGGTTAATGGCTTCTATCTTTTCCTAAAGCACAATTGAAGCAACCAGTTAGGATTTACACATGTGCTTGATCCCCTCTTCTTAAAGAAGAAACTGATGCTTTCACAAGTGACTCCCCAGCACTCCCCACACACAATCCTTCCCACTGGCTAATATGTGAATGGTTAGTAAAGTGACAGGACAGAAAAGTTAGTCTCAAAACAATAATACATGTAAAGCAAGAATTCTTAGTTAGCTTTCCCATAATTCACTGTGTGAAGTTGGCTCAGATCAGGCAGGTTTGGATCCTCCTGGCAATTAGCAAAAAACACTTCACTCACACCAACCTTCATTTAGTAAGTGCATAAAATATTTACAAATTATGAGATACGTGCTTCAAATCACACACAAATAAAATTAATTCTTCATAAATCTGGAGGCTCCCCAAAATATTTCAAGGAAGTCATGCAGCAAATCACATATCAGAAAATGTAATTTAAATCACAGTACTTGGAAGGCTGAGGCAAGAGGACTGCCACCAGTTTGAGGCCAACCTGGGCTATGAGTGCTGCCCTAAAAGTCCTGACATAAAGGGTGGCTCCTTAGGAAGCTGACTCAGGAGGATCACGACTCACCCAGTGGGCTGGTCCCATCGGCTTCTTCAGTAACGGCTTTCCCACATGATTAGGTGGAACTTTTGCTAATGTTTCCTTTAACTGACACAAAAACAAATTAATGAATAATAAAAAAAAAAAAATCTAAAAGTAATACGTATCTTCCTTATTACCCAATTCCCATCAAATCTTGCCATCAAAGAAGAATGCTGACAGAGGCAAAGGTGGAGGCAGTTTTGAAACATAAATGTAAAGACCCATGAGATAAGACACTGGCTTGTCCCACTCCTCCGTGACTAGAGAAGCATGGATTCTTCACTGGACCTGAACAGTGCCTGACCCCAGTGGGCACTGAATGAGCATTAGCTGCGTGGATGAAAGAACACAGAGAATACAGACTACAGACACACTGTTGTGCCCCACAGCGCTCACCCCACGGTGAAAATGAGTCCAGCAGATATGCAGACAGGAGGTAACTTTATACAACAAATACCATTTTCTTTTACTCATCCATTTTCAAATTAAAATGGCTTGTTCCTAATCATTTACATGTATATACAGATAAAATATAAAAATCAGTATTCTGTTGATAATGTGTGGCATAAAAGTGATTCTATTTTCACTAAATTACGTTAGTAGCCAGCAAATGGATTTGCTAGTTGGAATACATAGACCCAAAGCAACTGGATTAGAAAAGAGAACTTATTAACGTCCTTTTCTGACCAGTCAGTAGGGGGAAGCGTAATAATAATAATAATGACAAAAGCTATAAAAATCACCACAAAGTTCAATCATTTTACAAAGGACTTAAGAACCTTAGTTATTTTTACATTATACCCAGCTTACTTCAGCTTTTAAACCAAAGTATAAAGTTGCATTTTTGAAAAAGAAACATGTCAATGTTTAAAGATAACAAAACCAAAAAGCCCACTAAAATATTAATTTCTCTTTAAGGTATCTAGGATTTAAAACCCAAAACTCATTTATTAACATTCCTCATTAATATGTACATAAGGTTCCCATTAAGAGAAATAAACGTAATGTTTCATTTCGAGCAGATGCAGGACGATGCCTTTAATACGCTACAATCTACAATCGGCACTAGAGGTCTTACTTTTTTCTCAATCCCGCTGAAGAATTGGAACATAGTTATACTGGCTGGAGGTTTGCACATCCCTAGAGCAATACATATGCCCTTCAACTCTCCAAAGACCTCACTACCGCCTCCTTCTTGAGCTTTTTTTGGAGGAGCATTCACACAGAGCATTCTGGCAGCTTCTAGTTCTGAGATGAGGTATGCTGAAGTAAACAAAATAAGATTTCAAAATAAGATACTATAGTTAATAGCCATAAGTCCGGAGTTACAACTCTATAGACCTAATGATATGTAACTTTTAAAGCTGCAAGAATGGACAGAACAAGAAATGAAAACCACTGTTACGTGCTAACAACATAACATTACACTGCTTATGCAACTCAGGTATTTATGGACTGTTTGCAGGTTAATTAAAACTAGGCAATACTTTGAAACCAGAGACCAAGGTTGATCACACCTAAAGATCTAGATTCTTGCATTTGATCATGCTACCTCCAGAACAGGGGTTGGCATCCGTTAAAATTTTGCACAAGGTGACAAATGGCCAATTTTTACTTTGAACCACGTATAGGCACAATGACAAAACTGCCCTGCGTTCTCTCCTAATCAGTCTGTCTAGAGGTCAGAACCATCCTAAGTGTGAAGGTGTTGGACTTTGGAAGGGTCTTCCCTCATTTCTCCAGTAGCCTTACTCACCTGCTGGGGGCTCTCTCATTGTCCCTTCCCCACGTGCCCTTCCTCTCCACACTCCTCACCTTCTTTCCCACCAAGACAATAAAACTTTCAAATCATTTCTGCTCCTCAGTACTTTTTCTCGTGTGTGTGCATTCATGTGTGCACACCACAGCACATGTACGAAGTTTAGAGGTCAGCTTGCATAGTTCTCTTAACTACGAGGGTTAGTGGTTTGAACTCTGACAGTCTTGGTGGGAGGAGCCTCTACCCCTGGAGCCATCCCTTGGGCTCTTAAGTCACTTTCTGTCAGTATTCCCTCGGTGTTGACTGTCCCCTTGTGAACTGCTTTAGACTAGAATACATGAGAGCCACATCTCATGTAATGCAGCAGAAGCCTAACTAGTAAATGACATTCCTGGAACTGTCCCAAAGACACTTCCATCTAAACCATAGGATTTGCAAGCATTCGGCAAACTCTGCGGCTCTTTTGGGAGGTGTTTTCTAGGTCTTCCAATCCTATCAGAATTGCCAAAGTGTGATCAGCCTGAATATCCCAGTTGCTGTCCTCAGGTGGAAGCCAAGGTGAAGTCATGATTTTGGTAAGTCACTTCTGAGAAGCCATCAATTCCTGTTCTAAAGTAATAAATACAGCTGAGTTTCTGCAGATGCCATTCCATGTGGCTTTAATAAATCTTGTGATGTTGGCATGTTCCATGTAGTAAGCTATACTTGGGTATTAAGACAATGAAAATGCAAAACTCTGTGGTTATAAAAGCAGCTAGTGCTGTTGTAAACAGGTTTTCACCAGTGTTCCAACACACTTGCTCTCATACGTCCACGACTGTGTTCCTGCAGAGACACAGGATGGGTCGTTGCCACTGAGGCTTCATAGAATGCTCAGCCAGGACTATTTAGTGTCTGGCCCTTTAATAAAGTTTGCCAACCCTTGTTCTAGAAAATCATATAACATATGATTTAATATACTGGTTGTCTAAATTTGGTATGAGATAGTTCAGTCATTACTGAAATTAATACCACCACATGAACAAACTTTAAAGCAATTGACATAATCAAGGCACTAGAAAGGCCCTGGAGATACTATAAACTGCCCAAACCAAAGATGATCTTTATTGACAATCTACTTAAGAATCAAAACCTCGTCCCCCTTCATCTATTAGGAACCCAAGCTTGACTAACTTAGCTACGAGTATAAACGAAGAACCATACAGGCCTGTGAACAGAGTCCCCACACCTAAAGACTATTTTTCTGGTAGTTCAAATGAGGTTCATTTATTTCCTCTTAAGTACGATGTGCTAAACAATTCAGATCAGTGTGGCAGGGTGCTGGAAGGAAGAAAATCCTAGCATCAAAATGTGACAAAACTGACACACTGTGTTTGAGATGCTACAATGAAAGAGGTTACACACTGACAGCAGCACTGGGGAGGCAGGCTGCAGTGACAAGGACAAGGAAAGGAACCAGTGTGCCTTGTGAAGAATGTAAAAGGCGAGTAAGCTTTAGCTGCTTCACGCTTCTTAGTTACAGGAGGAACATACGGCTGTACACTCTTGATAAGCTCTTTAGGTGCCAACTCACAAAAATAAAGTTTGTAATTATGACCCCGATCCCAAAACAGTTAGTATAGTCTGCTTAAGAATTAACACGGTTAAAAGCACTTTAGAAAGATTTACAATCAATGTGGTTTTCTGAAGTGTCAGCAGAAAAAAGGCTGAGTTCTACAGAAGACTCAGTCATCTAGAGTCACTTGCAAGCATTCTGCACAGTGTTTATCTTCCGATGTAGATAACGTAAGTGACAAGCACAACCCATCAAGATAAGTGATACTACAGAGAAGACTCAGGAGGACTTGTTGCTGCTGTGCCAGTCACACTCTGAAGGAGACTGAATAAATATATAAAAGCTTGACATAACCATCAGTGTCTACAGCAAGTCCTGACCCTGAGTGCTTACACTGGCCCAGCAACAAATACTAGACAAAGTGGACATTAAGTAACTGCAGTAATTTTTAATGTCTAAGCATGATAGCTATAACACATTCTCCCTCAAAACAAACAAGCAAACAAACCAAAACCCCAAAACAACATAAAACCTTCAAAACTGGTTTTAGCATTTTCAGACTCCACAGTATAGCTACAAAACCGAACAGACAAACTTTCTGCACTCTGCTTGTCATAGGACATTCAGTTAACCAAAGCTGAATCTAGCTTAATTTCAGAATGCTACAGATTCCGAGTTAAGCTGCTCGAGCTTACTGGGAAGTTTATACAAGGCAATACAATTTCAGGAAAAGAGACAGTTATCCTTTTAAAAGACATGGAAAGAAAGAACTTTTCGTAAAAACAATGATGTTCCACAATGATCAGTGGTAGAGGAACCATTTAAGTGCTGATCATGTATCCTTAGAAACAAAAGCATTTACCAATCCAAAGAAACATCAGTAAAACAAAACTCCATTACATTACCCTCATGCAAGCGCTGCTTCCTGCCTAAAATCCACTTCCTTACCTCCACAGGCTTGCCATTTCTTCCATACCTGCACAAGCTTAGGGTGGCACACTGGCATGACACTCCAGCATCTCCACTGGAGATGCACACAGGAGAGGCGCAGCATCGAGAGGAGAAATCAGTTATCAAAATCAAAGCACCATTGGTGTGCATGCTCCACCAGCTCCTAGTTGGAAATGTAGCTAAGTCTTCTTTTAAAATGGATAGTCTCTGAACTAAGGTCACAACAAAGCAAAATACAACAACAACCCACATATTACTTACGGAAAACAGACAAAATAGCTACAGTCTAGTAGCCATGAACTTACTGAGCAAAAGGAGGCAGTTCTTCTGAACAAGAAGGCGCTTGGTTACATCCCCAGATGTCAGAGAAGGATATGGGCAGTTCATCTCCCCAAGTAGTCCACTCACCTCGAGCTGGAATTCTTCAGCTTCACTTGGACCTTGGGAGGATCAAAGTAATTTTGACATCGACAGTCACAAAATGGAATGCCCACTAGGCTTTTCCTGCCTCAGCTCTTCTTCCTAATTCATCCTGTCTCACACCACTGCAAAAAACCTTTTATAGTGTGCAGTAGGCTAGTCTCTTACTTGACAATTAAGTTACTATTTATTATTTTGTGTGTCTGATGCGTGTGCAGAGCACACAGGTACAGAGGTCAGAAAGACTGTGGAGTTGTAGCTCTCCTTTCTCCTTTATGGTGGGTTGCAGGGACCAAACTCAGGTCACCAGGGTTGCATACAAATTGCTTTTCCTGTTTAGCCACGTTTCACCAGCCCTGCCTGAGAATTTTCAATGGCTCTAACTTTTACATCTCAGCTGGTTTTTCCTACCTGCTCAAGTCTGTCTTTTCCAGTACGTTCAATCACAACCATCTATATGCCAATCCCACAAACACTGGCTCTACCAGGCCACGCGGTTCTCCTCAGTGTCCCAGGAAAGCCCGGCTCATTGTTACTTTTGAGCCTTTATTTAAGCTATGACTGTGACTGACAGGGTGACCACGCCCTTCTCTACTGATGACTCTCTCATCCATCAAAGCCCTGTGCGCTTCTCCATGAGACCTCCCTAATACTCTTTTTGCACTTATTGATTTCTTCCTCCTGTGAACCACACAAGCAAGAGTTCAATTACTGGAGCAATCTCCAGGTTTTTTACTTGTATTTCATAATCTGTCAACTAAAACTAGAAGGTAGCAAGCATGACTTACAGCTCTGTATTTCAATAACACACCAACAATAAAATAAAGATTGAGGGGATGGTAGAGATGGCTCAGCAGTTAAGAGCATTTGGCTAGCCTCCCAGAGGACCTGGGTTCAATTCCCAGCAGCCACATGGCAGCTCACAACCATCTGTAACTCCTGTTCCAAGGGATCCGAAACCCTCACACAGACATACATGCAGTGAAATCACCAATGTACATAAAATAAAAATAAATAAATTATATATAAAAAGCTTTTGAGTTTAATGGGTAAATGAGGGGATGGGTGTCATCTTCACTCTTTTGATTGTATTCTCATTATTGCAGATAGATAGAAATTAATAAGGCTTATAGTAATTTTTCAAGTCCCAAGTCCGTTTTCTCATATGTTTATCAAATTGTGACTTGTCAACACTAGAGCTCCACAGAGCTCCATTAGAGGCAGCTGGGAGATGAGGAAGCAAGAGAGGAGGAGGGCACCATCAGGGTTTATCAGCTGTGATCAAAGCATCGAAGAGATCCACAAAGCTTACTGACAGCTGGAGGTGAGGAAGAGCCGCGCGAACCCTGCCCTCCTCTACACAAGCAGTAAGCACTCGTACCTGTTTTATGTGTTCTCTATGATCCCAGTTAAAAAACAGTATCTCATACGTTATTTTAAAGGTTTCTACAAATCAGACACAGGAAGTGGCAGACTGCCAAAGTGGTTAAAAGCACTGGTCCTCAATTTCTCCTGATGCTGTGTAGCTGCATGACCTGCATGCCTAACTGCATGACCCCAGACGATGTACCTAACTTCTTTGGGCTTTTGTCACTGACTGCACAAGAGTAACAAAATCTAACTCACTGAACTGCCCAGAGGTCTAAATGAGTTATACAGTACATATTGCTTTGAACACAAGGAATAATAAAGGCAAAATATGCTATCATTATTATTATGACACTAGATCGTGTTAATTGAATTGGTCAGACATAGGCTAAACTAGGATACAACCAAGCTGCACATATTAAATATACTAACAGGTCAGGTGTGGAAAGCCCAGCACTTGGGAGGCTGATGCAAAATTTCCTCAAACCAGCCTGCACTCTGAGACACATGTCTGAGTTATACAAGTCCTTGTGCCTCAAACAATACCAGCGTGTGTATACCAGCAAGGGAAAGTGAGCTCTTCAAATGGGATTACACCGTCCCGGGTACACTAACAGGCAGACATTCTTACTTCCTATCCATTAGAGCTTTACCTATGACAGGAAGAGGCAGAAGGTGGAGGGTCAGGTTCCAAGCTCATTCAGAGTCAACAAATTAGTGGTAAATGTCAAGAAAGCAGGCAAACAAGAAAAACAAGAAAGCAGGTACTTTCAACTCTATAATCTGGGTGCTGCACCTGGTTACAGTGTACCTAATGGTGGGTTCCAATGAGATGACAGTGGCCTAATGGAGTGTCCCCATTCTTCCCAAGCACAGTAGAATGACAATGCATACACTACATCCTGTACACAGTTCTGGAGTCTGATACATCTAAAAGAACATCCTAAATTCTAGTAGCCACCAATCCAGGGTGTCACAATTCAAATTTCACAAAATACAGACAATGTGGGTCATGCCTACAATCTCAGCACTCAGCTGGTTGAGGCTAAAAGACCATGAGTTCTAGTCCAATCTGTGCTATATGGTGAACCCTGTTAAAAAACAAAACTATGGCAAGCACATGTATTTCATATATGTACTCTATGTTTTTCTCTGTTTCAGTACAAGGATCTCTCCAGCCTCCGCATATATTTTATTGTTGTGGCCTTATATTTAAAATTACTTTATCCTTGAAAACAGCAGCAACATCAAAATCACTGTGTGTGTGTGTGTATGTGTGTGTGTGTGTGTGTGTGTGTGTGTGTTTGCATGCTAGGGAGCACAAGGTTTGACATGCTTCTTTCCAGTTACAAAACTTTTAAAATTTTAGCTTTAATATTAATAATGTTTGGTTCACAATGCCCCAATTTTATTTTTAAAAAGTGAAGATTTACTCACTGTTAGTTGCCTGCACATTTTCTTCTAGTTTACAGAGGACTCTTAATTCAGACACCAGCCAAGCACAGAGTTTGGTAAACTCGGGGGAAGCGGCTCCAGCAGAGGCTGCCTGCAACAGTGCACCATCGTCCAACAATGGGCCCTTGTAACTGGTGAAGAAAGTACATTTCAGAGGAAACAGCAACATGAAGTATGTTGCAGGTAAAACACATCTATGCACTGCTTATGCAAAGAAACAATATGCATGTGGTACATATATGCACATACATGCAAATACTCATAGACATAAAAAAAAAATCTTTAAAAAATTTTAAATGAAGAAAAAGTCAAGCCGGGCACGATGGAACATGCGTGTAATCTCAGCCCTGGGGAAACAGAAACCTTTGGAGCCACAGTGACATCTATAGATTGAGGTCCTCAAAACAAAACAACAAAGAAACCAACCAAATGATGACTGCAACTCTGAGCCTTTAGGACAAATGAGGGCTAGGGATGCAGCTCAGGTGGGAGAGTGCTTCCCTGGCACACATGGTTTAGATCCCAACACTTTATAAATTGAGCATAGTGGCATACGCTTGTAATCTTAGCTCTGGAGAGGTGGGGGCATAAGAATCAATTGTTCAAGGTCATTTCTGGCTATGCCCAGGGTTCAAAGCCAGCTGGTCTTAAAACAGTGTCCCCTTCAAAAACAAACCAACCAACCAAAAACCTCAACATAGAAACACCACAAAATCTATGAATATCTATGAACGTAGTCAACTATTACACACTTACTGAAAGATCTTTTGCAGTTTACTTTCTTACCATAATCAATTAGATTTTATCTTTGGGTATTTGTTTTAGGAACCTTACCAAGTAATCATTTATTTTATAAATATGTCTTTTGACTTTTTTTTTTTTTTTAAAAAAGAGACAGATATAAGACCAACTACTCAAGAAACTGAAGCAGGGAAATCAGGAGTTTGAGGCCAACCCAGGAAACTTAGTGAATCAATCAAGGAAGCAATCAAGGACTCTTCAATTATATATTGTTGGGCCTGTGAGATGGCTCAGCAGGTATAGGTGCTTGCCGCCAAGGATTGATCACACTATACAAGAAGAAAATCAACTGCAAACTATATGACTTTGACAAACACACACATAAATAAATGTAATTTTTTTTAAAGACAAGAATCTCTCTATGTAATCCTGGCTGTCTTCTTAGAAGCTACTATGTAGATCAGGCTGGCCTCAAACTCACGGAGATCTGCCTGCGTCTTCCCCCTGGGAAGTGCCCAGTATAAAACAAACAAACAAACAAACAAAACCAAAACATCTTAGTTAAGATTATAGTCTTTGAAGTGAAATATTAAATAAAAATACTGTCATCAAGAACATACATTAAATATACTTAACATGGTATTCAGAGGTCTGGATAAGGCACAGAAATTTTACTTTGAGATTCTTTTAAATATGCCTGTATGTTTACATATGAAATGGATTAGAAAGAAATCTTCCACACTCACACAAGACTATACGTCATCCTGCATCTAGATAAAACAGGGATGGCTAGAGGGGAGGAGCTGGAGGAAAGGCTCCGCAGGTAAGAACATTTGCTGCTCTTGTAGAGGACCTGGGCTCAGTTCCCAGCACCCACACTGGTCAGCTCACAACTTCATAGAACTCTAGTTCTAGAGGACCTGGCTCCTGCTTCTGGCCTCTTCAGGTATCAGGTACACACATAGTATATACATTGACACACACATATATACAAAAAAAAAAAAAAACCAAAAAAAAAACCAAAAAAAAACCCACAAAACAAGAAACCCAACATGTCTTTATAAAACAAAACATAGTAGACTGTAGAGACATTTGAATAAAAGGTCCAGGCTTAGAAGCTCCTCCTTGTGTTCCACATCTACGAAACAGCAGCTGTTATATTACTACTGTGTGCTAGGTTAGATAGCATTTGCTGCTCCAGAGGCAGACGCTGATGGATCTCAGAGTTAAGAGGCCAGCCTGGTCTACCGATCGAGTTCCAGCACAGCCAGGGTTACACAGAGAAGCCTGTCTTGAAAAACCAAAAGAACAAAGATAGTATTCAACTGTAATTTTTTGAGCAAATTCTTTAAAAATACACCGTAATCAACTAATGGTGACTTTTAATAATACTTGAATGTAATCACACTAAGTTAAAATTAATTAAAACTCCAGTTTATATTACAATGCAACCTAACTATTTGAGGGCAATTATTGCAGGAATAATTAGTTATAGTAAGCCAGACAAGGAAACATCACTAGGATGAAAGAATAATGGGAAGCAATTTCATCCATGGCTGCTAGTCAACTGATCTTCATCTGCAGACTGTCCCTCTCTTGTTCACTCCTTCAACACTTTTCAAGGGAAGAGACCTCCTCAGAGCTTCTCATTGTCCGAGAAAGTCCTACACTGGCACAGAGCAAGTGTCCCTTAAAAATGTTTACTGAGTAAGCAAATCCTCTTTAGACACCCGTTGAAAAGCACCCATTCTTCAGAATATGACTTACTTACGGCCCACTGCAGGAACTAAGTTGCTTAAGTCTGGGTTATTCACAAAATGTGATTCAAAGAAATGACCATGGTGGCTGACAGTAACAAAGACGGTAACTAAGCCTCCTTTACGGTCAGTACCTACTAGGACAGCAATCTATTCACATGGGTTGAACTTGGGATACCTCAAGGTGTCCTTCCCTAAAGAAAGGTTTCTCTTCAAAATTTCCCTGTCATGGAAAAGCCTAAAGTTAAGCTTTGATAAAGGACTATAGTGAAAAACACAGCAATCGGTAGGGTATGGTAGGGTATCGGGCGCACTCCTTTAATCCTAGCCTCTCAGGTGCAAGAAGCAGGAAGACCTCTGTGAGTCAGATCTACACAGCCTGGGTTATATTGCCGCCCTGCCTCAAAAACTAGCTAACTAACTCTGCTTATTTTCCCCTCAAGTAGTTACCCGCAGGCAAATACTTAATCATGCAGGGATTTTTTTTTTTTTTTTTTTTTTTTAGCCTAAGAGACTCTAGGTTCTCAAGTTTGAGCACCTTGCTCTGGGTGACCCAACGACATAAATAAGCCTTATTTCCAAATTCCAAACACTTGAAGGCTATGACTGGGTAATTATCACGAGAGTCAAGATGCAAATATGTTGATTCTTAGTGGATGAAGACGACCCTGGAATCCTGGAGTTCAGCCAGGCTGTGCTGAGGGTCAGAAGTCACTGACTGTGATCTCCAAAGCAGGTGGTGAAAGGTTAGGTGCACAGCTGAGCGGGCTTAAGAGCCGGCTGCATCGCCCAGTCGTGTGTCTTTGGAAGCCTAGGTGCATGCAGAGATGACTGAGCAAAGATTTTTTTGAGAGAAGTAGGGTGGAGGGTAGAAGCTCAAGACAGAAGTAGGAAATCTTGGGGCCAAGTAGGAAAGCAGATACAACTTTGGCAAACCATAAAGTGGGGGTAGGGTGGAGGACGGGAGGCAAGAAGAGAAAGCCTGGGGAGTGGGGGTGGTGAGAACCGGAGCCCAGACAATGACACGCATGACTGACACACGCTGCGGGTAGCCGGACTGTAGGGAGCACCGGGGAGGACGAGGGCCGTCGGAGGCGAGTCGGCAGGGTAGGTGTGGACGTGGCACGGGGGTCCCTGGGCCAGCGGGAAGCTACGGCGGGAGTCGGGTGCGGCGTGGAAAGGCAGGTGGCTCCGACCGAGCGCCCGAGGAGTTCCCGGGGCTCTAGCAGAGTGGACTTTCAGACACTCGTGCCCCCGCGGTCTTACCCTAGATCTTCCAACGACTCCAAGATGTCAGTCTCCATGAGGTCACACTCCATGCTACTGTGGTATTCAAATTTCCGAGTCGTCAGGCTGCCCTCTCGCCGGCAACGCGTACACTCGCGCATGCGCTCCTTTCCCGGAACTTCCAAGTCGACAGCTGGCGCCTCAGTCTATGCATTGCGCATGCACCAAGCGTGCGCAAGCAGTTTAGGTCCTCCCACTGCCCCCACCTCACCCGCTGAAAAAAAAAAAAATGGCTGGGTCTGCGCGTGCGAACTATGGGATAGTGAAGCTGGCTGCCCTAAGAAGGGCAGGACAGCCGGTGGCGTGGCAGCTAGGCTGAGAGACCCAGCCAGGGGGCGCGGAGCTCTTGGAATGCGCATGTGCACAGCTTAGGGCGAGGCCGGCGCGGGAGGAGCTGGAGCTAGGTCGATCCTGGGTCTTTAGAGTGACAGCTTTTGGTCTTGAAACTGCCTGTGCTCCTTTCACTGGCGAGTCGCCCTAGAAGGGCAAATTTGTGCGTTCCCAGCCACAGCCTAGGGCAGGGATAGACTGGTCAAAAAAAAAAAAGAAAAAGAAAAAAGAAAGAAAGAAAGAAAGAAAGCCAGAAAAATGCCATTTAATTTTCTTCAGTGTAGCCTCTGAATTTTACGGTTAGAGAAGTGGCTTTCCTCAGTATGGATGCTTCAGAAAGTTTCTCCAGGAAAGTTTTTCATCTTGAGTCTGCCCCAGAAACAATGCATTTTATTTTAACGGGAAAGGGCATAACTCCATATCAAATACAGTAGGGTATATTTGATTACATGCAGTTTAGACAGTGGATCAACTTTTTGTCTGGGTTGACTTTTTTTTTTTTTTTAAATACAGGGCCTTATAGAGCCATAGCTGGCCTAGAACTCACTATGTAGACCAGGCTGGCTGTGAATTCACGGAGATCCATCTACCTTCTTTGCCTTCCCAGTGCTGAGATTAAAGGCATCCACCACCAAGCTCAGCATTGTCATTGCTTTTGGTCATCTATGCTTGGGTGTGGCTTTCTGTTATGATTATGTGCTTAAGAACTGTTGAATAATGAGGAAGTCTTTTTCAAAGTGATAACATAATTAGAAAATTATATAGTCATTTGGTTTTAAACTTGCTCTCAAATTTTATTTTGTAGTTTTCATTTTCATGTCTAATGAACAAACATTCTTTATCCTTAGTAATGTACTTTTTAGTTATTTATTTTGTGCTACATTGGTTGGGATAAGGTTATGTACCCACTGTTCTAGTGACTACCCTCTTTACCCACAAGTGACCTGGGATCTTCAAGAAAGCTTCACTGAAGTTAAATTTCTTCAAAGTGTATTTGTTGATTCTAACTTCCTGGTTGTGAAGTTGCAAATCCAGAGCCAAGGTTCTATTGGATTGTCATTGGTCCCCTTAAGAGCCCACCCTTGCCCATCTCTGTCTAACCTGAATGTGTAAACTTCCAAATAAGCTTCTGCCAACTTCAAGCTAAGAGTGTCATCGGATGACATCTAAGTTTTCTCCACATGCCTGTAAACTTCTCACCTGATGTCCCTACTAATATATCGGAAGAAGTAATCCCTTGACTTATGAGTTTGCATTCTGTAATTATACACACAGTGGAACCAGCTCCATGTTGGCACATGTTATTTGAGACAATCTGAGTCTGTCCCTGGGCCATAGTTACTCATATTTGGCTCAAGAAAAAAAAAGTATTTTGCTTCATCTGGGGTAAGGAATATGTCTTGCATCACCACATTATTGTATAGGCTTATATCACTACATTATTGTATAGGCTTATATCACCACATTATTATATAGGCTTATATCACCACATTATTGTATAGGCTTATATCACCACATTATTGTATAGGCCTATAATGCTGTAGAAACATTGTTTGCATTTTATAAATGTGCAAACTGAAACACCACGTCTTACAAAGAACAAGTGCGTTTTGAAACTTGAGCGGATTTGCATTCATATACGGACTTATTTGTTCAGACCAAGATTTAAAGCAGAATGTGAAAAGGTAGGGACATTAACTATCTGAATTTGTTTACGCCTGTATAAATTTGTGCATAATTTGAGTATAATGAGTCTTTGTCATGGGAATGTTGAACATGCTAAAACAGTAACAGTAAAAGATGGTTTTTAACAAAAAAATTTTATTCTTAACTCAGCCCCCCCCTGTGTTACACAGGATTATTTTAAATACCAACAGTTAATTTTTAATAAAATCAGGCAAAGTCAAAGGTTATCGTTAGAAACAAGATGCACTGTCCCGGTTTTCAAACATTACCATATTTTAACTTTTGTAACTCAACAAGAGATTCCTGAAACAATCTGTAGTCTAGTTTTTATAAACAACTTTATGCAGACGTGAGTATCCCTACATTTTTAAGTATGAATTTTATAAACATATTACTGTAGTAGTGTAGCTGAAGATTATTATTATTATTATTATTATTTTTTTTCCTCTGTGTAGCCCTGGCTATCCTGGAACTCACTCTGTAGACCAGGATGGCCTCGAACTCAGAAATCCACCTGCCTCTCCCTCCCAAGTGCTAGGATTAAAGGCGTGCGCCACCACTTCCCAGCCGTAGCTGAAGATTATTACATCTTCCCTCAGCTTCTCCAAAAAAGATAGGCAATAGTGTGACAGAACTTGAATGGCTCTTTCCAGGATCACAACCACGTGGTTTACAGGTGTAAGTCAACTTATCTCCTTTGGTTTGCAGACTCTTCAGGCGATCTACTGTGTCAGAAATCCTTACTTCTGATTAGAGAGAGAGTCAATCAGTATAAACTCAAAGACTTTATATCTGGAATCTTGACTAACCCAATGAGGATTCACAGACCCCCACAGTGGCACACACCTCATTGCTGAACCGTAGACTAAAGGCTTCAAGCAAACAAATGCTGGTTAGTGCCATGTCCAGGCCTGCTTTGCTTTGGCCTTTTGGAACTGGGTTTCTGTAGCCACCTTACTGCATATGAATCCCAGTTATAACATAACGTGGCCATTCGTGGTCTTGAATGCCAGTCTTACTGAGCCAGGGAAAGAATGAGAAGTTCCTGAGGAGTTCAGACAGCTGATGATAATGGCAGCCAGGGACGCTGGCAAAGCACACTTCACTCATCATTGCTTCCTCTGCAGCAGCAGCTCCTATGCATCACACACACACACACACACACACACACACACACATCAGTGGTGCACTTGTGCCTCATTTACTCATTTATAAAATTCACACCTAATGCATACTACAAGGTAGCCATGTCTAGACGTGAGTTTGTTTCACGACTGTTTTGTCAGCTTTTGAAAGTTAGATTGAGGTAAGCTGGAAGACTTTTAAGGGATGCCGTACCTTGTCTCCTGGTTTACCTGATAGCTGCTGCCAACCACAGCTATACTTTTACACAAATTGTTTCCTCTGACTGGAATCCTCTTCCTCCTTCCCTGCCTGACAGATGCTTCTCGCTCAGTCTTCAAGACTAAGACAATTCTTAGTTTGCTTGCCTTCACCAACCAAAGGGTAGTCAGCATGTTGGCACAGGCAGCTCCAGTGTATTCTCCTTTCTGCTGGTGGGTCACTATGCTGCTCAGCTCACCTTCTACTCTGTCCCCAAGGCCGCGTGCAATGTCAATGTTCCCCAAAGGAGGAATTCTCTGTTGATACAAGTTAAGACTAAACTTCCTATTGCTTGGATTTTTGAGGCACACAACTCAACTGATTCTCATATGCATCCAAGAAAGCTAAATGTGGAAGAGCTACACACAACACGCATGGCACTATGTTGGTGTTTTTAGAGTTGGCTTTTGCCTTCTGGATTACTTGAAACTGCCTCAGGCGATTCCATGACTGATCCTTCATAATGTGTCATTTAATTGCATTTTATTTTTATATTGCTTATAGAGAATGTTTTAATCAGTATTCTCCTGTGGTAAACATGTATACCTACACCTTGCCTGTATACTGAAGTACACACAAAAGGCATCAATAACATTGATAGTTGACAAGAAAAAAAAATCTTTCCCTTTCTCATAGCCAGAATTGTTTATTCCTGAAAGAATAAAGTGATTCTTTGCAGAGGAAAAATAAGTATACAATAATGAATTATGCTTTGAGCACTTGGATCATTCTGGAAGTCACTCATGTTTATTTAAAACATGGCTATTCTGGTAAAGATGCTTTATTCTTTGCTGTCTTAGATTGCTATTAACAACTTTGTCCTGTGATAGTTTATGGCTTTGGGGGTCTTGAGTCCTCAGGGAGTCAGCCTGCTGCTCTGCAATCTGCAACTGGACACCATGAAAGTCCAAGCATTGTGATGGAGATGCTATTGAGCTGGAGTATTATTAGAAACTGAAGGTAGTTAATAAAACGCCTGTACTGGCTGGTTTTGTGTCAACTTAGTACAAGCTGGAGTTATCACAGAGAAAGGAGTTTCAGTTGAGAAAATGCTTCCATGAGATCCAGCTGTAAGGCATTTTCTCAATTAATTATCAAGGGGGAGGACCCCTTGTGGGTGGTACTGTCCCTGAGCTAGTAGTCTTGGGTTCTATAAGAAAGCCAGCTGAGCAAGCCAGGAGAAGCAAGCAAGCTAGTAAGAAGCATCCCTCCATGGCCT
The DNA here is from genome assembly GCA_019843965.1 of Rhynchomys soricoides. Classification (NCBI taxonomy): domain Eukaryota; kingdom Metazoa; phylum Chordata; class Mammalia; order Rodentia; family Muridae; genus Rhynchomys; species Rhynchomys soricoides. The sequence goes on along the minus strand of JADRCH010000014.1, from coordinate 17,388,170 downwards.
CTGCATCAGCTCCTGCTTCCTGACCTGCTTAGTTCCAGTCCTGACTTCCTCTGGTGATGAACAGCAGTGTGGAAGTGTAAGCTGAATAAACCCTTTCCTCCCCAAGTTGCTTCTTGGTCATGATGTTTGTGCAGGAATAGAAACCCTGACTAAGACAACACCTTTACAGCCCAGTCCTGGAGAGAGTGTGTACTTTGGATAGGCAAGCAGGCTAGTTTTGAATGTCCTCAGAGCATCTTAGTTTCAAATTCTTAGAAAGAATTGTACTTTATTTTTCATTGCTTTCGAAATAAGATCATTGTTTACAAACACAGTAAAGGTAAAGTGAAACCAATTATATTTGAGAATTGCTGGGTTGGGTAAATTATTTTTAAAATAAAACCTTGGGTTAAGTCACATAAATTAAGCATTGAAGAGAAACCTGAAAGGTTATTCTAGAAGGGTTATTCATTTAGAATCTAGATGAATCCTCCTTAACCACTTTGAGACAGAATTGAAGCCTTCCTACTCCAGGATATTTGTTGCATTTAATAACAACCTTTTTCTTATGTGTCCTTTAGAATGACAGCTCTCTGTTTGGAAGAAACCAGAGTCATTGATAAAGTCTCTTCTGTGAATGACACAGGCTGAATTAGCCACAGTCCTGTGGTTTTCAAACTTTGGTGTGCATCTGAGTTATACAGGAACTTTGAAAAAACACAGACTGCCTGTCTTCTCCTTGTCTAGGCTCTGGTTCAACAGATAGCGTTGAAGCCCAAGAAGTTGCATTTCTAATGACTCCCAAGTCTCCAGCAATAGCCGGTGTATCAGTCTGACAACTATAATTTTAAATTATAAAGTGACATAAAAATACAAGGTTAATGGAACAAAATCAGGTGATGAGTTTTGGACAGGTAGAACTATTTTGAAACACTGAACAGGATCTGTCAAATGAACAACTGGGTAAAAGAATGGGGTTGAGATGGAATGTGAAGGTGGGTATTTTCTCCATACAGAACTTGAAGTTGGACTATGAAAGGCATTGTCAGAAGAGAGAACACAGGAAGCAAATGAGGGCTGACGAGATGATGCAAAGGTGCTTAGTGCCAAGTTTGATGACTAGAGTTCCATCCCTTGGATCAACATGGTAGAAAGAGAAAAACAACTCCTCAAAATTAGCCTCGGACCCCCATACAGATGTCATGGCATATACTGTTGTTAGTAGTTTCCTCCAAGATTGAAACATTCCTTCCTGAAGGGATGTTCTTAAGAAAGAAAGTAGACAACTCAAAATCACTTCAGGAAGTCCCTGAAACATTGCAAGAGTATATAAAAGCTACTGAGGGTACCAGGATGAAAAGAAGACTGAGACAACAGCTGCCTGGAAGAAAGAAAGACCAGCCAAGATGCCTGGGAAAGGCTCAGATCCGCTGAGCCCCCTGGAAAGAACACCCTCCAACCTGTTGAGCTACCTCATTTGTGCACCAGGTTTCCCGATTTTGTGAGTTGTCACTTATGATGGGGTGGGCTTAGGTGATACAGCTGTCTTTGAATTATTTCTGCTCTTGTAAGTAATCTCTCACCCATATTTCTGTAAGTGACCCCAATAAAACTCATTGGTTCGCCGGGCAGTGGTGGCGCACACCTTTAATCCCAGCACTTGGGAGGCAGAGGCAGGCAGATTTCTGAGTTCGAGGCCAGCCTGGTCTATAGAGGGAGTTCCAGGGCAGCCAGGGCTGTACAGAGAAACCCTGTCTCGAAAAACCAACCAACAAACAAAAAAACAAACAAACAAAAACAAAACAAAACAAGAAACCCTCATTGGTTCACCAAGTTGGATTTTGGTGGTATCTGTACTTTGGTCTCTTGTGGGATCCCTGTTTAGGGTGAGTAGTCTCCCCAAGAAAAGTCTGTCATGTAACATATCTACATAGAGACACACAAATAAATGAATAACAGGCAATATAAAAGAAAGGAAAAGAATACCACAATAAACTCTCATGTATGTAGTGACAGAAATAGTGGGACCACAAAGGAGATAGTGAAGAGAGAAACACAGAGGAGGAACTAGAAGAGAATTTCAGTAGGAGAGCTATGAACAGAAACTTCTAGAATGTGTCATAGGTCTAATAGTGATAGAGGATAGAAGGGACAGAGAGGGGCATTTTCATAATCTGTATTACAAAGGGCACTTTTGTATTCAGCATTATAAACTGTGTATACATGCTTTTTTTGTTGTTGTTTTTTGGGGTTTTTTTTTTTTTGGTTTTTCGAGACAGAGTTTCTCTGTGTAGCCCTGGCTGTCCTGGAACTCACTCTGTAGACCAGGCTGTCCTCGAACTCAGAAATCCACCTGCTTCTGCCTCCCGAGTGCTGGGATTAAAGGCATGTGCCACCACTGCCCGGCTTGTATACATGTTATTAACAGCTTAATATGTTCACAATGCTAATGGTTTGTTCTTAGATAACGGCTTTTATTTGCTATTTTTTCTGTGCTGTGAGAAAGCATCCAGAGAAAAGCAACTTAAAGAAGAAAATGTTTATTGTGGTTCACAGTTCTAGGATACAGCCTATCATGGCAGTAGGACCCAGAGGGAGCTAGTTACATTGTGTCCACAGTCAGGAAATGATTGAAGGGCTCAGATTGTTTCCCCTCACCTTACACAGTACAGAATTCCAACAGCACCACCCACAGTGAGTCATCCTATCTCCATTAGTCTAATCAATATAACCCCCTAAAATCATGTGCTCTTATGGGACAGTGGATCATGCCAGGAAACTTGATAAGGTAGAGGATGTCTGAGATCCCGGTACTTGGGTACCCACCTGAAACAGTAGGTGCCTCCCTGCTCCCTGCCAGATTCCTGGCCTGGAACATGTCCACATTCTCCATGTCAGTCACATAGCCCAAAGCAGAGTTCTCCATGCTAATGATGTATCTAGACAGGCCCCGAGGGTTTAGCCAACTAGTTTCCCTTCCCAGGCATTCCTTCCTTCATGCAAAAGATATTTAATCTCTGGTTCACCCTGGGTAAGTCGTATGCATTTTTTCCCATCATGAATTAACAGTTTGGACAAGCAAGAACGGTCTCCTTCGACAAGGACCGCTGTGGGGAAGGCCTTTGTTGTACCCAGCAGGGCTTAAGTCTCCAGAAGAAGGCCTTCCACACTCCTGGCATTCAGTCTGAGCTAAGCTGGATTCTCCTCACCCTGGGCTCATCTCAGGTCCTCTTTGTGGTTCCCAGTGGTGGTCTGGGTGCCCAGGAGTTTGAGAACCACAGCCTCTGCCCCAGCCCCTGCTGTTTCTCATCAGAGAAACATGGGCTGGGGCCCCTATCTTACGCTGTGTTTCCTTTTCCCTGAGCAGTGTGGAGGCATCCCATGAGCCCAGCACCCTGGTGGCGATGAGAAAGGAACATAGCCGAATACCTCTCTATTTTTCCTCCCCAGGCCTCATTCTGACACCTCAGTGGCAAAGCGAAACACCGACTCCAAGATTCAAGAAATTTCATTTATTTTACTTTTTTTGTAATTGGAGCAGATTTACAAGCTAGTAAATGGGACTCGAGAGTAAAGGAGTTTATGAAAGCAATGAGAAGAGAAAACAATATTTTTTAAGTGTTGTAAGGGAAAGAACCCAATTCGTAGTATGTGGATGAAGAGTAGAAACTGGACGAATCCATGTTACCGAGTGGTAGAGCAGCTGTGAAAACAACCCTTGCGACAGAAATTTCATGTGATCTAATGATATTTGGCTTTAGGCAGCCATGTGAGAAGCAGAATATTAGAACACAATGTAAGTTGGTTTTGCAAGGTATTATTAAAACATTAACTCAGAAAAACAATTGTTATATGCAAACAGGAATGCAAAGCAGAGAATGTCATTTTTAAAAAAAGGGGTGGTAAATAAAGGCAAAGGAGTGGAGAAGATGGGGCTGTGAGCTGCTTGGACCCTTGACCGACTCTTCTCTAGAGGCCCAGCTGCTATGGCCAGACATGTTTGCATTTCCTGAGACTGGGCAATGACTCCTAGAATTTTTTGCATACCTGCAGGGTATGCATTCTCCTTAGACGTAACTTTTTTTGGTAAAAGCATTTATCTGACTGTCAAACAAGGCCCATCTCTCGTCTTTTGTCACTGTCCTCCTGAGTTAGCCTCCCCACCTCATTCACTACTGGTCGAGGCTACCTCTTTTATGGTCCTCATAACCTGTATGTTAAATTTTTTTTTGTTGTTAAATCCCATCTAGTTGGTTGTGGCATTCTATTTAACTAAGCATACTGGAGAATGTCTGCAATCTTAGCTGCTCTGAGGTCTAACCAAACAGGATGTAGATTGGAAGCCAATCTGGGCAGCATAATAATTGACTCCCTTATTTTGTGGAAGTAATAGAGAACCCGGGAATTGATTCATCAATGCATTTTTACAACATTTAATAAAAACCTACTCAGAGTGTCAAACTTAACAAATATCTAAGGCCCAAGGCATCCTGATGTTCCCTCAATAGTGGATTAAACAAGAGATCAATTATCAATTAGAAAGTGGTATTTAGTGTTTGAGACTAACAAAAAAGTTTTTCTAGATTGTAGATGCTGGGCAGTGGTTAAGTGTGTGCTTAGCATACTTGAGACCCTGGAGTCAGCACAATAAAAACAACCAGTCCCAATAACTTGGTGGCTTAGTTGTTCCAGAATCCTCTTATCAACCAATCAGACTAGAACAATCTGAAAATCCTCAAGATCTGCTTGAATTGTTTTGACTTGAATTTTTTGAAGTTGCATTGAAAAATTAACTGTTACAAAGATTCCCCCAAATACCTTGGTTTTCAGCTTACAAAGAGATAAATAAAACAGAAAGAGGTCACCTAAAGCAAAATTACATGCTCTTGTTTGGTGAGAGCCATCATCATTGCCTGCCTTTTCCTTGGCTTCTATTTCATTTTTTTCTGCTGTTGCTAAACAATAAAAAGAATTATCTCTCCCATGTTAGTTTTTCATGACTATATCCCTTAAAGCCTCAATAAAATGTCCAAACTATTAAAATGAACAACTAATGCATTTGAAAGATTTTGTGTTTCAACATTCAAAATGTATATACCATGTTGGCATTGTTGATTATTTCAAGGTAAAGGCAAGGGAGAAACATCAGATAAAGAATAGTTCTTTGCTGTTCTGCCTTCTGCCTAGCAGAAGAGGCATAAATCTGCTCCCTTCTCCTGTACCCAGATGTGGAGAGAGTTATTTATCAGTGGAGACTGGAGAACTCCAATGAGTCTGCACAAATAGATATTACTGAAAATACCAACTGTCTTTGGGTATTTCCTAGTCACTGTGCTCTGGAGTAAATTTTTTTTTTTTGGATTTTTTGAGACAGGGTTTCTCTGTATAGCCCTGGTTGTCCTGGAACTCACTCTGTAGACCAGGCTGGCCTTGAACTCAGAAATCCACCTGTCTCTGCCTCCCGAGTGCTGGGATTAAAGGCGTGCGCCACCACGCCGGGCTGGAGTAAATTCTTTAAAGCCCCAATTCCCCTTTCCTTTGTTCATTCCTCCAAAATTTCTCATTTGTTGTTAAAGTAACATGTGTCTTGATATCTCATTACTTCTTCAGACTCTTCATTTCTCTTTTGTAAAATCTGTGTGTAAACAAAAATACCCCTATCTTGCTGGTTGTTTTCTCTTGTCCATCCAACACAGGCCAGTGTTACAGGGAAGAAGGAACCTCACTGGAGAAAATACTCAGCAGACTTCCTGCAGGCCAGTGTGATAGAGGTAAGTTTTCACTCAACTTGTCCTCTTCCCAGATGACTTTGGTTTTGTGTCAAGTTGACAAGGGACTTCTGTCTTTGTTTGTTTCCAATTGCTGTGATAAAGCACCCTGAGCTAGACAGTTTAGAGAAGAAAGAGTTTATTTGGGCTCATGATTCCAGGCAGGCAGAGGGAGGCATGATGCCTGTAGTTAGAAGCTAAGAATTTACATTTTGGAACTTTAAGCAGGAAGCAGAGAGATTGAGCTAGCAATGATATTTGTCTTTAAACTCTCAAAGCCTGATTCCAAATTATATTTTCTCCAAAAAGGCCCTACCTCCTAAGCTTACCCAAACAGTGCCATCAATGGAAAAACAAAGTATTGAAACATCTGAGACAATGAGAGACATGTCACCTAAAACACCACCCCATCTATAGTATTTATATGACTTTTATTCTGTTAATATGAATTCAGTCAGTTTAGTCTACAGTCTTCAGTTACTAATCTGAGAAGGTAAAAGAAAAGTGATTTTAGAATAAAGTTAGGCATAGTGGAACATGTCTTAAATCCCAACACTAAAGGAGAAGTAGGTATGTCTCTGAGAGCTTAAGTGCTGCGTTGTCTACACAGCCAATCCAGGCCAGTCAGGACTACATAGTGAACCACTGTCAAAAGACAAAACAAACAACAATAAAAAACAAAAAAAAAGTAAAATAATATAGGAAGTAAAATAATTTTTTATTTTCTTTTTAGCCAATAAAAGTTATGTCCATATTCTTATTTTGCTTATATTTTCTGTTCAGTGACAGAGGCTTTGAAGAGGAGAAATACTCTCATGGATATCTCTCCCCTTTTGTCTTTGACTGCATCTCCTTCTTTCTGTCTCCTTCCCCCTCTCTCTATCCCTTTCTCTCCCCTTTCTCCTCTTCCTCCTCCTCCTCTTCTTCTTCTTCTCTCTCTCTCTCCCACCCCACCTGTGTGTGTGTGTGTGTGTGTGTGTGTGTGTGTGTGTGTCTAGATGAACCAATGAGTTTATTGAGGTTATTTACAGGAACATAGTATGGTTCAAAGACTACTGAACTACCAAGTGCAACCCAGTTTGATGGTTGTGTATAAAAGTTGGACCCCTGGAACTTGTTGTGGGACTTGCAGGCAGATCAATAGGTCAGTCTTCTCTTCCCGGCAGTCCTTATTGCTTATATAACCTTGAGGGGGGAGATGCCTTGTGTTTCTGGTTTTAGGGACTTCCTAAACCTTATAAGTTATTCACTACCAAGTCTTAACGAGCCTCTCTTTAGAATTTCCTCAGTCTTAACAAGCCTCCCCCAAGGATTAAATGTTTGAACTTGGAAATTATTAGGCAACAAGCTAGGAAAATAAAAAAGAGGCTATCCCTTATCTCTTGAGAGGATACATAGGCACGAAAAGTTAATGGGGGAAACAGAAATATCTCATTTTTACCTCATATGTGGAATCTCAGTTAAACTGTGTGTGTGTGTGTGTGTGTGTGTGTGTGTTTAAGACATAAAAGCAGAAGGGAGACTATCTGCAGTAGGCAGGAGACTAAGGGAGAGGAAGACAAAATAGGGTGAAGGGCAAAAAACTACAACTCATATGCCAACTAAACAACTGGATGATAATTAATATTAATAAATAATAATAACAATAACAACAAGAAAGGGAGATTACCTCTACCCTTCTTTTGGGGGAGACAGATTACTTAAATGCATTCATGTATATTAGTTTGAAAGAGCACTGACAAATTTCCTTAGAACCTTAATGATCTTCTGTGCAACAAAGACATTTCCTATTAATAACTCATTCTCTGCTAATATAAATCTGTCCTTGGAAGCAAAATATAAACAAGGTGGTCGTGTGATGTCAGTTCATGCCTAGGTTCAGAGCAGAATGGAGTAAGAAGGTACAGGGTGAGAATCAAGCTCTATCAAGAGGCGCTGCTCTCAGGCAGAGAAAGCATCCCAGGGTTTCAAAAGTCTTCCATTTCAAGACATTTTTTTTTATACCATATTTTGTGGGTGATGTATTCTAATCCTTTTTCAAAAGGTCCTCTTAAACAGTATAAAATGTGTTTAAGCTTTAAAAAGAGAGTGTTTCTCTCTTGTTCTTTTTAAAAATAATAATAAAAAAAATCAAAGAAAACAGTAATCCCCAGAGGCATGGTAGTTGCATAGCATCTGCTTAGCACGCATGAAGGCCTGAGTTTGAAGCCTAGGGTTACCAAAACTAACCAACGAACTGAATGCACTCCAGTGCCCCGAATATCCCTAGATAACCAACAATAATAATGTTTAAATCCAAAATGCATGCTGATTCCAGTGGATCTTGGATAATGGAGCTTTATGACCATGAATTTCCATGAGGAAACCTCCTCAGTATCATGATCAGGAGTAAATGGCAATATCTATGGTGTCTTTCATTGGTCAAGACCAGGGTGCCCCTTGGAAGGTGATCAAAGAGGAGGTTGGCAACCTATGGAGCACATTGGTACTTTTAAATAAAGATACCATTAACTCACAATAACTCTTACTTTCTTGTTTGTAATTTTCTACCCTTTGACTTTCAGTCTGTGGTCACTAAAACCTTAACAGATTTTCCTCATTAGACATGTTATTTTGTTGAGTGTAGTTTTTTACCACCTTTGTTCCGGGACCAGCTGAGCTACTCGTCCCCACCCAGCTTCCCTTTTGCTCCACCCACCTTTAGCTCCAGGAGGTGAGCACGCTCCCAGCTCCTTCCCAGCTTTCCTTGAATTTGTGGATAAAACACACACACACACAGAGAGAGAGAGAGAGAGAGAGAGAGAGAGAGAGAGAGAGAGAGAGAGAGAGAGAGAGAGAGAGAGAGAGAGAGATTGTTCCTTTATAACTTGCCTTCTTGGCACAATTGCTGGGCGTTACTGTCTCTCGCCTGGAAAAGCATGCCCTTATTAATATTTTTATCTGTCTTTCTACCTGCTCCAAACTTCCGTGGCTAGTCCCACCTAGCCCCCGCCAAACATAGCCACAGGCCCCAGCTTCCTTCAAAGCACGGCAGAAAAAAACCTCCCTCTCCTTCCTTCTATCTGCCTTTTCCTCCTGGGACCCGGAAGTCCCACCTGTACCTTCTGCCCAGCAATCCACCCCCCCTGCCCCCCCCCCCGATTTCTTTTCTGACAAATCAAGAACCAATTGGGAAACAGGACCTTAGCATCAGAACGGCCCCCTTCATTATTTTACTTATGTGATGACTTGCCAGGTTGGTTCATTCTGCTATCTGCTGAGGCGCCCTGTGTTGTTTATTTATTTAAACTAGAAAGATACAATTTGGAGAGAGTATCTTTCCTCACTCCATTGTGCACCCATGAAGTGGAGGAAGAGAAAAGAACTGACATGAAGGAGCACGGTACTTTCCCAGATGGGAATGGCTCACTGGTTTTTTGCCCTCTCTCCTCTTGTCTACTCTGTTTTCTGCTGTGTCTCACCTGCCTGCCCTCCTCACCTCTTTTGACCCTTTGTCCTCAGGTCCGTTTCTCCTCCTCTTCTCCTTTCCCTGTGGTGCAGGGGAAATTGGATCTCCCTTGAAGTTCCTAGTCTCATTAATAAAATAATTTAAAAGTGTACTTAAATAGAAGCCCAATGACAATTTTATTAGAGTTTAAAGACAAACGGCCTAGCAGGCAAGTTGTAAAACTTCAGCAGCTTCTTTCATTCTGAGGAGAATCGGGGAAAGAAGGGAAAAAGCCATGCAATTTAATGTAGTATGCAGGTCAGACACTTGATTGACAAGCAGCCAGATTGGTGCAGGGGAGCTTTAGAGAAAGATAAGGAAGTCCAAAATATTGAGAGAAAACTCAAAGTGTTAAGAAAAACATGTTTAGAAAAAGAGAAAGAACAAAAAAAGCTGTATTTTTTTTTCTGGAAAATCCCCTTACATATTAAAACCCTTATGTGGCTGAGGCAGAATCCATGAGGATTCTGGGAAGGAAAAGGTTGGGAGCTAATTATTCTGCCCATCTCTGCTATGGTTTAACCATAGCCCTCTTGCTAGGGGTGGTCCCTTAGCCAAAGTGTTTGACGGTGCCAAGCCAGAGTGTTAGGTGTCCACCCATGCCAGAGTCTACTCTTGACCAGAAGATTTTTCTACTATAACACTCCTTCCTTTCTTTCTACTTCTTTGCTTCTCCTCTTCCTCCTCTTCCCCTTCTCCATTCCCCTCCCCTTTCTACTTTTTCTCCCTCCCCTCCCCTCCAGCACATGGTCTTACCCATAGGAAATTCCCAACTGTGATGGACTGAAAACATTTAAAGCTGTGAGCTACAATAACTCTTCCTGGATTTAGACTTGTTTTCTTTTTATTTGTATGTATGTGTGTGTGTGCTCATTGAGCCATATGTATGTGGATACCTGCAGAGGCCAGGGATCATATCTGGTCCTCCTAGCTGGAGTGGTAGGTGATTGTGAGCAGCTTCATATGGGTGATGGGTACAAGCTCTGGTCCTCTGTGAGAGTGGCAAATGCTTTTAACTACTGAGGCCTATCTCTGCAGATCCTGGTTTTTCTTAAGTGTTTCTTTCAGATACATTGTCACAGCGACCAGAAATGTAACGAATATTCAGTTTCTTATTAACCAGTGCAGCAGGTATTCATGATGGCCTTGAAACAGTGTCTTCCTGATGAGGGCAGATGGCAATTTAATTTTAAGTTGGTCTGGAAAGGGATTTTTTTCATGCTTGGCTGTCCTGGGGAGACAAACCCCCATAGAATGCTTATTCTTGAAGATTAGATTTCCCATGGAATCTTAATTGGAAGAATTAGGAATAGTGACTGTAAATTGACCAATGAATAATTTCCACATGGGAAAAATCTACATCCAGTTGTTGTTAGAGATATCAAAGACTTCAGCTTCTTCTACAGTTGATAGCTCTCATAAATCCAGACATTTCCCTGGTGCCTTATCTTGGTACTGTGCTGTGAAGACCCCTTGTTTCTCTAATGCCACAAGGTCCCTAAACATTCTTGGATAACTGCTATTTTATATTTATGTTTCCTTGAGGACTCTCTGAAGCCAGTAACAGCATCTGCTCCCACGGATTTTTAGGACATTAAAACCTGAGCTCCTCTCAGTACTGTATGAAGTATGACAGGCACTGCTTATCCACTGCATTTTAATCGGTTTCTCTCATCTCTGCTTCTGAGCATGCATGCTTTCTGTGTCGTGACATTGACAGATAAAAGCCCTCACATCTGTATTCATAAATTCATAAGAAAATTAGTTTAAAGCTATGAACTATGAAAAATATGAAAATTATATATTTTTAAGCCAGGTCAATTTCTCTTGAAAGAGGAAGACGAGCTATTTGCCTAGGAAGGGGAGGCTGAGTAGGCCCTGCTGGTTGGTACAACATCGGTTGACACTTGCGTAGCACTTGTGCTCATATTTATTCATTTTCAGATGAGAAGACACTGTTATATTGTTCATGGCATATAAAAGAGTTTTAGGTAAAAAGAAAAATTCTGTAGCTATAAGCTGTCTTTAAGACCATTGTTCTGTTAGAATTTTATGACTGAAATGACATTTATGACCTCACATTAAGTAACTTCTTGCACTGTCATTTAACAATACTAAAGAAAGAAGTCACAGAAATAAACTATTTAAGTACATGCATATTTCAACTCTCACTGTTCTGCCCAATGACCTGGGAGTTGCTAAGGTGATTTCATGTGTTTTGTCATTTCTTTTTCTTCTTCTTCCTCTTCCTCTTCCTCATCCCCTTCCCCTTCCCCTTCTCCTTCCCCTCCTCCTCCTCTTCTTCCTCCTCCTCTTCCTCCTCCTCCTCTTCTCTCTCCCCCTCCCCCACTCCCTCCCCTTCCCCTTCCTCTTTCTCTTCTTGTTTTTTTTTTTTAATTTTATTTATTTATTTATTTATTTACTTATTTTTGAGACTAGATCCTGCCATGTTGCCCATGATGGTCTTAGCCTTCTGAGTTCTGAGATCACAAGTGTGCACAGCAAACCCAGATCTGCTATGGAGTTTTCAATAATGAAGGAATTTTCCAGTGTCCTTCTTATCTGAGAATAAGAATTTATCTGAGAATAATGCTTTCCTCCTCTTCCACAGAGCTCTAACTCAGAAATTCCCAGTGGGTTTAAGTTAAAAAACAGAACAAAAAGCTAATGAGAACTTAGAGTCCAATAGGCTCATGAAGCAGATTAAATCAAGGTTTGTTTTTTTTTATTGCAAGTTTTCAAAGACTTTTACATGTTATTGTGGATTAGAGTCAATAGAAGGCAACCATATTTCATTGCTCTCTCTAGATTCTCTGGTCACAAATTCATTTTGAACATATCATTTTGCTGAACTCATGATTGAGCAAACATATTTGCACAGGTGTTGATCCATGATTCAGTAGAAAAGAGAATCTAAAGGAAGAAACAGTTGTGTTAGAAACAATGCACACAGAGATGCAGATCTGGAGCTGGACCATCTCAAATCTCTATGATTCTCTCCCTGACTTCAAGCCAGCTTCATTTGGTTATGGCTCCTTACATGGTGGCCATCTGTCTTAGGGTTTCTATTGCTTTGACAAAACTCCATGACCAAAACCCAAGATGGACACACTGCTGTTCATCACCAAAAGAAGTCAGGACAGGAACTTACATGGAGCAGGAGCTGATGCAGAAGGGTGCTGGCTTGCTTCCCCTGGCTTGCTCAGCCTGCTTTCTTATAGAACTCAGGACTGCTGGCCCAGGGATGGCGCCGCTCACAATGGGCTGGGCCCTCCCTCATTGATCACTAATTGAGAAAATGCCTTACAAGCTGGATCTGATAGAGGTATTTTCTCAACTGAGGCTCCTTTCTCTGTGATGAGTCTATCTGTGTCAAGTTGAAGTTGGCACACAAAACCAGTCAGTTTACCATCACTGGAGAAGTTTCTGCACAGTCTTAAAACATTTATTTGGATTAAAAAGATAGAACCATTTGTAACATTTTAATCTGTTTTTCTGTGTATACTGTACTTAGAGCTTGGCTGGCTAGTAAGTCTATGAGAATCTTCTTTCACCACCCCCTAGTGTTAAGATTGCAAGTGCATGTTTGCACTAGTACATCTATCTTTTCATTTAACATGGCTGCAGGGCATGCGAATCCATACTTGTATTGCAAGCATGTCGCTGACTGATTTGCCTAGCCTTTTATATTTTGTAACAGCATTCTCTGTCTATTTCTTTTTACATTGCTTTTGCTTTGGTTTTTATATTGCTTTGCTTCATTTCTTATTTTGCATTTTTTTTGGAGATGGGGGAGGGTCTTGCTTGAAGTCAAACTCTTTCCGACCTGTCCTCCCAAATGATTGGACAATAGGTATGCACCACTGTGCCTGTCACACTTTTCTAAATTGTGAGCTTATCTATAGGACTGTCCATATTTCCTGTTCCTACACATTCATGGCCCCTATTACTTCTCCAGATATGTAATTTGCCATCTCAACCATTTTAAGTAGATATTTTTTGTTGTGAGATAAACAACAGAATTTCTAGGGAAAGCATTTTAAAATATAGAATTTACTTTTTATCTTTTTTCTTTTTTTGCATTCAAGAGATCAAATCTAGGACCTCATGCATACTGAAAAAACATTTTATCCCAGCTCCATTTATTTATTTTTTTCAAAGAAAAGTATATGTTACTGTGCTGGCTAATTTTATGTCAGTATGGCACTGGTTAGAGTCATCTGAGAGGAGACCCAATTGAGAAAATGTCTCCATAAGACTTGGATGTAGGCAAATCTGTAGAGTATTTTCTTAATTAGTGATTGATGAGGGAAGGCCCAGCCCATTGCAAGTGGTTCCATCCCTGGGATGGTGGCCCTGGGTTGTGTAAGAGAGAAGGCTCAACAAGCCAGGAGGAACAAGCCAGTAAGTAGCACCTCTCCACTGCCTTTCCATCAGTTCCTGCTTCCAGATTCCTGTCTTGTTTGAGTTCCTGCCCTGACTTCCTTCAGTGATGAACTAAGATGTAAAAGTATAAGCTGAATAAACTCTTCAGTCCCCAGGTTGCTTTTGGTCATGGTAGTTCATCATAGCTGTAGTAATCCTAACTGAGACAAGTAGAATAGTGGGGCATTGCTGTGACAGATCTGACCATGTTGTTTCTGGGAGGATTATGGAAGGGCTTGGAGCTGTGGGCTAGGAAAGCCACTGAATGTTGAGAGCTTAGTGTTCTGTAGTTCAGAAGATAAGAACTCTGAGGGGAGATAAGGGAGGCCTGGTTTCAGAAGAAAGCAAAAAAAAAAAAAAAAAAACCCAAAACCAACAACAACACCCC
>JADRCH010000014.1:17339134-17374023 GCA_019843965.1 Rhynchomys soricoides | reverse complement strand
CCCCCCCCCCCCCCCCCCCCCAAAAAAAACCTACCAGGTCATTTTTGTGAAGAACCTGTAGTGTCTAGTTAGCTGGAACTGAAGAATTGGGTGTGATCAACAAGAAACCAGAACCAAAACCTTTGTTTCTCTGGGACAACGAATGCTGGTCAGCTGGTGCTGAAGAATCAACCCGAATTTAGAGGAAGCCAACATCACTGAGGTAAAAATCTCTGGAAAATGTTTCCCGAGTCAGCATATGTTAGCTATGTTCAGAGGTGGTCAAGGTTATACCTTGTATTGGCGGCCAAACTTGGTCATGTGTAAGAGTCTCCCAGGCTGTACTGGTTTTGAAGGCATGAAGGGGTCATGAAGAGCTACAGTGGGACTTCCTCATATCTGGCAATGGTTAAATAATGACACAGAGTTATTAATATTTATTAAAGCTTAAGCATATAATTGGGCCTATAGATTCTCAGCTAGATCATCTAAATTATCCTGACTAGTCTAGCCCATGTCCTACCACATGGCTAGTTCTGTATCTCTCTCCCAGTCCTGGTACATCTGTTTCTCTCTATGTCCTGCTGGCAAATTCCCACTTCTGATTTCTTCTTCCAGAAATCCTTTCCCTGCATGGAAGTTCCACCTTCCCCTTCCTGCCCATCCACTGGCTCTCAGATTTTTACTAAGCCAATCAACAAGTGAGAAAGGTGAATGTTTACAAAATAAAAAACCAGATGACGGGCCATAGATTTCTGCTGGTACAAAATTAACAATTGAATTTACAGAGACATACCTTTGTACAATGTACAAAAGCTTACCCATTTTAGCAGCTGAGGCTTGGCACTATGAAGGGCCAGGAAGAGCCCATTGGTGAAGGTGCAGCTGGAGTAGTAGTGGAGGCCCAAGATCGAAGGAGATATGGGGAAAAATTGAGGCTTTTCACCATGAAGAGAGCCCAGGAGAGGCTATTGGTGAAAGTGTAGCTTAGTTATAGCAGAAGACCTCAGAATTTTGGAGATGCCAATACCATGGATGATGACCAAGAACAACAGCAGCAGGGAGTGGGGCCTGCACAAGCTTAGAAGACAATCTGTGTGTGCTGCAAAGGGTGGAAATGGAGAAGTGACCCAAGCCCCTTTGAGGAGCTCAGAAGATTGTGAGTGAATCCAAGATATTAAACATTGAATTATTTACACTGTTGGAGTGTGACTTTTCTTTATTCCAATTATGACTTCTTGAAGTAAGAAAGCATTTCTTATTTTTTTTTTAATAGAATCACATAGTTGAGAGACTTTGAACTTCTAAAAGAGATCTTGAATTTTAAAAGTGACATTAGATTTTTCTAGAAATTGAACTTTACAGGTCTTTAAATTGGTAAAAACTATGGTGTAAAAGTTTATTTGCCAGATGTAATTGTCATTTGGGAGCCTAACTGTTGAATAACCTCATCTTTTCTAGCTCTTTCTGAACTCTGTCTGTATGGCTCAAGTCAGCTGTTCTGGATGAAACTCCTCTTCAAGCTGATTGATTCAATCTGGCTTCTCTTGGCTTTGCGCTGAATTGCTCTGCTTGGCCTCAAACTAACTCTGGCAATCTGTTCTAATCTTCTGACTTCTTATTCTCCTGTTCTTTCTGTCTTCATCTGCAATCCGTCTCTGTAATATTGCCCTGGTAAAATTGCTTCTTCTCTCCTCATCTTTCTGAGCTGATCTCTGAAGTCCTCTCCAGTGCTGTTCTCCTGAGAGCTGGGCATATCCTATCTCTGAATCATTCTCTCAAAATTTTCTCTGATTTCTCTTTGTCTGCTCTTCAATTAGACATCACTTTCAAACTTGGCTACTTACTTCTACAAACTAACCTTACCTATATTGTTTGGGATTTTAGATGTGTACTAAGGGCATGTCTTCATTTCAGCCAAAAGGATTAAAGGTGTGTGGTGTGTTTGCATTTCAGCTAGATCACACAGACCTAGGTCTTTGGATGTGATCCCCTGCCAGAGCAGCCATTTTGCTGGATTAAAATTTCTCTACACTGTGGAACATTTTAAAGTTTCTTAATTGTTTTGTATTTGTGATATTTATTAATCTGAGATCTTGGAGATGAACCAAAAAAGGAAAGGGTATGTCTTAAGATGTGTTGTGTGTCAAGTTGACAAGGGGTCAGTTGTGCTGCCTAATTCTATGTTGACTTGACAGAGGCTAGAGTCATTTAAGAGGAGGGAGCCTCAACTGAGAAAATGCCTCAATAAGACTGTGTGTGGATCTCTGCAAATGCCACAATCAGCAGTAAGGCAATCTGTTAGTGTCAGGAACTAAGTCCAGTTCAACACAATTCAGTAGCCAGTGTTGGATCAAACTTTGAGAGTCTGCCACCAGGTAATTTTAGATATATTTAAGCACAGCACAATTTGGAAAAAGTTTCCTGGTGATAACTAACTCAATCCTGTGTGCACAACAAAGGTTAAGACATGATTACATTGGAACTCTTGTAAAGTACAAATGATATCTTCCACAAAGATAGGTTCTGTGGATTAACTGAGGAAGCAGGCTCCAATATAAACTAGCATATGGTAAGGGTTTGGGAGAGGATATCGCTATAGATTGACTGAGATAAATAAGCTCTAGTTAAGGGTTTGGTGGAGCTGGTGTGGCCTGGTCATACAGATAGGACAGAGGTCACCAGGCTGCTAACCACATGCATTCTCAGCCTTCTGGGAAAAAAGCAGGTTATACAACTCTCATTTTAAAGATACAACACTGTGTGTTTAACATCGCTACTTTCCCTGGTGCTTATTTGTTGGCACAGGGATTTACATGTCTCCCACAAGACTGAGCTATAAGCAAGCCTGCAGAGCATTTTCTTAATCAATGAATGATGGGAGAGGGTCCAGCCTATTGTGGGTGATACTATTCCTGGATTGGTGGTCTTGGGTTCTGTAAGAGACAAATTAAGCAAGCCTCGGGGAATAAGGTAGTAAGAAGCCCTCCTCCATGGCATCTGCATCAGCTCCTGCCTCCAGCTTCCTGACCTGTTTGAGCTTCTATCCTGACATCCTTTGATGATGAACTATGATGTGTAAGTGTAAGCTGAATAAAACTTTTCCTCTCCAAGTTGCTTTCGGTTATGGTATTTATTTTGTCATAGCAATAGTAACCCCAACTAAGACAATCACATTTAACAGATTTCATGTTTATAACTACATATTAATTTTTAGACATTTGATTTGTAAGGTTCATAGCACAGTTGAACAAGAGGTATAGGGACCCTCTACATCTCCCTGGCTCTGCGTATCCATGGCTTCCTCCATTAACTCAGTCTTCACAGTTTTGCATTTAATGAAAAACTGTTTAGCTGGAGCCAGATAGTAGTGCATAGGTCTTTTAGGTTACCTTCTGTTATTGAGTTATTTTCATTTAAAAAATCCATTCTTTTTTTTTTTACAGCTTGATAGCTCATGTCTTTGTAGCATTAATATTCCATTTTTTTACAGCTTGATAGCTCATGTCTTTGTAGCATTCATATTCCATTTTTTTACAGCTTGATAGCTCATGTCTTTGTAGTATTAATATTCCATTATCCAGTGTGCCATAGTTTATTTGTCCACTTACCAACTGATGGACTCTTGATTGCTTCCAATGTTTTTCAATTATGAGTAAAACTGCTATACATATCTTTGTTCTGGTTTGTTTGTGGACATGATCTTTGTTTTTTTCAAGAGAGGGTCTTGCTATATGTGTATGTCCAACTTAGCTTTAGCTGTTCACTTGACACAGCCTAGAATTATCTGGGAAGAAAATCTCAATTCAGGAATTATCTAGATCAGATTAACTTTATGGCATGTCTGTGGTAGACTGTTAGGATTATTGATTGATTGCAGAGGGCCCAGCACCCTGTGTGGGGCACCATTCACTGAACAGGTAGTCCTAAATTGTAAAAGACAGCAAGCTGAGCATCATCATGCCAGCTAGACAGCAAACAGCATCTCCCAAGGTTCCTTCTGTACTTCCTTGACTGTGAAGTGAGTTTCTTGGTAGGAGGGAATGCTGTGTGGAATAGCAAGCAGGCCTGCCTTCAAATTCCATACCTGAGTTCCTGCATTGACTTTTTCTCAAGGGCAATGATGACTATGACCTGGAATTGTAAGCCAAATAAACCCTCTCCTCCTCTAAGTTGCTTTGGGTTAGGGTATTTTGTCACAGCAACAGAAATGAATCTAGAATAATGTAGCGTGCACGCCCTCACACACACACGTGTGTGTGTGTGTGTGTGTGAGTGTGTGTGTGTGTGAGAGAGAGAGAGAGAGAGAAAACCTATCCACATTTTCCACTGCATCTCTGCATCTATCTCCCTGTCAGTGAGAACCTTCAGGGACAGTCTTGCTTTCTCTACAGTGTCTGGGTTATAGTGTTATTAAAAGTCCCATTGAGTTGAACAGACAAAATCTCAGAGGCTAAAAGGTCAAAGATTCAGTGTGAAGAGCCCCTCACTGGGAAGGGAGAAGATACTTATTGTCTGGCTCTCTATTCTTCCTGCCTCAGTGAGTCAGGGATGATTGAGATGCTAAAGATATATACTGGCAACTAAGGGCTGCCCCAGTCACCACCCATTTGAGTGCAGAGCTCAGGACATTCCCTCTTAATAAAGACATCCTGATCACACACAGGGATCCTAAAGGATCTGGAATCCGACCTCCAGATCCCTACAAGGAATGTATTGTGAAAACAACAATAGTTTGGAAGGGAAAAAAAAGATGGAGAGAAGTTGGTTTGTAAAAATCTTTCTGAGGGACATATTTTTCAGCTATAAAACTGTACGGTATATTTTATGGGCTTTGTCTTCCTTCATAACTCTATAAAAATCATTGTTTTATTGGTGCCATCCCTCTGTGTGAAGTCAATGATGGATAAGCAGATGATCATTTTATTTCCTGGTGGAGACAAGCTGTGCTGGGCTTTATTATACCTGGTCCTCCCCGAAAGGGGGGTTGAAAGTACGTGCTAGTCCATTCTCTTTGGCAGAGAGGAGCTGTAAACCCGTTCTCATCTGCTTGCTCTTCTTATTATATTAGAGAATTTCAATGATTATGGGTTTTTATTTCTCTTGTGGGGAGCTTGCAGATGATATTTATAAGGTCTGGGCTTCCTGTTTTTCAGATGCAAATGCAATGTTACCTGGAGTAACACAGGATACAGCATTAATTAGTTTCAATATATTCTATCATGAGTATCAGTGGAATCTTAGCTCAGCATACTGAGGTTAGCTACCCTCTTAGTCAAAAAAGTGATGCTGAATTTGTCTCTAAAGAGATTTTTCAAGACTCATAGATAGATGGCTTAGTTGGTAGAGCCTTCATGAAGCCCTGGGTTGATACCAGATACCACAAAACCGAAGGATGGTGTTACACTCCTGTAATTCCAGGACATATGGGTAGCAACTGGAGGACTTAGAATTCAAGGTCATCTTTGGTTACATAGTGACTTCAAGGTCAGTCTGGGCAACATGAGACTGTGCCTCAAAATAATCAATCAAATAAATGAAGAACAAACGTTTTCCTTCTTGGTGCTTCTTGGTCACATACCTTGTCCACACACTTTGATAACCTTCCTGTTGTCAGGGAAACTCATATTAAATGGTTCCCAGCCTTTGGTCCATCTGTCCCTACAGCTAGGAAAGGCTGTCTAAGTTTGACTTGTACTTGGCAGAAAACCGATTTCCTGTATCATGCTAAGAATGGTCAGTAGCTTTTGGTTTTGTGGAACATTGACCTAGAAGATAAGTGTTAGGTCTCCCACCCAGGACAAACTAACTGAGGTGCCCATTTAGCATCAAAGTGGATGCTGGCTGCCAGCCTCTCTCAGCATCACCAATACTTGTTATGGAGTCCTGGCTCCTCTCAGAACTTCTCACCCTGACCCTCAGTTGAACCTCTCTGACCCCTGAACTTCCCTTCCCTTCCCCCAGCTTCTCTGATTCCTATATAGCCCTGCCATTTTGGCTACTCGTTGGCTGTTCCCTCCCTTATATCCACAGGATACCTTCTTCTCAGGCACACCTAGGAGCAGTCACTATCCTCATTTTTAGTTTGTATTTTTATTTTTATTCAGTGAGGTGTCATAAAGGTTTGATATTAAGCAATACTGTAGTCAGTTAGGGACCGCCTCAGGGTCAGGTATGGGAACACAAGGGAGATGCATTGCTCACCCAATGGCTCACCTTGCTAATGTAATGGACTCAAGAATCACACGACTTTCTGCCATTTGTGATCAGAAAATGTATCTCACTTTTATATGGGTCAGTTGGGGGGGATTAGTACTATAATCACAGTGTAAATTATCAGAATAAGAATACAGGAGAATTGTACTTGGAGATCATCCCTCTGGTCATGAATCTTCAGACAGGTGTTATCCCTTGAAGTACTTACTGGGGAATCCATTAGGATTCCCCAGCAGGCTTCGTTCCCTTCCTAGTTTTTCATTTACGGTATGTGTTAAGCATCCATTTGTCTCAAACCAATCTATGAAGCAGATAGTCCAGCACAGTGAGGTTGCCAGATCTGGCCTCTGTCCTTTTAGGCTTTTTCTTTCTTAAAGGATAGATGCAGAGAAGGAGGAAAGAAGGAAGGGAGAGAGGGATGTGGATACATGGTATTGTTAACTGGAGGTGGAAATTAGGAGGCGTGGCCTGGTTGGAGGAAGTCTACCACTAGGGCATGCCTTTGAGAAGTGTATCTGTCTGGTCACTCTCCTTCTAATCTCTCCTCTGTCTCTTAGCAACAAGGAGTAAACAACTTTGTACTGTTGTGCACCCTCCACCTTGATCTTTGACCTGATCTTGGACCCACACCCTGCTTTCAGGGTTTTATGTCAGATATTTTCTAATAGTGATGAAAAACTGACTAATATTCATTAGGGATTGTGGGGGGTGGGCAACCCAATTTTGAACTACCTGGTTGAATTTTGACATTGACAACTGGTTGAAGCTAGCTCTAACACGATTTCCCTGTCAATGACTTGCAGATGTTTAGTTTGCTATCTATTGTGCTATAGAGCCTTGCCATTGCCTGTACTTAGTGTTGTGAGAGATCACTAATTTTCAAAGTGGCTGCAGTGTCTACAAACTCCCTAGCAGTGTCTGCAGACTCGAATTTCTTCATGTTCTCTTACCAAGATACTTTCTGACCTTATGCAACTCACCAATGGGGCACCAAAGCACTGGGTTTCATTCTTAGCATCTGACAGACAAACAGAACATAGAAATATCACTGACTGGCTAGCTGCAGGTTCCTTTTCTCCTGTTAGGATAAAAGCTCCATTGTCATGCCAATTGAAATTGACTTACTTGGGTAAGCTGCCCCCCCCATCTCTCTCTCTCTCTCTCTCTCTCTCTCTCTCTCTCTCTCTCTCTCGGTTTCTCAAGTCAAACAATCAATTTGGTTTCAGCTGGCTGACTGAGACCTTTAACATGAGTGGGTTCATTGTGATGTTCAGTCATAGCTTTTTGACAGAAGCATGGTCAAGAACAATAGTCTCCTGTTAAATTTCATTGACCAATTCTCATCTACTGCCTGTGTTTTCCTGTGCATGCTTTTTAAACAAATCTCAGACACACCAAAGTCAGGCTCAGACTCCACCTCTCAGCAGCCCAGCCCATCCTGGAAAGTGTCTGTGGTGGTTTGACTATGCTTGGCCCAGGGAGTGGCACTATTAGGAGGTGTGGGCTTGTTGGAGTAGGTGTGTCACTGTGAGGGTGGGCTTTGAAGCTCCACCCAGCGCAGAAGAGGCAGTCTGTTCCTGTCTTCCTTTGGATGAAGATGTAGAACTCTCAGCTCCTTCTCCTGAACCATGCCTTCCTGGATGCTGCTATGCTTCCTGCCATGATAATAATGGAATGAATCTCACAATCTGTAACTCAGTCGGAATGTTGTTCATTTTAAGAGTTGCTTTGGTCGTGGTGTCTCTTTGAAGCAATGGAAACCCTAACTAAGACAGTGTCCCTACCCTGCCAGTCCAGAATGACACTTTCAGGACCTTTACCATGTTGCGCTCTTACCCACCTTCTACTGCAAAGAAATGAGAAGGGGCAAGCTCTGAGTGCGAAAGAGAGAACTACAAAGCGAAGTAGGAACTGTGGGTGTGTCTGCAGGTAGGATGAGACAAAGGATGTGATTGGCTGATGGAATTAAAGCAAATATTTATAGCTGATCGTGGGAACAAACTGGCGCTGTGGTAGAGTGAAGCCCTGCGTGTCCACCTCGGGCGCTGTGGCTCTGGGAGGGACAGGACATGTGGGAAGTGTAGTCTTCCCACACAGTCCTCTGGGCGTGGGTTATGTGAAGCCGCAAGGGTACCACCTGTGGGTGGGGGAGGCGGCCATTTCCGGGGCACGCCGCAGCTGGCTTTGGAGTTCTCAGGCTCTGGGCATCTCGGACGCTGCCAGAAGCCGCGGAGCGCAGCTGGTGTCCCACCTCGGGACCCAGTTGGGCGGCTTGGGTGCCAGCTAGCTGCTTTGGCTTGGGTGAATGGGTGCCATCTGGAAGTGCTGAGATGCCTTCAGCAGGAGGGTAGATGTGCGGCTCATTAATCGAAGTCCGGATCCCTCGATTCCCATGGCAGATCAAGATGAATAGAGACAGTCCATCATTCTAAGGCATTTATTGGCATTGTGGTGAGTGGTGTGGATGAGATTGTACCCGGTGACCTCCAGGAGTGTAGAGGTAGAAATAGTGACTGGGAAGGGGTGTGGCTAAGTCTCTAGGTGTCTCATTAACAAGGGGATGGCTTGGGGGCTTAACCACGCCTCTACCTGAGGAGGGGCTTGGGGGGCGTGACCTTTTTTTATATGACCAAATATAGCAGACCTATGGAGAGATGTAGCCTCTTGTTAGAAGCAGTATTCTAGGAGCTTGGGCAAGTGGCTGCCATCCCTTATAGGCTGAAGACAGCCTATTGGGCCTGCAGTATTCAAACCTTAGCTCTACCAGAAAACAGACTTCCAATCATGGCCCAACAGCTGATTTTGTTTTTTAATGGAATGGGGTTGGGGCATTTGAAACAGGATCTTATTCTGAAGCCTAGGTTAGCTTGAATTTACTATGTAGCTCCAACTGGTTTCAAAGTCATAGCAATTCCCCTGCCTCAACCTCTTGGGTGCTGGGATAACAGGCATAGTGAGCCATTAGTCCTGGCTCTTTAAAAGTCATTTTTATTTGAAGTTTGAAAGTATATGGTATTCAGTGTAAATCCACCTTCCTACTTGTCCAAGAAATCACCCAGCTTTAAAAGAATGCCCAAGGAGAGTTCATCTACTTCTGAACAGTGAGTCTTGATATAGAAGCAGATGTAGGGGGAGGAGATGGATTGTCTTCAGGTGGGGTTCTGCTTACAAAGAAAAACTCTGAGAAAAAAAATGACCAACAAGAGCATGTATATATGAAGTTCTAAAAATGTTTGTTTGTTTTGTTTTAACCCCCCCCCCCCCCCCCGGCATGGTATGAGGTCCAAGGACAACTTGCCAGAGTTGCTTAATTTCTTCCATCCTGTTGGTTCTGGGAATTGAACTCAGGTCTTCTGTCTTGCTAGGTGCCTTCACTTGCTGTACCATCTTAGAAGCCTCAAATAGGTTTTTACAATTAGCATAAATTAATTATACAATAATGGATTTCATTATGATACTTTAGTGAATGCAATAATGTATTTTGATCAGATCTGCCTCTCCATTACCTATTTTTGTTTCTTCCCACTGATGCTAATCCCCTTCCCCTCCCCTCAGGTTACCCTACTCCAGCTCTGCTGCCGGCAACACACAGGGAGTCTCTCTTCAGTCTGACTCCGCTCCGCTCCGTACCTACAGCCGTACTCTGCAGACCTCCGTGGTCCTACCATCTCCAGATCCCCAGGTCTCTACTACAGTTTATGTTTCATCTTCACAGCTTCAAGTGATGGCTTTGTAGGGCCCCCTTGAAGGGACTCTCAGCCCCATCTCACATTACCTGGCTTTAGTTAATCTCTGAAAAGATGGAGCGGATCTCCATCAATCTTATATCTTCTAGGTCTACACAATTAGTACCAATTGGGTGATGTCAAATCCTGCTGCCAGTTCAAGGTGTAGTCTGGCCCCCTTGTGACAAAGTTGCATTAGCTTCTGTGTGCTGACTTTGGGGAGACACTTCCTTGGACTGTTGCCTTTGAGGAGCAGGGAGTCCTTTCACTTTAGGCTTTTTTCTTCAAAAGAGTTGTTGTCTTTACAAGATGGAGCCTGCATTTGCATATTTTTGTATTTGTAGGGTGGGGTGGTTGCCCTATGGACACCTTTCTTATTGTCTAAGGCAGTTCAGGAGATGTTCTCTTAGTGGCTCTGATTTTTCTTTTTAGAAATTACAGCTGCTTTCTCAGCACCAACTTGCATGCTTCTGCATGCTCTCAGGATTTCTTCTGTAAACAACTTTGCTTATTAAATTCAACCTCATTCAAGATATCAGGATTTTTACAGAGTGAAACCAGCTTCATGGCTAAGTATCCCAAGAATGGCCCTTAGGCTAGAGTGAATCTTTGTTCTCTGAAACATCATGAGTTAGACAAGCAGTGTCAACCATTCTCATAGTTTTCTTGTCTTTCAAGAATGACCACCAGAGTGGCCTGGGAATCTCTTCTCTCGGCATTTTAAATATTTTTGGGTTTCTTTTCCCTCTCAATTCCAAAACATTGATCTTCTTCCTACAAACCAATTTCAAAGGCCTAAGAACCACATGGTCAGGTTTATCACAGTTCTCAGAGCCAATTTTCTGTTGTAGTTGCTTTTTTTGTTTTTGTTTTTTTTTTTCAGTGATAAAATATCAGACAAAAGCAACTTAAGGAATACAGAATTTATTTTGGCTCACAATTCCAGGGTATTGACCACCATGGTGGTAAAGTTAATACAGTGGGAGCCTAAAGCTCTTGGTCATATTGAATCTATAACCAAGATAAAAATGTAAGATGACTATTCCTTTAAAATCAGTACATGATCACAGTTCCAGAAATTATACCACACAGTAGGTGGTACTTCCAACCTCAATTTACCTACTCAAGATAATTCTTCATAGGCATGGCCCTAGAAAGCTGTCTTCAAGGTTCTTGACCTCACTAGGCTTGTAACTGAGATTAGCTATTACTCTCATTTATTTAAAATTTGCTTATATTGACTCATTTTGAAATTCTCTGTAGTGGATTTTTTTTTTTTAAAACTTTGTTTTAAATAGGTCTGCTGGAGAGTTTTATGTGGACCTGACACAAGCTAAAGGCATTGAGAGGAAGAACCTCAGTTAAGAAAATGCCTCCGTAAAAGCATGCTGCAGGCAAACCTTCAGGGAATTTCTAAAGTTAGCGATCAATGGGGGACGATATAGCCCATTGTGGGTATTGCTACCCCTGGGCTGGTGGTCCTGGTTCTATAAGGAAGCAGGCTGAGCTAGTCATGGGGAGCAAGCCAGTACTCCTCCATGGCCTTTGCCATAGAGAGGTGATACTTTGGCCCTGAATATTTCTTTTCCAAGTCCTGAGAAGATGAGTAAGGTAGAATTAAAAAGTAATGGACTGATTTTGATTCTGTCGGTTGGTTAGTACTGATGACTCAGAGCTCCTGCCTCTAAGTTCCTGCCTTGTTTGAGTTCCTGTCCTAATTTCCTTTAATGAACTGTGACCTGATCATATAAACTGAATACCCTTTCCTCTTTAAGTTGCACTGGTCAGGCTGTTTCTTTACGGTAATAGGTACCCTAACTAAGACAATGGGATCATGTAAGCGAAGCACGAACGTGAACCTCTGTTCTTTTTACCTCCCCACTCCAGAGTGATGGAGTTATAGGTGGACACCACCTGGTTTATGTAATAGGGGATTGCGCTCCAGGCTTTATTCACCGTATGCAAGCAATCTAACTGACTGAGTTATGTTCCCTGTAGCTCCAAGGTCCTGTATTTTCATCATTATAAAACGTCTCCCTTCATCTTTGTTTTTCTTGTTGTTTTATTTGAGTAGTGAGGATCAAACACAGAACTTGGGTGGATGGGGAAAGGACTCTAGCACTGAACTACACTCCGTGCCTACCTACTTTTTCTTCTGTGGTGTTTTAAAGCGTGTACATCATGAGGCATTAGCATAGGGACTCCACTTTTTCCCCTTTGGAAGGTACTATTTCCATAATGTCTCTTTCTTCCTTTACTTTTAATACATGTCTTTAAGTCAATGTTGTCTTCTGTAGACAGCATAGAGCTGAATCTGGCAATTTGTTTTTTAAAGGTAGGATCTCACTGTGTATCCCAGGCTAGCCTTTAAGAGTCTAAGATCATCTACCTTTCTCTGTATTCCAAGAACTGAGAGCACGAGTTTTGTACTTTGATCCAGTGTGACAATTTCGCACCGTTAATTGTTTCATCATTTAAATGTAATTTTATTTATGTTATTTGATTTATGAGTTTTGTTTTCTATGTGTCTCATGGCATTTTGTTTCTCTGCTCCCTATACTTTACTGCACTGCTTTGAATTAAGTAAATATATTCTAGTGGATATTATAATTCCTTACTCTTTTCCAAGTTGTTGTTCTGGAGCTTATTATGTACATCATAATTGGACAGAATCGATTTCAAATTTATAATAAATTATTTCAGTGAGATTTTGAAAATCCACATTTCTCTACTTCTTCCCATATTTTTATTATTACTGTTATATATATATAGATATATAGATCTATATATCTGTGTGTGTGTGTGTTATCCACATGTTACAGCACTGAAATAAATTTCTAGTTATTACCTTGTATGCCCTTTAAATAAGGCACCAGAACAATGGTTCTCAACTTTCTTAATGCTGCAACCCTTAATACAGTTCCTCCTGTTGTAGTGACCCCCCCCCCAAACCACAAAATTATTTTTGTTGCTACTTCATAATTGTAATTTTGCTACTATTGTGGATCACAATGTAAGTGTATTTTGAGATAAAGCCATAGGTTGCAAGCCACAGGTTAAGAACCACTGCGTTAGAGGAAAGTGAGAATGGATTCAGAGATTTCACTATTATATTAACTTTCTTATTTGACACTTCTTGGATTCTTCGTTTGTTCTTGGAGATTTGAGTTGCCATGTGGTATCATTCTTTATTCTAATACAGCAATGCTTCCACATCCTCCTTCATTCTATTTTTAAAGAATATAGTATATTTGCATATGCTATAGACCCATTGAAAAATATATTATATAGTTGTTTTTAAATCAGTTAAGATATGAAAGGAGAAAAATCATGACTTTTTATTATACGTATATATAAAGATTTTTAAAAATATATTGCTTTGGATTTATTTATTTATTTTTTATTTTTTTTTTTTTGATATTTTATTTAGCTTTTAAATGTTTCCATCTTTCCAGGTTTCTCCTTTGGAACCCCTGTATTCCCTCCCCCTCCCCCTGCCTCTATGAGGGTATTCCCCTACCCTCCCATACACCCACTCTCGTCTTCCCTTCTTGGCATTCCCCTATACTAGGGCATCTAACAACCTCAGGCCCAAGGGCCTCTCCTCTCCCTGATAGATAACAAGGCCCTCCTCTGCCACATATGTGGCCAGCACCATGGATCCCTCCATGTGTATTCTTTGGTTGGTGATTTAGTCTCCGGGAGCACTGGGAGGTCAGACCAGTTGACACTGTTGCTCCATCCATGGGGCTGCAAACTCCCTCAGCTCCTTCAGTCCCTTCTCCAACTACTCCATCTGGGACCTCATGCTCAGCCCAACAGTTGCTGTGAAGTCAATCTTGAGTACTCCAAACTTTTGGGCTAATATTCACTTATCAGTGAGTACATACCGTGTTCATTCTTTTGTGACTGAGTTACCTCACTCAGGATGATATTTTCAAGTTCCATCCATTTGCCTGTGAATTTCATGAAGTCATTGTTTTTAATAACTGAGTAGTTTTATGTAAATGTACCACATTTTCTGTATCCATTCCTCTGTGGAGGGACATCTGGGTTGTTTCCAACTTCTAGCTATTATAAATATGGCTGCTATGAACATAGTGGAACATGTGTCTTTATTACATGTTGGAGCATCTTCTGGGTATATGCCCAGGAGTGGAATAGCTGGGTCCTCAGGTAGTGTTATGTTCATTTTCCTGAGGGTCTGTCAAATTGAGTTTCAGAGTGGTCGTACCTGTTTGCAATCCCACCAGCAATGGAGGAGTGTTCCTCTTTCTCCACATCCTTGACAGCATCTGCTGTCACCTGAGTTTTTGATCTTAGCCATATTGAATGGTGTGAGGTGGAATCTCAGGGTTGTTTTGATTTGCATTACCCTGATGACTAAGGATGTTGAACATTTTCCTCAGTTGAGAATTCTCTGTTTAGCTCTGTTCTCCATTTTTTGATAGGGCTATTTGGATCTCTGGAGTATAACTTCTTGAGTTCTTTGTATATATTAGATATTAGCCCTCTATTGGATGTAGGATTGGTAAAGATCTTTTCCCAATCTGTAGGTTGCCGTTTTGTCCTATTTACAATGTCCTTTGCTTTACAGAAGCTTTGTAATTTCTAGAGGTCCCATTTGTCAATTCTTAATCTTAGAGCATAAGTCATTGGTTTTCTGTTCAGAAATTTTTCCCCACTTTCTCTTCTATTAGATTCAGTGTATCTGGCTTTATGTGAAGGTCCTTGATCCACTTGGACTTGAGCTTTGTACAGGGAGATAGGAATGGATCAAGTAGACAGCCAATTGATCCAGCACCATTTGTTGAAGATGCTGACTTTTTTCCACTGTATGGTTTTAGCTCCTTTGTCAAAGATCAAGTGACCATAAGTGTGTGGGTTCATTTCTGGGTCTTCGATCCTATTCCATTGATCTACCTGCCTGTCACTGTACCAATACCATGCGGTTTTTATCACTACTGCTCTGTAGTACAGCTTGAAGTCAGGGAGGCTGATTCCCCCAGAAGTTCTTTTATTGTTGAGAATAGTTTTTGCTATCCTGGGTTTTTGGTTATTCCATGTGAATTTGAGAATTGCTCTTTCTAAGTCTATGAAGAATTGAGTTGGAATTTTGATGGGGATTGCATTGAATCTGTAGATTGCTTTCAGCAGAATGGCCATTTTTACTATATTGATCCTGCCGATCTATGAGCACGGGAGATCTTTCCATCTTCTGTGGTCTTCGATTTCTTTCTTTAGAGACTCAAAGTTCTTGTCATACAGATCTTTCACTTGTTTGGTTAGAGTCACACCAAGATACTTTATATTGTTTGTGACAGTTGTGAAGGGTGTCATTTCCCTAATTTCTTTCTCAGACTGTTTATCCTTCGAGTATAGGAAGGCTACTGATTTGCTTGAGTTAATTTTGTATCCAGCCACTTTGCTGAAGTTGTTTATCAGCTTGTAGCAGTTCTCTGGTGGAGTTTTTTTTGGGTCACTTAAGTATACCATCATATCATCTGCAAATAATGATATTTTGATTTCTTCCTTTCTAATTTGTATCCCTTTGACCTCCTTTTGTTGTCTAATTGCTCTAGCTAGAACTTTAAGAACTATATTGAATAGATAGGGAGAGAGTGGACAGCCTTGTCTAGTCCCTGATTTAATTGGGAATGCTTGAAGTTTCTCCCCATTTAGTTTGATGTTGGCTACTGGTTTGCTGTACATTGCTTTTACTATGTTTAGGTATGGGCCTTGATTGCCTGATCTTTCCAAGAATTTTATCATGAAGGATTGTTGAATATTGTCAAATGCTTTTTCAGCATCTAATGAAATGACCATGTGGTTTTTTTCTTTGAGTTTGTTTATGTAGTGGATTACATTGTTGGATTTCCGTGTATTGAACCATCCCTGCATCCCTGGGATGAAGCCTACTTTATCGTGGTGAGTGATCGTTTGATGTGTTCTTGGATTCGGTTTGTGAGAATTTTATTGAGTATTTTTGCATCGATATTCAAAAGGGAAATTGGTCTGAAGTTTTCTTTCTTTGTTTGGTCTTTGTGAGGTTTTGGTATCATTGTAATTCTGGCCTCATTGAATGAATTGGGTAGTGTTCCTTCTGTTTCTGTTTTGTGTAATAGATTTAATAGTATTGGTATTAAATACTATTATAAATACTATTGGCCTTCTTTGAAGGTCTGATAGAATTCTGCACTGAACCCATCTGGTCCTGGGCTTTTTTTTTTGGTTGGTTAATGATTGCTTCTATTTCTTTAGGCGTTAAAGGACTGTTTAGATGGTTTATCTGATTCTGACTTAACTTTGGTATTTGGTACCTGTCTAGAAACTTGTCCATTTCATCCAGATTTTCCTATTTTGTTGAATATAGGCTTTTCTAGTAGGATCTGATGATTTTTTGAATTTCCTCAGAATCTGTTGTTATATCTCCATTTTCATTTCTAATTTTGTTAATTTGGATACTGTCTCTGTGCCCTCTTGTTAGTCTGGCTAAGGGTTTTTCTATCTTGTTGGTTTTCTCAAAGAACCAGCTCCTGGTTTTGTTGATTCTTTTTATAGTTCTTTTAGTTTCTACTTGGTTGATTTCAGCCCTTAATTTGATTATTTTCTGCTTCTACTCCTCTTGGGTGTTTTAGCTTCTTTTTGTTCTAGAGCTTCTAGGTGTGTTGTTAAGCTGCTTGTATGCTTTCTCCAGTTTCTTTTTGGAGGCACTCAGAGCTATGAGTTTTCCTCTTAACATTGTTTTCGTTGTGTCCCATAGGTTTAGGTATGTTGTACTTTCATTTTCATTAAATTCTAGGAAGTCTTTTATTTCTTTCTCTATTTCTTCCTTGTCAAGTTATCATTGAGTAGAGTGTTGTTCAGCTTCCATGTGTGTGTGGGCTTTCTGTTGTTGTTGTTGCCACTGAAGACCAGCCTTATTCCGTAGTGATCTGATAGGAGGCATGGGATTATTTCAATCTTCTTATATCTGTTGAGGTTTGTTTTGTGACCAATTATATGACCAATTTTGGAGAAGATACCATGAGGTGCCGAGAAGAAGGTATATTCTTTTGATGCAGGATGAAATGTTCTGTAGATATCTGTTAAATCCATTTGGTTCATAGCATCTGTTAGTTTCACTGTGTCTCTGTTTAGTTTATATTTCCAAGATCTGTCCATTGATGATAGTGGGGTGTGTGGGGAGCCGCCTGAGTCGCACCCACATTCGCCATTACAAGATGGCGCCTACATTCGGCCGAGAACAAGTTGTAAACAGGCTAGTGCGCATGCACCTGGTAATTTTCCACCTCAGAGTCTCAGCCTCTCTCGTGGCGTCATCTGGCCTGACGTGCGGGGAGCCAATGGGGAAGCTCCACGTCCCAGGCGAGCACTGTGGCCTATATAAGGGATGGGTGTTCTGTTGTTCGGGGTCTCCACTCTTGGCAAGCTTATGCTCTCCCTCTCAAGATGCATTAAAGCTTTACTGCAGAAGGATCCTTTGTGTGCCGCGTCGTTCCTGCTGGCGAGACAGTAGCGCGGGACAGGGGTGTTAAAGTCTCCCGCTGTTGTTGTGTTGTGTGAGGTGCAATGTGTGCTTTGAGCTTTAGTAAAGTTTCTCTTATGAATGTGTGTACCCTTGCATTTGGAGCATAGATGTTCAGAATTGAGAGTTCTTCTTGGTAGATTTTTCCTTTGATGAGTATGAAGTGTCCTTCCTTATCTTTTTGGATGACTTTTGGGTGAAAGTTGATTTTATTGGATATTAGAATGGCTACTCTAGCCTGTTTCTTGGGACCATTTGCCTGGAAAATTGTTTTCTAGCCCTTTACTCTGAGGTAGTGGTTGTCTTTAACACGAAGGTGTGTTTCCTGAATGTAGTAAAATGCTGAGTCCTGTTTATGGATCCAGTCTGTCAGTCTATGTCTTTTTATTGGGGAATTGAGTCCATTGATGTTAAGAGATATTAAGGAATTGTGATTGTTGCTTCCTGTCATTTCCAATGTTAATTTTATGATTGTGTGGCTATCTTCTTTTGAGTTTGTTGAAAGATTACTTTCTTGCTTTTTCTAGGTTGTAGTTTCCCTCCTTGAGTTGGTGTTTTTCATTTATTATTCTTTGTGGGGCTGTGTTTGTGGAAACATACTGTGCAGATTCACTGGAACTGGAATTAAGATGGTTGTGAGCTATAATGTTGGTGCTGGGAAGTGAACCTGGGTCCTCTGCAAGAGAAACAACTACTATTACCCACTGAGTCATCTCTCTAGCAACTGTATGTATGTATGTGTACACACACACACACACACACACATATGATCCTAGGAGCTGAAAACAAAGAAGTATGCCACCAAGACTCACTCTTTACTGTCATCAACATTTGCATATTATCTTCATTCACGCTTTTGGTTTGTATTGTATTCTTTTTTTGAAAGATTTATTTATTTTATGTATATGAATACACGTTAGCTGTCTTCAGACACACCAGAAGAGGGCATCGGATCCCATTTCAGATGGTTGTGAGCGACAATGTGGTTGCTAGAATTGAACCCCAAGTCCTCTGGAAGAGCAGCCAGTGCTCTTAACTGCTGAGCCATGTCTCCAGCCCTGTATTGTATTCGTAATATTGTCTGGGCTCATTTGCTTTCAACATGAAGAACTTACTGCCTTTTACATTTCAAATTACTTCAGTTCTTTTTTCCCGATGTGCCCATCACTCAAAGATGTTTTAAATTTTTATTGGTATATATTGATTGTATTTGGCGGTAAGTTTTATAGGGATGTTTTCATACATGTTCATACATGTCCATGTTATAAACTTAGTCCATATTCATGTGCATTTTCCTCTTTTCACTTTCTGTACTCCTTTTTTTCATAGAGACTCTTACTTGTAGTTTTGTGCCATATATATGTGTGTGAGTGTGTGTGTGTGTGTGTATGTGTATATGTGTATAATATATGTATGTATGTATATATATGTAATTTCATGTCATATATACATATGTGTGTGTATGTGTATATGTGTATATATGTATGTATGTATATATGTAATTTCATGTCATAGATGTGTGTATGTATGTATATATGTGTATATATATATGTATGTATATATGTAATTTCATGTCATAGATGTGTGTATGTGTATATATGTATATATGTATGTATATATGTAATTTCATGTCATAGATGTGTGTATGTGTATATATGTATATATGTATGTATATATGTAATTTCATGTCATAGATGTGTGTGTATGTGTGTATTTGTGTATGTGTATATATATGTATATATGTATATATATGTAATTTCATGTCATATATATATATATATATGAGAGAGAGAGAGAGAGAAAGAAAATGTGATATCTATCTTTCTGACTGACTTATTTTGCTAAATATGACGATCACCAGTTTCATCCATTGTCCTACAGATCACATAATTTTGTTCTTCTCTATGGCCAAATAAAACTCTGTTATGTATATTTTCCACATATTTTCACCTGCTCATTTGGTGACAGACACCTAGGCTGATGACAAAAGTTAGGTGTTGTGTATGGTGCTATAGTTATTGTGCATGCGCTAAGCATCTCTGTGACGGGCTGACTTCGAGTCCTGGAGGTGTATCCTTGGGAGTAATATAGTTAGGTCATATGGCAGCCTGTGCTGCTGGTTTCCACAGTGGTTTCCACAGTGACACACTGGTTTCCACAGTGGTTTCCACAGTGACATGCTGGTTTCCACAGTGGTTTCCACAGTGACACGCTGGTTTCCACAGTGACACCCTGGTTTCCACAGTGGTATCCACAGTGACACAATGGTTTCCACAGTGACACACTGGTTTCCACAGTGGTTGAACTAGTTTACATTTTCCCTAGGAATGCATAATCCCTTCCCTTCCCTCCATATCCTTCTCAGAACTCTTCACTATTTGTTTTCAAAATGATAGCCATTCTCACTGGGGTGACATGCAATCTCATTATCGTTTTAATTTGCATTGTCTTGGTGGCTAAGGACATTGAATACACACACACACACACACACACACACATACACACGCGCGCTACTTGTGCTTTCTAAACAACCCTTAGTTGATGTATAGCTGGCAAAGACTTTGTTTTCATTCTGTAGGCTCTCTTCATTGGATTATTTCCTTTGCTGTAGGAAGCTTTTTAATTTCATGCTATCTCACTCATCAGCTATTGATTTTGTTTCCTAAGCACACCTATATGGTTTTTATGTAACTATTTTAAAATCTAGGACCCAAAATGAGATAAAACATGTAATATTTTTCTTTCTGAAATGACCTTAATTTACTTAATATGACCATCTCTCTTTGCTTCTATTTTTCCTGAAAACCACCAACTTCTTTTTTCTGTATGGTTGGAAAAAAAATCCCTTTGTATATTCATTCCATAGTTTCATTTTTTCTTTTAGAAATGGTGAATATATTTCTGGACTTTACTTGTGCTAAAACCTTCATATTTCTAAAGGTATTGAAGGGCTAAGATAATTTCTGGTTATGGTATGATTATCAGTATGTAATCAAGAACAATAAAATCATTATCAGTTAAGAGTTAACACTTGAGTAACATTTGCTATGTGAGAGATATACAGATCTCTTTTCAGTAAGCATTAGCCTATTTTACAGTTGAAGAACAAGAAACAGCATACGTAACTTGTTCAAGGTCAGTCATTCAGATACGGTATATGCTAAAAGTGAGTAGAACGTCATCAGTATGATTTCAGTATTTTTTCTTTTGCCCTCTTCATTTATGTTTACTTATTCTTAGATGAGTAGCCTAGGTTGGTCTGGATTTACTCATTCTGTCGCTAAGGCTTTTACTCATCGCTGTCTTTCTGTCTCAGCATCCCAAATGCTAGAATTGTCCAGCCCAGCCTGTTCTCCTGATCTTAAAAGAAAGGGACAGAGTAGAGCAGTAACAAAAGATAGTCTTCTGGAAATAGAAGATTTGCAGAGATGAGAAAGAGTTAAGAGATTCCAAAGCAATGGTTCTTAACCTTCCTAATGCTGTGACACTTTCATCCAGTTCCTCATGTTGTGCTGACCTCCAGCCACAAAGTTATTTTCATTGCTACCTCATAACTGTGTTTTTGCTACTGTTATGAATTGTAATGTAAATATCTGATATGCTGGATATCCGATATGTGACCCCCAAAGGTTGAGAACCACAGTTCCAAAGGGATAAGGAAATGCTTTCAGCCATTTCTCCAACCCTCAATCACTACAGGATGATTTCATAATGGTTGACTCTAGAACTCTACAGTTACATGAAACAGTTGTTGGTACCCTTGGGTGAGACAGCTTAGGTAGGTATCGCATTTGCCTTTTAAATGATGATAATGATTGAAAGGAGAACTGTCTGAGTGATAATTGCAATGTTTTCCAAGTGTCTTCACCATAGCCTCTTAGCCAGTGGTTCTCAACATATGGGTTATGATCCCTTTGGCAAACCTCTGTCTCCAGAAAAATTTGCATTACAATTTATACCAGTAGCAAAATTACAGTTATGAAGTAGCAACAAAAATAATTTTATGGCTGGGGATCACCACAACATGAAGAACTGTATTAAATGGTCACAGCGTTAGGAAAGTTGCAAACTACCACTAGGAATCTTCCTTGGGTTTTCAAATTCTTCAGCTCTTTTAAGAAGTGCAGTTGATTCCACAGTATTCCAGCTACTCCTTTCCTGTTTGTACTGTGGTCCACTGGTCCAGCTTTAAGAAGCACAAGTCTAGGCACTTTAGCTATTGCTTCCTGATAGGAGATGCTGATTGTGGGCCCTCACACAGGACCTCTGGACCACTGGAAACCCAGCTGTAGGTGATCCTCACAGCTGGAGGGCCAGTGAATGAAGGGTCTTGCCAAATGCTGCCTGTCACCATCCCACCTTTTCTTTGTTTATTCCTGTTGAAGAGCAACCAGGTAGGGCCAGTATCTAGACTCATGTGAACAGGGCTGCAGTAAATAACCCTGTGAAATGCTGTCTTAGTGTCTGATTTTTAGTTTTACTGAGAAATCTCCATATTGATTCCCATAGTAGTGTGTCTATTTAAGTTCCCAGCAGGAGTAAAGGTTTCCTTTTGTCCATATTCTTTCCTTAATTCCTGGTTATTTGTCTTCTTCTACCATTCTGACTGAGGTGAGATGGAATCTCAGCTAGAATTAATTTACATTTTTCTAATGGCTAGTGAGGTTGGACATCTTTTTCATGTGCTTATTGGCCATTTGTTCTTCATCTTTTGAGAACTGGCTACTCACTTCATTAACCTATTTACTCTTGAGATTTTTATTTCTTGGTATTTAGGTTTTACGAATTCCTTGAGTATTCTAGTGAAGATCTCCCATTCCATAGGATGTTTCTCTGCATTTTTTACTTGTTTCCTTTGCTGTATGGTTTTATAATGTTATCTGCATTGTGTGTGTAGAGACATGTATATATGTTCTTAGTGTGTGCATATGTATATGTGAGTGTGCATGTCCAGGAATGTGTACAAGACAGAGTTGATATCAGATCTTTTCCTCTGTCATTTGTCAGAATCTGTTTTGAGATAGGGGCTGTCACAGAACCTGGAGCTCACTGATTAGTCTGGCTGACCAGCTAGCCCTTGGGATCTGCCCATGTCTAGTACTAGGATTATAGGCATGTACTGGCTAATATTCAGTCAATTTGACACAAGCTAGACTCATCTGAAAGTAGGAAACCTCCATTAAAAACACGACTTCTTAAGATTGAGACGTAAGGCAGTTTTCTCCATTGGTAATCAATAGGGCCATCCCTGGGCTGGCTGCCATTGGTTCTATAAGAAAGCAGGCTGAGCAAACCATGAGGAGCAAGTCAGTAAGCAGCACTGCCCCATGGCCTCAACATCAGTTCCTGCCTCTAGGTTCCTGCCTTGCTTGAATTTCTGTCTGGCTTCCTTCCTGAAGAACAGTGATGTGAAAAGTGTAAGCCAAATAACCCTTTCTTTCCCAACTTGCTTTTGGTCGTGCTTTTGATCACAGCAATGATGATCCTAACTAGTACAAGGCACATAGTTTCACATGCAGTTTTTGATTTTCTAAATGTAAATATTATACTTTTCTTTGCAGGGGTCATATACTTTTCTCTTGTATCAATTCTAGGTATGGATTCCTTTTCTCCTCTATTCTTTTCCTGGCCTTTTCCTGGACTGCTATTTGTTCTCAATTGCTTATTTATTTGTTTAATAACTTGGCTGACTTTAATGAAGTTTATTTTCTCTTCACTGTGAGGAATCTGATGTCTTTTCCTTAGCTGACACAGCCACAGCCTGTGCTCAATCACTGCGGGATGACAATGTTTTGAACGAGATCTTCTTTGGTACCTCCTCGATCTATCCCTTTAAAGTTCTGCCTTTGTTAGTATGGTTAGGCTCTACTATTTGTTCACTGCTAAATCTTTTGTTTCCAACAATGCCTTGTGGGTAACATTTATCCCACAATCAGAACTAGTTATATTTTTGTTCTATTGCAGGGGTAGATTCCTTTTCTTTCTTTAGTGAAATGTATAACTTTAACCATAACAAAGTGAATTTTTAATGTTAGCTCACTCAAAACATTACTTTTTCTCCTCCAGGGGTAGGTTCTGAAGCCAGTCTTTGAGGTTTGTTCTGCTGCCAGGAAGGATCTTTTAGCTGTCATTCCTTGTCGATGTCCTGGTGTACTCAGTTGGCCTGAGATATGGCTTCTTTTTTCTCCTGGAGCTGCTAACATCTTTGTAATTGCTTTCCACAAAAGTCTCCACTTGTTTCTGAGCACCTGTGGGCGCTTCTGAACCACAACGCTACCAACAAAGTCTACTTCTTTGTGGAGGGCTTTTAAATTTTGTTACTTCTAGCTCTGGGCAAAGTCCTGCTTTGAAGCTGAAAACTGCTCCATCTGCTGTGCTGATGTTCTTGCTTTGTGAGACCTGTTCTGAGTGATGTAGTAGCCTCTATTTTGCTCCTGGCAAAATAGACTCTTCAGTAGTGACTTAGAATGAGCAGAGTCACAGTGTTCTTGGGTGGAACCCCTACTCTGAATGAAGCCGAGTGGAGAAAGCCAGCCCTCAAGATTTCATCTGCCCTCACCTAGAATTTAGCCTGTGCCACAGTTGCTGAGAGTTAGAGGTGAACCAGCAGTGAAAGTAGCATGCCCTTCCTGGGAAGATTCCCATATCTGCCTGGAGCTGAGGACCCTGGGAACTGTGGAAACAAGGAGTCCTGTTTGGTCACTTACATTCACCCAGACCAAACTTTCCTTTCCTCACATTGAGCTAGGTCAGATGAGCCACAGAGGAGATAAGTGATGGCTCATGGCAACTCAGTCTTGCTGCCTTATTTTTTTTTTTTAAGCCATGATTTAGTAGTGTATGTCTTCATTTGCTTCCATGGAAATGTCATGAGACAAGAAATGGCTGAATCTCTAGAATTTTCCGTGGTTATATTTGTCTTTGGTAGAAAGAGATCTGTCAGGTTCTTCACAGTGACTGAATCTGTGGGCCTTGTCTTCTATTTTGACTTTCAGTGGGAAGGTTGGAGGGATTTTCTTAAAGTATATGCTGCATAGTGCACTATGTGTAGAGACATGGTAGAGGCAGTTCAGTTTCACGGTCAAGATGTAAAATTCTGAGCCTGAGTGTTTAGCCTCCCTCTATACTTGGATAGCACTGGAAAAGGATGTAGGTATTTGCCATTAAGTTATATATTGTATGTAAATAAATGTGGTGGGAGAAAAAAGTTGTCCATCAAGTGTTTTCTCACTGTGTTATGAACTAAATATGATTTTGTATATTTTGCTCATATAAACTATTCCCTCTGTGGCTGAAAAGTTCTCTCTCCAGAAGCCAGATCTAGGCATTTAAAATTACCCAGAATTGGGCAAGGCAGGTACTAATGTTACAGAGCTCATTCAAACAAAGTGTATATAGCCAATTGAAAGTCTTTACTCCAGCCAGTAGGGACCATACTCAAATGTTCCAGGATCTAAGCTCCAAGTATCTAGAACACAGGTTTTCAAGAGCAGAGACTTCATTTAAGTATCTCACTTGGAAGCTTCGGAGGGGGGCTTCACAGAGAAAGCAGTTTGAAGTGGTCAGTTTAAACATAAGCCAAGATAAGCAGCCATCCAGAGTGGGTTCTGCACAATTAGGCAGCTAAGATAAATAGTTATCTGCACAAATAAGCAGTTTCAACAAAGGCTAAGATAAGTTATCCAGGACACTCTGACCTTACATTCTTAGAATAGAGTTGGGTAGTTTTCCATGGGATTCTCCGTCAAGAAGGTCAGATTCTAGTTAAACCTGGACACGACCTCAGCAGGAGTACAAGATGGAGGAGCCTCTCTACTGTCCTGCTCTGTCATAGTAGGAAGAAAGACTAGGAAAACTCACAGCTATGTTTTGAAAATTCTGAAATAACCCCTTATGTTAGTTTGAACATATTTCACGTGTCTGAGGAGCACTGCTTTGGGAAGTTATAGGATCTGGCTGGTAGAGTTGGGTCAGTATGTGCTAGCCCTGCCCTGCTTTCATCCCTTCCTTTTGTGCTTCCTGCCTGCTGTGATGTAAATGGACTCTGCCACACACCTGCTTTTAGAATCTGTTCCTGCATGCCTCCCTCATCTTGATGGACTGTAGCCTTTGAAACTGTGAGCTCAAATGAAGATCTTTCCTTTCTTGAGAAGTTCAGGCATGTCTTTTGTCATATTGCTGAAGAAAGCAACTGATTCACTAGTGGAGAAATAATACATGGGCAGGAAGCTTAAAGGAAATAGAAGGGATAGCTAAAAAGAGCAGAGAGCTCCACATGAAAGAGGTGGGGGTGGTGTGTACCTGGTGATTCGGGAGGAGATAGAAGGTCAGTCCCATTTGAAAGTGAAGAGTGAAAGAATCAGGAAGACTTAGGCTTTAAAGGTTTTCTTTGTGCTATGCATAGCTGTCATGTTCTTTAAGAAGAGCAAAGGCAATTTGTAATACCAACATTTTTTTTCCCCTAGTTGATACTTAGCTATGCTTCTTTATGTGGAAATTCATGCAGAGACATATTTCCCATTCTTAATGCATCTTAATAAGAAAATACCAACCGTGTTCCTACCTTCTTTTCTTTTGTAGATGTCTCCCAGGAATACTGACAACAAATGGTTTTGGTCTTAATATGGGACTCAGGAAATAATCAAAACCAGTTTTTTAAATTAAATTATTTTATTTATTTATATTCCAAAATCTCCCCCCTTCTCAGTCCCCTTTCCCTGAGTTCTTCACCCGCCCCAGAGGGTGTTCTCCCACTTGCCTACCTGCTTGCATCTTACCCCCACCAGTGTCCCTCCTTCCCTGGGGCATCAAGTTTCCACAGGATTAAGTGCATCCTCTACCACTGAGGCCATATAAGGCAGTCCTGTGCTGCACATGTACCCAGGGCCACGAGCCAGCCAGTGTATGTTCCTTGGTTTTTGGCTTAGTCTCTGGGAGCACTGAGAGGTCCGGGTTAGTGGATACCATTGTTCTTCTTATGGGGTTGCAATACCCTTTAGTTCCTTCAGTCCTTCCTCTAACTCTTCCATATTGGTCCCTGACCTCAATCGAATGGTTGGCTGTAAGTATCTGCATTTGTCTCAGTCAGTTGTTGGTCGAGTCTCTCAGAGAATAGCCATGCTAGGATCTTGTCTGTAGGCACAATATAGCCTTGGTAACAGTGTCAGGATTTGGTGTGCACAAATGGGATGGATCCCAAGTTGGACCGGTCACTGGCCAACCTTTCTTTCAGTCTCTGCTCCAGTTTTGTCCCTGCATTTCCTTTAGACAGGAGCAATTCTGGGTTAAAAGATGGGTGGGTAGCCCCATTGCTTCAAATGGGGGCCATGTCTATCTACTGGAGGTGGTCTCCCTGGTTCCATCTCCTCACTGTTGGGTATTTTAGCTAATGTCATCCCCATTAAGTCTTGGTAGCCTATTGCATCCCAAGTCTCTGGGACTTTCTAGAGGTTCCCCCTTCTTCCTAACCCCCACTGCTACATATTTCAATTCATTCTCCTGGCTCTCTGGTTGTTCCTCTTGTCTCTCCCCATACTTGATCCTGTCCTTCCTTTTCCCCTCTCTCCTCCCCTCTCCTACCCAGTTTCCTCCCTTCCTCTGCCTCCCATGATTTTGTTTCCCTTCTAAGTGGAGTTCAGGTATCCACACTTGGGCCTCCTTCTTCTAAAGGCTCCTATGATCTGTGAGTTATATCATGGGTATTCTGAACTTTTTTGGCTAATACCCACTTACAAGTGAGTACATACTGTGCATGTCCTTTTGGGCCTGAGTTATCTTGCTCAGGATATTTTCTAATTCCATCCATTTGCCTGCAAAATTTGTTATCCCCATTCTTAATACCTGAGTAGCATTCCATTATGTAAATGAACCACATTTTCTGTACCCATTATTCCATTGAGGGACATTTGGGTTGTTTCTAGCTTCTGGTTATTACAAATAAGGCTGCTATGAACACAGTGGAGCATGTGTTCTTGTGGTATGGTGGGGCATCTCTTGGGTATATGCCCAGGAGTGGTATAGCTGGGTCTTCAGGTAGAACTATTTCCAATTTTCTGGGGAACGCCCAGATTGATTTCCAGAGTGGTTGTATCAGCTTGCAATCCCACCAGCAATGGAGGAGTGTCATCCCCACTAAGTCTTGGTAGCCTATTGCATCCCAAGTCTCTGGGACTTTCTAGAGGTTCCCCCTTCTTCCTAACCCCCACTGCTACATATTTCAATTCATTCTCCTGGCTCTCTGGTTGTTCCTCTTGTCTCTCACATCCTTGCCAGCATGAACTGTCAGATGAGTTTTTGACCTTAGCTCTTCTGATTGGTGTAAGGTGGAATCTCAGGGTTGTTTTGATTTGCATTTCCCTGATGATTAAGGATATTGAGCATTTCTTTAAGGGCTTCTTGGCCACTTGAGATTCCTCTGTTGAGGATTTTCTGATTAGCTCTGTACCCCATTTTTAAGTTGAGTTATTTGGTTTTCTGGAGTTTAACTTCTTGAGTTCTTTGTATATTTTGCATATTAGCCCTGATATGAGAACTTCTATAGGAAAATTTTGTGGCTAAAAAAATTATAATTAAGAAGATAGTTTTAAATCTAGAACTCACACACAAACACTCACACCTCAGTAAAGGAAATGCTGCAGTCACTCAGATTTTTATTGAGCATTATCTGAGTGAATTTGGTGGTAGGAAGGTTATTGGTGAACTTCTAAGTCCTAGAGTAGTGAAGGCAACAGGAGATGCTACAGGCTGAGTGAATTGGAGGTGGGAAGATGACAGCTTGACTGTAGTCTGCTGTTTTAAAGTCTTGAATGCATAGTAAATAAAAGCTTGACCATCAGCTATTTACAAGAAATCAAGTGCCCAAATAATATGTTCATATGCTTTTACTTTTTATTTCCAACTGTTAATAATCCAGGCTCATGTATAAGAAATGCTGTCCATTATTCTTGTCTTTTAAGTTTGTGTGTTTTGTTTCTCAAGATAAGATCTTACAATGTCATCCAGGCTGGTTCTTAGCTTACCAACGGTCTCTTTGTACCCCCT
Organism: Rhynchomys soricoides; assembly: GCA_019843965.1. Lineage (NCBI taxonomy): Eukaryota > Metazoa > Chordata > Mammalia > Rodentia > Muridae > Rhynchomys > Rhynchomys soricoides. Next base: position 17,345,535 of record JADRCH010000014.1, on the reverse strand, counting down.
AAGGTTACAGGTGCACATCACCATACCTGGGTAGCGAATATTGTTGATAATCACAGGAGGACAAAGAGTTAAGTAAGAGTCAATGAAGAGAAAAGTTTGGATGATGTTGTATGTTTTCCCTCTTTTCATATTTCTGAATTCAAAGGATATTGTCATCAACTGTTGCTTGTAAGTGATATGTTTAGAATCTTCCCAAGGAATGTATTGAGAGCACCATGAGTGTATCCTCCCTATATGGCTATGTGTTATCCCAGTGCCTGAGAGAAAAGCCTAATGAAAAGATTACTACTTGGTCCTTCTACTTGTGTAAGCTCATAGTGTACATAGATTACCTGTACCCTGATTAGACTCCTCAATCACTTCAACCATTCACTTCTCTGACTTTGCACATCTGGACAAATGTGTTCCTATTTAAATCATGTTCACTTGGTTTTATTTATAGGAGGGTTTATCAGCTCTGATTACATGGTACATTTCTCAATGAGAAGATGGAAAAAATACTAATACTGGGGTTTAGAACCTGTGAGCATAATGCTTGAGCACTGGTATTATTTAATATTTCCCTGGAAATTCCAATATACAATTGATTAAGTCCCAATTTCCTAAATTCTTTTATGGGCATAGTTATTTATATGCGTCTCCAAATAATGACCGTATTCATACCCATAAGAAACTAGTCATTGACCTTCATACTTTCAAGAATCAAGATATAATATTCCAGGTGGTGTTATACACCTCTAGTACCAGCATGTGGGAAGTGGAAACAATGATTTCGAGTTCAAGGCCACCTTGGACCACATAAAGATCCCCTTTCTAAAATAAACAAAACTTCCAAAACTAAAATGACAATGGCAACAGCATCAGGAATTAAAATATGGCATTATTTGTTTTCAGTTTAGCAAATGCTCTTGCTGTGTCCTGTAGAATTGCCCTTCTTTGTCTTCTATGACTTTGACACTGATTGAGTTAGTTGCAGCCAGTTCTGCTAGACCAAGCTTATCACTGTGGTGGATATTGGGCTAGCCTGTGTTCTTATGAGAACATATAGAGCAACTGAGGTATAGCCCCAACAACCTTTCCTGCATGGCCATGTGTCCTGACAAAGGGATGAGTAATAGAAAATATTAGAGAGATTTATTCAGTGTTGCCATGTAGAAAAAGGAGTTAATAAAAGGGCTTAGTGACCCCCAAGTCTGTCTTAGGGGCAATTGATATGAGGTCTAGTTAAATAGAAGGTAAGAGGTTGTGTAATTAAGTAGTCCTCAAGCAGTGGTGCTGCCTATCATTAATTATTATCTCTGCTCTGGTTTATCTTCCAAGATGTCCGATAATGTCAGAACTGTGGGAAATCACTCCCAGGGTGGGACAGTGGTGGGGCAGTGGTGGTAGAAATTTCCTTCTTTGGGTGACATCAGAGCCTTCCTGAAACTTACGTCTACTTTGCTTATTATTGAATCAAGAAGGACTGCAGAGGAGAGAAAACTCTCAAGGGGCTAACGAGATGGCTTGGCAGCCATGCATACAAATTTCTCTTCTAGAGAACTTGAGTTCAGATCCCAGAACTCAGGTAGGCAACCACCTGTCACTTCTGCTCTAGTGGATTTGATACCTCTGTCCTCACTGAACATTTATATGCATGTGCACATCCACATGTACACATTCTCCACCATCCACCCCACACAAATGAGAAAAACCTTTCTGACTTCTGCTGGTTGGTTTTGTCAACATGATAACGAAACTAGATGTATCTGGAAAAAGGAACCTCAATTTAGCAAATGCCTCCATGAAGCATCTGAAGGCAAGTATGTAGAATATTTTCTTGAGGTGAGCAGGTGGTCCTTGCTTGTATAAGACAGCAGGCTGAGCAAGCCATGAGTGAGCAAGGCATCAAGCAGTGTTCCTCTGTAACTTCTTCTTTAATTCCTAGCCTTAGGTTCTCATCCTACACCCCTGCCTTGGCTTCCCCTGATGATAAACTATAATCTATAAGCCAGATACACCCTTTTCTCTCCAAGTTAATTTTGTTCATGCTGTTTATTACAGCAATAGAAATCTAACTAAGGTGCTTGTAGAGCTGCCCACAAGTTGTGCGCAGAGCTCCGGAGTCCCTGCTTTCAGGAGTTGTTAACCTTGCTGGGGTGAGATTTTGGTGATTCAGATGCTTTGGCATTTATTGTCTTGTATGTGACCCCAATACATTCATTACTTCATGAAGTGCTATTGTTACTTTGTTCACAAGTTCCCTGTCTAGGGAGTTAGATGTTTGTTTATATCTCCCCAGCAATCAGTGCTAAATGAGAAATCCCTAGCAAGCTGCCTGTCTCTTCCTCACAGTGCTAGGGTTATAGCCAGATCCAGCCATGCCTAGCTATGCCCAGCCTTGCCCAGCCATGTCTAGCCTTTTATGTGGTGCTAGGGATTTAAACTCAGCCCTCATACTTGCAAAGTAAGTAATCTTACCATTGAGCCATTTCCCCAGTCTCCAAAACTTTATTGTTAATTGATAAGTAGTAGTTGTACATATTTATGGGATAGTGTGTAACATTGTAGTACACAAATACAATGCATAATGATTAGATAAGAGCAACTTGCACACATATATATGCAAAAAAACTCTAAAATAAACTAAAACAATTTATTATTGTTTTAAATTTTTAAAAACTTTATTTTGAGAATTTTATATACGCATACTGTATATGCATTATTCTCCACTCCCATTCCTTCAATTCCTCCCTTGTCCCTCAAATACATGACCATTTTTCTTTAATTATGATATATATGTCATTTATCTATAGATCTATCTATATATAATATTTAAATATATATATGATGAGATCACTTAGTGTTGCTCTGAAGAAGATTGATTCTCTCCTCAGCAACCATTAATTGCCTTTAGCTTTGCTATGGGTGAAGCCTTGTGAAAATTCCCCAATTTATTCTGGTGTGTCAGTTGGAGGTATCATTTTTAGGTCTTGGTTAGGCAATCATGTTGTTGAGATTTCCTAGGTGGAGCTTCCTGGTCCTGTATAGAAGACAGTACCTCACGACAGATGTGCAATCCTGGGCCTCTATCTTTCTGCATCCTCTTCCATGATGTTTCTTGAGCCTTAGCTGTAGGGGTTGTGTCATCATTTTATAAATTCAGAAAGGACACCCCACAAATCTTAAAAAAGAGTTTATTAGCAAAACAGAACTGGAAGAAAGAATCCTTTTTATCTTTCTCTTACATATCACTTAAAATCCTTGGGATATAATCTGAGTTGGCAATGCTTGGCCTGATTACAAATACAAGGCTTTGGAACTAGTGAACTACTTTTAGATACTTTTGTAACATGGAACTGACATGAACATGACATGCCAGAATGTCTTCTGCAACTCTTAACTGCATCCATCCTTTTCCACATTCCTAGAGGGATAGTCAGAGTGTGGCTTAGGGAAGACCAGGGTGCCAAAGACATCCTTTGACAAATGATACCTCTCTGCAGCTGGAAACCACAGCTGTATATTTAGCTGCTACTTAAAGGGATGCTCATAATATTTTAAGAAGGGAAGAAGTATTTTTGAAAACTGTAGAGGAATTATTTGTGTGCTGCCAGCTGCTGTAAGGATTCCAAAGCTATTCCATCACTAAGTGTCTTTGGAGCCACCTATCTACCTATCTGTCTGCCTGCCTACCTAACCTGCCTGCCTACCTAACCTGCCTGCCTACCTAACCTGCCTGCCTACCTAACCTGCCTGTCTACCTAACCTGCCTGCCTACCTAACCTGCCTGCCTACCTAACCTGCCTGCCTACCTAACCTGCCTGCCTACCTACCTACCTACTTACTTATACTTCTCTCCCTTCTTATCTATAATCTAGCAGTAATCATTAACTATTTACCTGCCATCATTTTGGCTATCATTATTGTCTCATTTATTGAATCTATGGGCAGTGTTGTTTGGACTCTAATATACTGTTTAAAAGAAGATTTATTCAGAAACATAGCCAATGTATTATTGTATTATTAGAAATAAAATTTAAATCATTTTCTTGTCTGTAGATTTGTAGTAAAGCTCGTTCATGGGACTGGGGTGATAGCTCAGTGTTTTCTTGGTGTGTGTGTGAGATACTGCTTCAATCCCATGAACCACAAGCAAACAAAAACCATTCATTAAATGGAATCTGAAGGCTATGCTATCTAAGTATCATTTCTATGGCAACTCATCCTTTGATGATGAAAAGTAAGAGGTTTTTAGAGTAAAGGTCCACATAGAACATCTTTAGTGAAGCCCGAGGTACTTCATTGCAATTCATTAGTAAACTGTACTGGAGATAAAAAGTGAGAGCCAGTGACAGAACCCTCTTTGGGTCCATTGTGTAAATGACTTATAAAATAATAGAGGGTGTTAATCATGTTAATCACCCTAATAGAGGTTAGGGTTAGGGTTAGGGTTAGGGGTTAGGGGTTAGGGTTAGGGTTAGGGTTAAGGTTAGGGTTGCTGTCAGGTGAAAGGTGCTGGTAACTATGGAGGTGAAGACTGCCTGAGAGACAGGGTCATTACTCGGGGTGTGACTGCTTTGTTCTTTGATTTGGCAATTCATATTGCAGAAATCCAGTTGGATTATACTCCCTGGAGATTCTGCCACACACAGGTCAAACCTGACTATATGAGACAGGCTGAGGAAGGAAATTCAGAGGCAAACATGGATGTGACTTTGGGAAGCAATACAATCTGGAAAGTCGCTGTCCCTTTCCCTCATCTCATTATCCCATGCCATGCACAGTAGAGTTACACAGAGGAATGCATTTTAGATAGAGTCGAACTCTTTTGATTGTCAAATAAGTAATTCAAGATCCACAGGGAATGTTCCTCGACCATGGTACACATTGATACTGAAGACAATGCTACATCAAATGTCCCTTGACTGCCAATTCTGCCTTCTTTAAGTGACACTTCACTATCATCACAGAAATGGATGTTTTTCTTTCTCTCTTCTTTCTGTGTGTATAAACACATAAAAGTATAAATGTATATCAACCACTGCCATCAACTACATAGTTCTATGTAGTTATAGACATGCAAAGAGCCTCTGAAAATATACAAAAGTACACATAGATAAACTTGTGACAAACATACGTTGTCTTTGTTCTTTGGCTCCATTATAATATTTTCAAAATATTATTAAAGTAAATGCAGAGCATATTTTTAAATCCTGTGTGCTTCAGCCATTAACCAGCAATAGCTCACAGTCCTGCATTTATTCAGTCCAAGGATGTAAGTTCTATGTAGGGCTAATAGGGTGCTGCATTGCCATCGCTGGGCAGGTGAGTGTCAAGCTGTAAGGAAGCTGAAGGACACCACTCTGGGGGTGGGGGAGCGTAGTCTGAGGCTCAGGACCCCCAGATTTGGCTCAGGGTCTGCAAGCCTGCAAGGAGGCTGGGCCATCTGGTTCTCAGGCTCTGGGACACCCAGGCACTGCTGTGAGCTGCAGAATAGCTGAGAATGGAGTGCCCCCCCCCATGGGCTGGGTCTATCCTAGGGCGGGGAGGGGGTGGAGGGCGGGAGAGGGAGCTCCAGATGGTCCTGCTGAGAGAGAGTCCTTGGCTTGTCTTGGTCTTGGTGGCAGCTGTGGCTAGGAGAACAGAGAGGCCTTCTATGAGAGATTAGACAGCGGCTCTTTAAGTGAAGGCCTTCTCCATGGCGATCCAGATGAAGAGGCAGTCCATGGTTTTAAGGCATTTATTGTCATGGCAAAAAATGGATGAGTAAAACTGTACCCCACTTCTCAGGGCAGGGCTGAGGTTAAATACCTTTTGCAAGGAGGAGTGTCTGGGAAGGAGAGTTTATTGGCTAAGTTTTCCAGGCTTTAGGTACCTCATTAAAATGGAGATCTGTCTTGAGGCTACCACAGGTCCTCTACCTGTGGAGGGCATTGCCCTTATGTGACCAATGGCCACAAATCTCTGGAGGGTTATGGGCCTTGTGCCAGGAGCCTGGTTCCCCTGGAGCAGGATGAAATGCCTTCTGAACCTTTAGGGTCACTGGGTTTCTAGCCTTAGCTCAACCAGGAACCGGGCTGCCTTTCATGGTCCTACAGTTCTAGACACTGGCTGGTTCAATTCTACAAAGTGGTGCTAGCAAAAAAATTTCCCCGAAGTTAATGAGACATACATTTCTCAGTGTGGAGAGAATAAGAGAATCCCACAACCAGAATTAAAGGAATTCATAAATGACTTCTAGTTTATTTAAAACATCTCAGGTTCACATGGTCTTATGGATAATTTCATCAAGTTTTCTAAGAACAGATTATTTAAGTTCTTGATTTGTAAAAAGTTTAGTTTTTAACCAATATTTACAAACACAAAATGCACATTATTATTATTATTATTATTATTATTATTATTATTATTATTATTAT
>JADRCH010000014.1:17324973-17339124 GCA_019843965.1 Rhynchomys soricoides | reverse complement strand
ATTATTATTATTATTATTATTATTATTATTATTATTATTATTATTATTGGATTAGGTCTATCTATGTAGCCCAGAGTGGTCTCAAATTCAATCTCACTGTTGTTTGCTTCTACTTTAAAAGTGCTGGCATTACAGGTGAGTGTCACCATGCCTGACCAAAAGTGCACTTCCTAGCCGAGGACTACATAGCCACACATTGTATAATCCATACACTGTATAATTCAGTCAGCCATTTTGAATTTTTTTTTTTTTTGAGACAAGAGTTTCTCTGTGTAGCTCTGGCTGTCCTGAAACTAGCTCTGTAGACTGAACTGTTCTCAGTTTCAGAGATTAACTTGCCTCTGCTTCCAGAGTGCTGAGACTAAAGGTGTGTGCCACCACAGCTGGGCCCATTGTTACTTCTTCAATACTTATCTTCCTTTTTTAAAAAAACCACTTTTTATTGATTCTTTGTGAGTTTCACATCATTCAACCCAATCCCACTCATCTCCATGTGCTTTGTATCTGCTGTCTTCCCTTGTAGCTGCTCCTCAAAAGAAAATAAGAAAGAAAAATAAAAAGAAATAAACAAAGGAAAGCATAGAAAGCATCTCATCATAGAAGCTATAGTGTGTCACAGTGTGTCCCACAGTACACCTGTGGTGGTTTGAATATGCTTGGCCCAGGGAGTGGCACTGTTCAAAGCTATGGCCTTGTTGGAGTAGGTATTGCTTTGTTAGAGGAACTGTGTCACTGTGGGCATGGGTTTTAAGACCCTCATCCTAGTTCTCTGGAAACCAGTCTTTTCCTGGCATCCTTCAGATGAATATGTAGAATTCTCAGCTCTTCCTGCACCATGCCTTCCTGGATACTGCCATGCTCCTACCTTGATAATAATGGACTGAACTTCTTAGCCAGCCCGAATTAAATGTTGTCCTTATAAGTGTTGCCTTGGTCATGGTGTCTGTTCACAGCAGTAAAACCCTAACTAAGACAATACCCCTCAGTCTTGACTTCTTTACCTGTAAATATTCATTGCAATGAGTCCTTGGTCTGGTTCGAGGCCTCTGGCTTGTGCCACACTATCAATATTGAAACCTCACTTGGAGTCTTAGATATCCTGTTGTTGTCCTACATCATGGAGATCCTGAAGCTTTGGATCTTTAGGACTGGATTGCATTATTCAGCAGTTCATAGATGAAGTAGGTGTTGGGATGTGCCAACTCAAAGCCCTCGATCTGGGCCTGTGTGTGGCTGAGTTGGTCAACCTGCTAGCTCCCCTGCACCTGTACCCCAGGTTGAGCTCTCCAGCTCATTCAGTGCTACAGCTGGCAAGGTGCAGAGTCAGCTCTCCCACTTTGATGTCCTCAGTGTTGGGTGGCTCACTTGCACCCACACCACCAAAGTGAGCTCTACTGTACTGCCCAATCAAGGTACAGGGCCAGCTCCCTGGAGTGCTGTAGCTGGTGAAAGGCAGGGCTGGCTTTTCCATTCTTTTGACCCTGGGGCCAGCTCTCCTAACTGCCAGTAGGTGGCAAGGGGTGAGGGGGACATCTTACTGCAGACAAGTGGTGTGGCTAACTCTCTTGGGCTCATATTCTCATCCGGACCTCCCCCCTAGGGCTAGCTCTACTGTGCTGCCCAAGCAAAGTACAGACCAGCTCTCCCAAGTATGGCAGCCAGTGAAAGGCAGGGTCAGCTCTGCACTACCCTTTGACTTCAATGTATTCCCAGATGGTGGCCCAGACCAGGGATATCAACATGGTCTATTGTGGTAATATGAACCATAGACATTGACACAGACTTCTACTTCTTCATGGCCACATACGCAGACTCTTCAGCAGCAGCATGGGCTGGGATTTCACCATGGCCTCAGGTGGTGAGGGCTACTCACAACAGGTTATTTTGCTCCACCCTTACATTTCCTGCACAACCTCATTTCATAATGATCAAACAGTTCAACTGCTCCTTTCTCTCATCTGTATACGTGTATAGGCAGGCCTCTAGTACCCTCTGCTCACCTGCTGTACCGCATGACATTGAAGCAGGTGGGCTTTTGGGTATTCTCCCCTGCCCATACTGCATGGCATTGCAGCAGGCTGACTTCTAGGTGTTTATAGCTGACCCATGCAACATGGTGGTTGACTGGCCTTTGGGTGTCCTCTGCTCACCCACACTGTCATGTGGCCAAGATATTAATTCTTCATTTGACCACTTGACAAAACTGAAGGTACAAATTTTGTCTTCATGTTCAGCAGTGAGCAGTGAATCTTTAACACTGGCTGTTCTAGCTCTGTATAATCCAGCAGACAGCTGAGTTTCTGGTCCTAGCCATGATCCCCTTGTCAGTGTGGGCACCTACCCTGAAGCATTGGGCTGCTTGGTGCCTCCTCAGCATCCCTACAACAGAGCCCAGCAATGCCACTTATCTCTTCTTAATGATGAATGCATTCAAAATCCATCTTGTCTCTTCTTGAGGAACAGGACAAGGTCATGACCTGTATTTGCACCATTGTGCAATGGTGCACTAGAAGTTTCTAGCTCTTCTCTACTTTTACCTGAAACCCAGTTGATCACCCATCCCTCATTTTCCCCCCAACACTCTTCATTCTGTTCCATACATGAATAGAAGCATGTTGTACTTGTCTTTCAATGTCTGGATTACATAATGCTTAACACAATGGTCTCATGTTCCATCTATATTGCTACAAATGATAAATTTCACCCATTCCACAGGATTGCATGGCATAAGTGTATTGTCCCCGTTTAGCTCTTTAGTTGATAGAAACACAGGTTGTTTTCATTTCTTGGCTACTTTAATGAGTGCTGCACTCAACATGGGGTGCAGGTACCCCAGAAAAATACCTACTCACTTCTATTTCAGTGTCTGGGGTAGCTGTCATATAATTTTCTTGCTTAGATGTGTACGTGTGGCATGATACCATATACTGTACATTTGTGGAAAGAACCTCATTTGAACTTATTCTTAGAATATCTTCCCCAGAACAATGGAAACACACCACTTATTTACACATCTACGAACCTATTGTCTATTCCTCATTGTTTTTTCGCCCCTCTGTTAAGTTCTGATTTGTGGCCTGTTATACATGTGCTTCATATAGTCCTATTTATTTATTTTGGTTTTTTGAGGTTAGGTTCTCTTTGTAGCCCTGGCTGTCCTAGAACTCTCTCTGTAGACCAAGCTGGCTTTGAACTCACAGATCCACTAGCCTTTGCTGCCTGAGTGCTGGGATTAAAAGTGTGTACCACCACTTCCTGGCATCCAGTCCTGTGTTTTTGTAAAGTAATCATCAACAATCATGGTTCCTGATTGGTGGCTGGATTAAGAGTGGACACGATGTATTAAGATGTTAGAGATGGGCACCTCCATCTACACCTGTGGCAAATCAGTGTGCCTGCTCCCCCACCCCACAGCCCTGTCTGTTTCCCAGGAAGACTGCTCTGACCCAGGACACAGGAGGGCTGCTCTAGCTAGAGAGAGCACTGCCAGCCTCCTAGGAGGCCTGCTCTAATCTAAGAAACCCACCCCAGTACCCAGCAGACATAGGATCTGTTCTGCCCTGCAGGAACCCCATTGCCCGGTATCAGGTCTGTATCTCCACTTGTACCTGTGGCATGTCTGCATGCCTGCTTCCCCACCCCACAACCTTGCCTGCCTCCCAGGAGGTCTGCTCTAATCTGAGATACCCAAGTCAGTAAACACCAGATGGTGAAAGGCAAGCAGAAGAACACAATCAACAGAACTCAATCCAATTTGGCACCATCAGAAACCAGCTTTTCTACCACAGAAAGCTCTGGATACCTGAACACACCTGATGAGCAAGATTCTGACCTTAAATCCCATCTCATGAAGGTGATAGAAGCCTTTAAGGAGAATATAAATAATTACTTTAAAGAAATGCAGGAAAACACTTTTCAACAGAGACTTTAAAAGCCCGAAGATTCTGGACAAATGTCTTGCAGATCCTATGAGACCACAGGTGGTAGCCCAGACTATTATACCCAGCAAAACTCTCAATTAACATAGATGGAGAAACCAAGACATTCCATGACAAATCTAAATTTAAACAATATCTTTCTACTAATACAGCCCTACAGAGGATACTGGAAGGAAAATCTCAATACAACGACAGTAACTATACCCACGAAAACACAAGAAATGAATCATCTCTTAACAAATCCAAGCAAGAGAATCTCATACACACATAATATCAAAACAAACCCCAAAGAAGAGAATCCCTCTCACACACAATATCATACCCAATAACAAAATAACAGAAACTAAATAATCATTGGTCATTAACATTTCTCAACATCAATAGACTCAATTCTCAAATAAAAAGATACAAGCTAACAGACTGGATATATAAACAGGATCAATCATTCTGCTGCATACAACAAACATACCTCAGCAACAAAGACAGTACTACCTCAGAGAAAAGGATTGGAAAAAAGTTTGCCAAGCAAATGGGTCCCAAGAAACAAGTAGCCATTCTAATATCCAATAAAATAGACTTTCAACCAAAAGTAATCAAAAGAGATGCGGAAGGACATTTGATACTTATCAAAGGAAAAATCTACCAAGATGAAGTATCAATTTTGAACATCTATGCCTCAAATTCAAGGGCACCCAGATTTGTAAAAGAAACTTTACTTAAGTTCAAAACACACAATAATAGTGGGAGACTTCAACACCCAACTCTTACCAATGGACAGGTCATCAAAACAGAAACTAATCAGAGGCACAATGAAGGTAACAGAAGCTATGAACCAAATGGATTTAGCAGATAACTACAGAAAATCTCACCCCAAAACAACAGATTATACCATCTTCTCAGCACCTCACAGAACCTTTGCTAAACTTGATCATATAATCAGACATAAAACAAGCCTCAACAAATACAAGAAGGTCAAAATAATTCCTTGAATTATATGAGATCCCCATGGACTAAGGCAGTAATTCAATAACAAATACAACAGAAAGCCCACATACTCATGGAAACTGAACAACTCTCTACCCAATTGGTCAAGGAAGAAATAAAGAAAAAAATTAAATACTTTTCTAGAATTCAATGAATATGAAGGCACAACATACCCAAACTTATGGGACACAATGAAGGAAGTGTTAAGAGGAAAAATGCATAGTACTAAGTGACTTAATAAAGAAATTGGAGAGATCCTATACTAGCAACTTAACAGTACACCTGAAAGCTCTAGAACAAAAAGAAGCAAACACACTAACGAGGTGCAGATGGTAGGAAATAGTCAAACTCCAGGCTGAAACCAACCAATTAGAAACAAAAAGAACAACACAAAGAATCAACAAAACCATGAGCTGGTTCTTTGAGAAAAACTAACAAGATAGATAAACCCTTAGCCAAACTGACTAAAAGACACAGAGACAGTATGGAAATTAAGAAAATCAGAAATGAGAAGGGAGACATAACAACAGAAACTGAGGAAATTAAAAAAAAAAAATCAGGTCTTACTACAAAAGTCTATACAAAACTTGAAAATCTTGATGAAATGGATGATTTTTCTAGACAGACTGCATGTACCGAAGTTAAATCAAGATCAGGTAAACTATCTAAACAATCCTATAATCCACAGGGAAATAGAAGCAGTCATTAAGAAACTCCCAACCAGTGACCTGGAGAGATGGCCCATTGGTTAAGAGTACTGACTGCTCTTCCAGAGGTTCTGAGATTCCCAGCAACCACATGATGGCTCATAACCATCTATAAATGGAATCCATTGCCTTCTTCTGCTATGTCTAAAGTCACACACAATCTATTCACACACACACAAACACACACACACACACACACACACACACACACACTAAATAAATCTATCCTCACAACCCAAACGGCCCAACACCAGATGGTTTTAGTGCAGAATTCTATCAGATTTTTAAAAAGGAGCTAATACCAATACTCCTCAAACTATTCCACAAAATAGAAAGAGATGAGAACACTATCTACTTCATTCTGTGAGGCCACAGTTTCTCTAGTATCTAAACCACACAAAGAACCCCAAACGAAAGAAAACTTCAGACCAATTTTGTTTATAAACATTGATGCAAAAATAGTGAATAAAATTCTTGCAAACCAAATCCAAGAATATATCAAAAACATCATTCATCATGATCAAGTTCATCCCAAGGATGTGGGGATGGTTCAATATATGAAAATTCATGAATGTAATCCACTATATAAACAAATTTAAAAAATTACATGATTATCTCATTAGATGCTGAATCCAACACCCTTCATGTCAAAAGTCTTGGAGAGAGAAAGAGTGAGAGAGCGCAGGAATAGAATGTGTATACTTAAGCATAATAAAGGCAATATACAGCAAGCCAATGGTCAACATCAAGTTAAATAGAGAGAAATTCAAAACAATTTCATTAAAATCAGGAAAAAGACAAAGCTGCCCACTTTCTCCCTATCTATTAAATATAGTACTTGAAGTTCTAGCTAGAGCAATAAGACACCAAAAGGAGATCAAGGGCATACATATTGGAAAGGAAGAAGTCAAGGTATCATTATTTGTGGATGATATGATAGTATACATAAGCAACCCCCAGACTTCTACCAGAGAACTCCTACACCTGATAACAACTTCAGTAAAGTGGTTGGATATAAAATTAATTAAAAAATTAGTACCCTTCCTTTATACAAATGATAAAAAGGCTGAGAACGAAATTAGTGAAACAATACCCATAGCAATAGCCACAAACAATATATAATACCTTGGCATTACTCTCACCAAGCAAGAGGAAGATCTGTATGACTTCAAGTCCCTAAAGAGATAAATAGAAGACCTCAGAAGATGGAAAGATCTCCCATGCTCATGGTTCCATAGGGTTAACATAGTGGAAATGTCCATCTTAGCAAAAGTATTCTACAGATTCAATGCAATTCCCATCAAAATTAAAACAGAATTCTTCACAAACATGGAAAGAGCAATTCTCAATTTCATATGGAATACAAAAAAACTCAGGATAGCCCAAAGAATTCTGAACAATACAAGAATGGTCAGAATTATCATTCCTGATCTCAAGCTGTGCTACAGAGCGATAGTGATAAAAACTGCATGGTATTGGTACAGAGGCAGGTTAATCAATGGAATCAAATCAAAAACCCAGAAATAAACCCCACAAATGTGTAGTTACTTGATATTTGAGAAAGAAGCCATACAATTGAATAAAGAAAGCATCTTCAACAAATGGTACTGGTTCAACTGGTGGTCAGCATGTAGAAGAATGCACATTGATCCATTCTTATCACACTGTACAAAGATCAAGTCCAAGTGGATCAAGGACCTCCACATAAAACCAGATACACTGAATCTAATATGAGAGAATGTGGGAAAGAACCTTGAACACATTGGCACATGGAACGTTCCCTGAACACCAATGACTCAAGCTCTAAGAGCAACAATTGACAAATGGGATCTCATGAAACTAAAAAGCTACTGAAAGGCAAAGGACACTGTCAGTAGGACAAAATGGCAATCTACAGATTGGAAAAAGATCTTCATTAACCCTACATCTGATAAAGGGCTAATATCCAAAATATATAAAGAACTCAAGGAGTTAGACTCCAAAACAAACAAACAAACAAACAAAATCCCCAAACAAAACAAAATAAAACAAAAACAAAGCAAGCAAGCAACCAAACAAATAACCCAATTAAAAAATGGAATATAAAGCTAAACAGAAAATTCTCAACAGAGGAATCTCAAATGGTGAAGAAGCCTTTAAAAATGTTCAATATCATTAGTCATCAGGGAAATGCAAATCAAAATGTCCCTAAGATTTCACGTTAGGTCAATCAGAATGGTTAAGATCAAAAACTCAGGTGACAACACATGCTGGTGAGGATATGGAGAAAGAGGAACACTCCTCCATAGTTGGTGGGATTGCAAACTGGTACTACCATTCTGGAAACCAACCTGGCAGTTCCTCAGAAAATTAGAAAGAGTTCTACCTGAAGACCCAGTGGTAGCTCCTGGGCATATACCCAAAAGGGGCTCCTGGATATTACAAGGACACGTACTCCATTATGTTCATAGCAACTGTATCCATAATAGTTAGAAATTGGAAGCTGTAGCTGTCCAGCAGCAATGGAGAACTGGTCTACCTGAAAGGAGGGCTGGAAATGAAAAAGGATGGGATGTGAGAAAAGAGTGAAGCCAAGACAAAGTTTCTGATCAAGGTTTAAAGTTTAATATTCAGCACTGTGTTTATATAGGGAAAGCCCACAGACCCATCCTTTGTTTCAGCTGGATTGAATTGCAAAGCAAGCTCAGCAGGTGGTCAACTCCTCAAAGCTCCTGTAGGAAATTGCAAATGTGGCAAGGTCAGCTGACTCCAGCTAGGTTGTAAAACCATCAGGGATTTTTTTAGCCTACTCAAAGCTGGGGAAAGGGCACAAGAAGCAACCCAGATGTCTTTCAACTGAAGAATAGATACAGGAAATATGGTTCATTTATACAATAAAATACTATTCAGCTATTAAAAAGAGGACATCATGAATTTTTCAGGCAAATGGATGGTTTTAGAAAATATCACCCTGAGTGTGGGAGCCTAGACCCTAAATGACATGAATGATATGTACTCACTGATAAGTGGATATTAGCTGAAATTTACAGAATGCTCTTGATACACTCCACAGACCCTAAGAAATTAAACATGAAGAAAGGGCCAAGTGAGGATGCTTCAGTCTCAGAAAGGGGAACAAAATAATTATGAGAGGCAGACAGAGAGACATGAGTGAGAGAGAGGAGGAGAAGGAGAAAAGGTGAGAGGGAGAAGGTATGGGGAGGGGGGACAGGAGGATGAATGCAACTGTAACTGCTGGGTATGGGGGTTGGGGGAACCTCTAGAAAGTCCCAGAGACCTGGGATATGAGAGGCTCCCAGGATTCAGTGCAGGTGATATTAGCTGAAATAACCAACAGTGGGTAGATGGAACCTGAAAAGACCACTTCCAGTATTTATCTAGCATCCCCAGTGGAGGGATGGGGACACCAACCCACGTTCAAAATTTTTGACTCTAAATTGCTCCTATCTAAAAGAAATGTAGGGACAAAAAGGGAGCATAGACTGCTGACCAGTGACTGGTCGAACTTGGGATCTATCACATGGGTAGGGATCAATCCCTAACACTATTACTTATGTTATGTTGTGCTTGCAGACAGGAGCCTAGCATGTCTGTCCTTTGAGAGACTCTACCAGCAGCTGACTGAGACAGATGCAGATACTCACAGCCAAGCATTGGCCTGAAGTTGGGGACCCCTATGGAAGTTAGGGGAAGGATTGAAGGGACCGAAGGGGATGGTGATCTCATAGGAAGACCAACAGTGTCAGCTAACCTGGACCCCCCGGGAGCTCCCGGAAACTAAACCACCAACCAAAGATCATATACAGGCTGCTCCAATGTCCCCCTCCTCCCACACATATGTAGCAGAGGACTGCCTTGTCTGACCTCAGTGGGAGAGGATTCACCTAATCCTGTAGAGACTTGATGCCTCAGGGAGGGAGGATGCTCAGGGAGCACCTTCTCCGAGGCAAAGGGGAGGGGGGTGGGAAAAGAACTCTGGGAGGGGGGACTGGGAGGGGAGTCAACATTAGGGAAGTAAATACAATAATTAATTAATAAAAAAGATGTTAGAGATGTGCTGCACCTCTTATTGTTTTCATCGGAAGTGTCCTGCACCCCCCTCCCCTGGGTTAAAGCATTGGCTGCCAGATACGAGATGCTACAGCACCCGCACTCACTATTGATGATGTCATTTAGTGTTGATTTGACTGCTGTGTTTGCCTATCCAGGAGCCACAGTGCTTTAGGATTTCTTTTGTGAAGTAGTGTCATTAAAGCCATTTTGAATAATTTTTTAATTATTACTCTATGATGTTTTACTTTGTATTGTTAGAGAGCAAATGTGTGCTCCCTGTTTTTACCGAGTCCTTTTTTAAAAAAATTAAAGTTGTGTCTTACGAGTTTGAGCAGGTGGGTGCAGTGCCCAAGGAAACCAGAAGAGGGCATCAGATCCTTCCTGAGCCGACATTAAGGCGTTGTGAGCTGTTTGACATAGGCCCTGGGAATTGTAGTTCCCTTGAGAGAGCAGTGCCCATTCTTAGCTGAGGAGCCATCCCTCCAGCCCTTTTCTAACTCTTTTCTGTCTCTCTTTGGTTACTTACAATTTTTGTATACTCACACTTACAACGATGTTTAGACTTCCATGAGGTCATGGAATTTATTTTTTTTCATATTTGTCTTCCTAGGATGGGGGTCACTGATACTGAGCTGTCCCATGGGCAGATACGAAGATTCATTTGACCACCCACTTCAGTGTTCTGTAATCATCTCTTTTATCACATTTTTTTAAAAAATAGTGTATACTGTTGTTTGCCAAAAGGAACTTACTAGGATTCAGTAATACACCCCTGCGGCAGCAAGACTCAGGAAATAGAAGCAGGGATATTTCTGCAGGTTTCAGGTTTGACAGCTCCATAGTGAAACCTCCTCTCCAAACTCACCAACCAACCGACCAACCAACCAACCAACCATTTAAAATTACTTTAAAAAAGACATGTGCTTTTTGCCAAGAGCCCAGCGTTCTTCTGTTTCCTGTGCTGTGGATGAGAGTCCACTAGAGGGCACTATTACACAAGCAATCATACTTAGAACCTTGCTCTGAAGTTTTCGTCTCTAATAAGCCATTGATCAGGAAAATCTTCCCAACTCCAACCCTGCCAGCTTGATCACTACTATCAGCTATCTTCAAGTGAGAAAGCAAAGTCACCATTATGAATTGTGGTGAGATTTTTGTGAAAGAAACAAGATAAACTATGGGATGGGCTGCTAGTAGTTGCGGGCACAAGGAACAATATGGGCTATTTTGATGACTGAGCCCCTTTCAGAAAAATAGTTCAGTAAACTGGGAATTGCAATTAGCATGCGTTTGAAGTATCTTGTGCTGTAGATGACATTTTATTGGCATTTGATATTTATAGAGTTTCGTCAGGAAATCATCCACTAAATCTGGGCAAGTCTAAATGTTACGGACTGTGCAGTTACAGATAGATTGACTTAATGTGGGTAGTGATTCCTGAAGCCTGTAATATTTGCCATGGAATTTATCCCTGTGTCTACCTTGAAGTTGGAGACACTAGAAAGCAAGTCTTTTGAGATGTAAGTGTCCTTGGAAGTGATTCAAGATGAATGTGCGTTATACAACAATTGCTTTATCGTTCCTTTAGGACAGAGTGTCAGAATTGCCCAGTGCTGAGCATTTGGGAGATTCAAAAGCACGAGTAGAAAGGATAATTCTGTATTCACTATACAAGCTGAAATCACATTTACTAGTACCATTATTTAAATGTTGGAAAATATACCCGAAGTGACATAATATTAGAATAAGTTTTTTCTTTTTCATACTTTATTTACATTGCAAATGTTCCCCCCTTTCCAGATCTCCCCTTTGGAACCTCCCCATTCCCTCCCCCCTCCTCTGCCACTATGGGGGTATTCTCCCACCCACCCACCCACTCTTGGCTTCCCTCCTTGGCATTCCCCTATACTGAGGCATCTAACACCCTCAGGCCTAAGGGCCTCTCCTCCCCCTGATGGCTAACAAGACCCTCCTCTGCCACATTTGTGGCCAGCCCCATGGGTCCTTCCATGTATATTCTTTGGTTGGTGATCCAGTCTCTGGGAGCATTGGGAGGTCAGGCCCGAAGTTAATACTGCTTTTTCTTTCTAAGCTTTTAACCTGATCTCAATCAAGAAGTTCTTAACCCAGTCCTTTTGGATATGCATAGCTAGGATCCTGCGGTCCAGGAACTTGAAGTGAAAAAATTACATCTACTAGAAGTAAAAATTTAAAATTAGAAATGTAGCCAAGGCTCAGTGAACTTCATAAGAATCACAGCTGTCTTGATGTCACACTTGTAGCACATGGAATTATCTCTCTCACTCACCATTACATTAAAGTTGTGTTGGAGATCCCACTCTGTTGATTTTTTATTAACATGCTTATAGAGAAAAATGCATGTATAATTTCATAATCCTTTAGAAATATTTTTGTGGTGGATTCAGAAATAGGGCTATGACAGAGTTTCATAAGTTACATGCAGACCATTGAAGAATTCTACAGTACAAAATATTCAGGACCCTGATCTAAGTTGGTTTTGAGAGGGATTTCTGCATGACCACTGAAGGTATTATGTAAGGCTGTGAATCATGTACTGACAAGTATCTTCAAACAGAAGCTGTAGCTGTCTTTTTGTTTAGCTACCTAAGTGAGTCTAAAAGGCAACTATTTCAAACTAAATAATTAAATAAATAAATAAATAAATAATTGATGCGTTCATGTGGGTGCGTGGGTGTTCACACATGTGTGCATGGAGGTCAGATGGTAACTTCAGCAACTTGTCCACCTAGATTTTTGAGACAAGATTATCTCATTGGGCTATAGCTTGCCAACTAATGGTGACTGGTTGGCCAGTCAGAACTGCATGTCACCTCCTTCCCAGTGCTGGGATTATAAATAAATACACTAACTTCTGGCTTTTAAAGAAAATAATGTGAATTCTGGGGGGTTAAATTCAGTTCCTTATGTTTGAAAGGCAAGCATTTTATCACTGAATCATCCTGTCAGTCCTCCTTAAAGGGAATGTTAAGAACTCAGGAGACAAGTGGGAGACGTAATGTTGGTCTGCTTGGTAAAGACCACTGTGGTACTGTTGCCTGGTCTTGCAAAGACATGTTTATTTGGTAATTGTGAATGATTGTTATGTTCAAAGGAGGGCTGACAGTGCTGTCCCCTCATTTTTTGATACATTATTTACATTTCAAATGTTTTCCCCTTTCCAGGTCTCCCCCTTTAGAAATCCCCTATCCCAGTCCCCTTGCCTCTATGAAGGTATTTCCCCACCCACCCACCCACTCCCATCTTCCCTCCCTGGCATTCCCCTATACTGGGGCATCTAACACTCCCAGACCCAACGGCCTCTCCTCCCATTGATGGCCAACAAGGCTTTCCTCTGCCACATATGTGGCCAGCACCATGGCATATGCATATGTCTCCATATGCATTCTTTGGTTGGTGGTCCAGTCTCTGGGAGCACCGGGGGCTTGACCAGTTGACACTGTTGCTCCCTCACCATGGGGCTGCAAACTCCCTCAGTTCCTTCAGTCCCTTCTCCACCTTCTCTATCTGGGACCTCACGCTCAGTCTGTGAGGCTTGCTGTGTATTGAATCATGGGTGTTCCCAACTTTTGGGCTAATATCCACTTATCAGTGAGTACATACGGTGTTTGTTCTTTTGTTACTGAGTTACTTCACTCAGGATGATATTTTCAAGTTCCATTCATTTGCCTGCGAATTTCATGAAGTCATTGTTTTTAATAGCTGAGTAGTATTCCATTGTGTAAATGTATCACATTTTCTGTATCCATTCCTCTGTTGAGAGACATCTGAGTTGTTTCCAGCTTCTGGCTATTATAAATATGGCTTCTATGAACATAGTGGAGCATGTGTCCTTATATGTTGGAGCATCTTCTGGGTACTAAAAGCGCTAGCTTGTGATTGAGGGATCTCCAGGAGCTGTTGTTCATTTACACACAGGAAATCAGCAGACTTATTGCTAGGGCTGTGGACTCTCTGCTTGTATTCTGAGTATCCTTGCCTCTTTAAACATTACATTCTTATTGGTCTTAGAATATTCTTTCTTCATTGTCTTGGAGGCATTCCTGTTTCTCTCACAGTGCACCTCATAGTTACTGGAAACATGAACTCCATTCTTCTTGCTCAGTCCATTAGAGCCTGCATTACAGGTGCTGGCAAGATTGCCCAGTGGTTAAAAGCACCTACTGAGCATGCCTAATTATCCAGATTCTATCCCCAGATGCTGTTTTGTATATTTGTAATCCCAGAACTTTTAGGTGAGAATAGAAAACAGAGCCATGAGAATTGTCAGGCAGCTCATAGGCCAGCTAGTCTGAAGTATGCAATGCATAGCGACAAGACAGACTGCTTCAGCATGGTGCAAGGAAGAAAACTGACTTCTAAAAGTTGTTCTCTGACCTTCACAGGTATATTGTGGCATGTGCATCACACACACACACACACACACACAC
>JADRCH010000014.1:17289235-17324963 GCA_019843965.1 Rhynchomys soricoides | reverse complement strand
TTTTTTTACAGTTAGCATTTTTATTGGAGATTTTATTTACTTACATTTCAAATGTTATCCCCTTTCCCAGTTTTCCTTCTGCAAACCCCCTATCCCATCCTATCCCCCTCCCTTGGTTCTATGAGGGTTCTCCCCCACCTACCCACCCACTTCTGCCTCACTGCCCTAGTATTCCCCTACACTGGAGCATTGAGCCTTCACAGGATCAAGGGCCTCCCCTCCCATTGATGCCAGATAAGGCCATCCTCTGCTACTTATGTTTTAGTAGATTTTCCTTCATTTGCTCCACCCCTTGTGTCTTTGATCTCCCTTGTAAGTGAGATCTCCTCTTTTTCCCTTTTCAGGTCCCATTTGATTTTTTGCTCCTCCCATTCTTTGTCATCCCCTAGATTTACCCCTTCTTGGTCTCCTTTTTAGTTCTTAGACGTCACCCACATTTATAGACCCAAAACATGCATGCAAATGCATGTGCACACACAGACACAGACACACAGACATAAATACACACACATACATCATGCTAGTATTCACATCTGAGAGAGACCATGGTTGTATTTTGTTGTTGTTGTTGTTGTTGTTTTGTCTTCTTACATCCGGTCAACCACTTGCTATAATAATTTCTAGATCTATCCATTTCTCTGAAAATTACATTTTATTTTTCTTTACAGCTGAATACAATTCCATATGTAAATGACATTATCCGTTCATGTGTTGACAGACATCTAAACCAGTTCACTCTTTAAAATTAATTTTAAAATCAACTTAATCTTAGCATTTCTAGAATTGTAGGTTATATTCTTTGAACGATGTAGCTTCAGAAGCCACACAATCACATACTTAGCTATTATTAAGACACTGAGCATATCTTTTCCTTAATGTTAACACTTGGATATATCATTTTGAATGTGCACATTCCTTTGCTTACTAAACTCCAACACATTCTACCTTGACTCTTCCTGGCATTATTTTCTCTGGTATATGTGAAGGTCCTGGCTGCACTTGAGTAGAAGTCTTTAAGGAGGGCTCTCCCTACTCTCAACCATCAGTTTCTTGCTCCTCTGGCATTTGCCCTCATGACCCTATTTAATTCTCTTGAGGATAGAGTTTAAGGTAATCCCATCTTAAAGATAAAGACAATCAAGTTAGAAGTTAAATATCTTGTGACCCTCTTACTGCTAAGAGGATCAAAACACATACATTTTGTCTTAGAAGCCACTTACTTCTCTGCTAAATTCACTGTCTTCTGCACATTAGACCTGCCAGGAAGAGAAGGTCATGTTGCTCTTGATCTCATATTGCCATGATCAGTGATCAATGCTCCTTTTCAGCACTTCTCACCAGAGTGCCTGAAAACATTGACTATTCTTTGTTAATTGCCTACCAAGAGGTTTTCTTGAATTTTATTTTTCACCAGTGAACATAAACAGAACAAACAGAACACTGTGTTACTGCAATTTGTGCACTGTCTTTCTCTCATCTTATATAGACTAGAAGGATCAGCACTCATGACAAAGTCTGTTAATTTACCACTTAAATGAAAAGGGTGTGGGAACATAGCAGTCCAAAGATAGGTAGTCCTTAAGATGTCAGAACTCAAGGGAGTTGCACCATGTATGACAAGCACCATATGTTCATTTATTTAGCCTTTTATTCTGCCTTTCTCTTTCAAGAGGGAAAGGTAACCTTCTGGTTAATATGGGGTTGGAAAATGATAGTTAATAATGTGTTTATTTTATAGGTATATTTCTGTCTATACTTCCGTGAAGTGTAAGTTTCTGGTCCTGCCATGTGATGCAGACTCATGTGGTGTTTTGCTGAGGGAGGACACATGACATTTGAAGAGATTATAAATATGACTCAATGACAGTGATGGCATGCTTGCCTAGCTAATCTTGTAACTCTTTGGTGGTCTGAGAGTCTTTGCTGATTTTCACTTCATTGAGAGAGGCATCGCTGAGAACTTTTCCTGGTGTCCCAGCTGGTTCTGGTTGCTGCCACTGACTTGTGCTGATTCAGCAGAGTCCTGGATGTTTCTGCTGGATCGTGATACCACTGCTGATTTATGTTTGGTATCCTGACACTACTGGACTGGACTGATGGTGTCCTGACAATGAAGATTGAATTCATCTCAAAGAACTACTTCTTAAGAGGTCCATACCCCCTTGTCCGATTTATCATCTTTTCTCCCTACCTCTGGATGGTGGGCTAGAAGGGAGGTTGAAGCATTTGAGAACCCTTATTAAAGTAGGTTTTGAATCATCTAAGCCTACAGTTCCCCCAGGAGATAATAAAAATGTTTCCAAGGTTTGTGGTAATGTGTTAGATACTGGGGAGGGTCAGTACTCTATAGGGTAGGATCTTTGGTTTCACCCAGATAATGGTACAACCGAGCAGCCAAAGTAGAAAGATGTTGATACTGTTGCTCCCTCCATGGGACTGCCAACTCCTTCAGTTCCTTCAGTATCTTCTCCAACTCCTCCATCTGGGACCTCACACTCAGCCCAATGGTTGCTGTGAAGTGACTCTTGGGTTTTTAGGGATAATAACCACTTATCAGTGAGTACATACCGTGTTCATTCTTTTGTGACTGCGTTAACTCGCTCAGAACCTCCTGATGCTCCCGGAGACCGGATCACCAACCAACGAATACACATGGAGGGACCCATGGTGCTGACCACATATGTGGCAGAGGAGGGTCTTGTTAGCCATCAGGGGGAGGAGAGGCCCTTGGGCCTGAGGGTGTTAGATACCCCAATATAGGAGAATGCCAAAGAGGGAAGATGAGAGTGGGTGGGTGGGTGGGTGGGTGGGAGAATACCCTCACAGAGGCAGGGGGAGTGGGGAGGGAATAGGGAGGTTCCAAAGGGGAGATCTGGAAAGAGGGAAACATTTGAAATGTAAATAAAGTATCAGAAAAAAAAAAGAAAGAAAGATGTTGACAGTGATATGTGTCACAAAGTGGGAACTCTGGGAATGGAGGCTAAGAAATGCTTTCTTACAATATGACTTTAAAGAACAACAAGGTATTTGTCAAGTTAGAGGTTCAATGACAGGAAAGACAATGTGAAACATCATAGGCAAACTGCCATGAATACAAAGTCAAAGACAGGTAGAAGAGTTGACAGAGGATCGTACAAAGTCACAAAGAGGCTTGTGGATTACAGAGCTCAGACATTGTCTTCAAGATCACCTAGAGCCACTGGGCATTATCAGGGGAAGTCACCTGATCCGACTTATGACTGGCCACATGACTCACCACTGTGGGGATGGATTTCATATGTGCTAAAATAGCTGTGAAAAGAGCAGTGGGGACTCACACCACTGCATCTTTAAGCATAAAGACAGATTCAAATAGCACCCGCTATTCTTAAAGGATTCTACAGTTTCGTGCTGTTCCTGCTTCTGTATTGCAATCCTTGTGTCTAAAAATGTCAGCCTAGACTTTCAGCTGGATGCCCAGAGCAACAAGCGTCTGGAATGGCTACCTACAGATAAGAAAGCTGCTGGGTCACACCCGAAGGGGAGAGGGAGAAGCAGGCATGGCAAAAGGAGAAAGGAATGCGTGGGAAAGGCCCTGGGGTTGAATCACCAGAACTGTACAAACAAACAACAGTAACAAAGTTTTTACAAAGTGATTTAATTTATTTTAATCATATTTATAGTGTGAAAATGATGATAATATTGGCTTCTAAAGTTTTAGCCAAAAAATAGCATTTTAATTATTATAGAAATGTCTACAAGTAATTTCATAATTTATTAATTCTGTGTTTAATTTTGACATGTTCCTCATAATTCACCATTGTATATAATACTGTGATAGGTATCGCACAGTACATACATATTTTTGTCAACATAAATTCCTAGAAATAAGCTTACTAGATAAAATTGTATGCACAATTTATATTTTGGTACTTGTTGGTAAACTGTTCATTAGAAGTACTGTATTGATCTGTACTATTATATGGAACATTTCTCTAAAATTCTCTAACAATTAAATTTTATTATTTAAAAAATAAAAGATGAACTGAACTATCTATGTGGTTCCAATGTCCGCCTCTGCCAGCCAATGGGGTGCCAGTCCCTCAGAGGCCCAGGCTCCCTCTGCAGGCAGGGAAACAAATCATGAGGCATGAAACCTAATGTCTAGAATGCAGTCTGCCTCCAGGACGTGAGCAGTTGCCCGAATAGCTAAGGGCCATCATCTGGAACAGTATGGCAGCACAGGATTTGCACCTCAGTCTTCAAGAGTTCAGGGGCAGCAAGGAATCCACTGTGACTAACAAAAGGACTTGAAACTGCTAAAACAGCTCCCCAGAGCATCCTTGTGGAGGCCTCATGCTCACTTGAGAGTCCTTTTAGGCGCTTGCACTTGCTCTTTCCTCTGCCGGGAACATCATTTTCTGAGTCTTTCCTCTGCAGGGAGCATCTTTTTCTGAGTCCTTTTACAGAGATGGCCCCCCCCCTTGACACTAGGTTTTCAGTTCTAATATTTTCATGACGCTTCTCCACCCCCAACCATCTCGGTGCAGGGTCCCCTTCTATTCTCTTTTCTTTACAGCAGAATACAATCGGCACACACATCACTATTTGTCTCCCTGCTCCTGGAAGGCGCCTCACTTTGTTTCCTGCTGTCTCCTCTGCAGGCAGAATGGCTGCCAGTCACACGGTAGATGTTCAACCAATATTTGATGAATGAATACATAAAAATTAAATGTAAAGAGAATGGGCATTAAGAGAGTTAGAGATTTTCAAGTTAGCGATCCTAAAGAACCTTTAAAAAAAATGCCATTTGCTTTTGACACTGGTGAGAAGCAAGTCTAAGCGCAGAGTGTGCATCTCATCAGTGTTCTCCAGCTTTATGTTACCTGCTGAGAACCCCTGGAGACTGGCTCTTGATCATGAAAGATGAACATGCCTCTGGCCAGTGCTTAGCACTAGCAACTACCATTCAGGATGCACATATGACTTCTTTTTTCTGCCTCTGGGAAGTTTGAGGGCTCTTACTATTCTTAAGAAAAAGCTAGCTTAGAGGAACATGAATTATCTATTAAAGAGGCTTTGGAATTTTAACCTAAAAATCATGAGGAGAGTTTCTGTGGAATTGACAAGATACTCCAGAATAATTACTCAAAATCATTTTTTCTTTCAGATAGAAACAAACAGGAAAATGTAGTAATTTTTATATATAGAGGTAAAAAGGCACTTAGCACAGCTTGAAGATTCAACTTAGTTTGGATAGAGCTGCTGTACTTGGCTTTAGTTTGAACTTGAGGGCCTAGATATAGACTTAGAAGGTAGTCTCATGATAGTGCTGCCTGCAGCAGGGCCTGTGGGTGGTAAGGGAACCTTCTTTTAAGGTTCCTCTGACTGATTCATACCTGTCGTTGTATTTCACAGAGTGGTTTCTATCCAGGAAGCTCATGCTTATTAAAGACCAATGGAAGTAATATCTGGAAGTCATTTATTCAAGTTCTGGCCAGGCGTGAAAAGATGCCATTCTATGTAAACTCATTCTTTTACATATGATAATAATATTTTGATATATGATCTCACTGTGCAGTCTAGGCTGGCCTCAACTTATACTCCTGCTTCAGTCTTCTGAGTAGCTAGTCAGTAACTGGGATTCAACATATGTGCCCAACCCCTACTGAATGAAAATGTTAAGTAGACTGTTGAGTTGTTTAAGTCCATGAAGATTCCAGGGAACAGAGAGAGAGAAGCTTTGGTTAGTTATTAAAGGAACAAAAAATGTGAGGAGAGATTGTTATCATGTTTTTGTGTATGGGTGTGCATGTGTGTGCGAATGCACAAGTGTATACGGGTGTGGGTTTATGGGTATGTGTGTGTGTGTGGAGGACAGAGAGCAAACTTGGGTGTCATTTATCAGGTGCCAGCCACCTTTTTTAAAAACATGGTCATTTAGTGGCCTGGAACTTGCTAAACAGGCCTGGTAGGTTGGCTAGTGAATCTCAGGAATCCATGTGTCTTCCTTCCCAATCTTGGGTTGCAAATATGCCTAGAATCCTGCTCCCCATCTCTTATGGCTTTAGTTATAGCTCTTCCCCTTTCTAAAAACCTTTACATTTATTAATTTACACAACCTGCACCCTTTCTCTTTCTTTCCAACTTCTCCCATGCCTCCCTGACTCCTTCACAAATTTATAATCTCTAAGTATTACTGATATATCTTTTATACACATATGTGTACTCTAAGGGTGGCTGATGACTTGGGATTAGATAACCTATCAGAAAGCTTGTCCATGGAGAAGACTTATTTGCCCTCTTTCAGCAGGCATTAATCACTTGTAGCTTTTAATCTAGGGATGGTACTTGTGAGATTCCCTCCATCCATGTTGACAAGTCATTGGTCTTGTTATTGTACAAGTCTTGTTTAGGCAAATATTTGATTTAGATGTCATGGGTGCAGCTTCCTCCTGTCTTTCCATCTTTCCTTCTCCTCCTCTTCCATGATATTCCCTCAGCCTTAGGTATGGGAACTGCATTGTAGATGTGTCCACTGGGCTGGGTGGTCCACAGTCAGCTCTTCTCTGTATTTTGGCCAGTTGTGGATTTCTGTAATGGCTTCCTTGATGAGGGGTGAGAGCTACAGTAGTGCACGGATAATAATGAGGACTCAACATACAGTGGGGAGTTAGTCTTAGGAAAGTACAGTAGTAGTATCTCGTCTAGGGTCCATGCCTTGAACTTTGCCAGCTAGGTGTGGCCTTTTATCTATCTATCTATCTATCTATCTATCTATCTATCTATCTATTTATCTATCTATTTATTTATTTTGGTTTTTCAAGACAGGGTTTCTCTGTGTAGCCCTGGCTGTCCCAGAACTCACTCTGTAGACCAGGCTGGCCTCAAACTCAGAAATCTGCCTGTCTCTGCCTCCCGAGTGCTGGGATTAAAGGCGTGTGCCACCACTGCCCAGCTTATTTTTTATGTTTTAAAGTGGAGTCTGAGGCTAGAGCTCAGGGCTTTATGCTTGCAAGGCACATATTTACAAAGTCACCTCCCCAGCCTGGATGGACATAATCTCAATGAAGAAGAAAAAGTCAACTACAGAGTTGTCAGTGCAATGTTTAATTTGAGTCCCGTACCATGAGGGGGAGCCCATGCCCTACACTGATTGGATGGCTAGAAAGTGGAGACTGGATAGCCCAGACACCTAGGATAGAACAAACACAACTGGCCAAAGTAAAAAATAAACATGCAAAGAAATAGATACATAAAAGCAATGAAATGATTCCTAATGATATTCTGTCATACCCATAGGTCAGTGCTATGTCCATTCATCCTCAGAGAGGCTACTCCTGGCAGCAGATGGGAGCTGGCTGCAGAGAGCAACAGTCAGCTATTATGCAGAGAGATTATAAATTGGAGATCTTCATTGGGCCTCCTCCCTTTGGAGTTTAGGGAATCCCACAGAAGATGGAGAGAAAAGTCTAGAGGAGTCCGGGGGACAGAGGACACCAGGAGAACATGGATCACTGAATCAACTAAGCAGGGCTCACATGGGCTCACAGAGACTGAATGGCCTGCATGGGTCTTCACCAGATCCTCTGCATATGTGATGGCTGTTAGATTGCTGTTTTTGTGGACCTCTAAGAGTGGGGTGTATCTCTGACTCTTTGACCTGCTCTTGGGATTATTTTCCTCCCATTGGGTTGCCTTGTTCAGCCTCAATATGAGGATTTCACTATGTCTTATTTTATCTTATTTTGTCCTGTTTGGGTGTCCTCTGTTGGAGGCCTGCTCTGTTTTTCAAACAGATGGGATGTGTGAAAGGGTCTCTCTTGTTCCTAAGCTGCAGAATCTCCATACCATAGATCAACAGCAGGATAACCAGAAGTCCGGATGAGGATCCAATATTGATGGTGTCACAGAAGCCAGAGATACTGAACCAGACCAAAGACTCATTGCGTGATTATTTGCAAGTGAAGACGTGGACAGGAGAATATACTGAGGGACACACTGTGACTTATTATAGCTTTCACAGTGATGCGATATTTCCTTTGCTTTGTCTTTGTTTTAGTGTGTGTTTTGTTTTGGGGGGAGGTTGTGAAGGCAAAGGAACCATCAGGGGATGGGAAGATGAATAAAACTATAGGGTATGATGAGAAACTCGCAATGAATAAATAAAAATGAATAAAATAGACAATCAAAAAAATTACAAAACAAAGCAGAGAGATTTCCAAAGGAACTCAAGGTACAGACTATGGCCAATAAGGGTCTTGGCAGATAAGTTCTTAAAGTGCAATGAAAAGTGGTTTTTCATGACCTTGAGTTAGTAGGTAGTTGTTTGTGGCTGAAATGTTGTATTTTGAAAATCAAATTATATCTCTTTCAATCTGACCTCTTCTTTGGACATCCTCATCTGCCTTCTCATTGAAGCATGAGACATCTGGGTCATTTTGAAAAGTCACACACTCTCACACACACTATGATCAAAATGAAATTACTGGCTGGGCAGTGGTGGCACACGCCTTTAATCCCAGCACTCGGGAGGCAGAGGCAGGAGGATCTCTGAATTTGAGGCCAGCCTGGTCTACGGAGTGAGTTCCAGGACAGCCAGGGCTACACAGAGAAACCCTGTCTTGAAAAACCAAAAAAAAAAAAAAATTACTGCAGTTTCATATATATTCAAGCTTCTGTTTTTTCTTTTAAATCAAAGTCCCAGGTGTACATTGTTTAGGAGCCAAACGACTTTCCAAGTCTAGTTACAGAAGCAGAAGTTTCCCCAGAACTCCACCTCCTCTTCAATCCGGTCAATTACTTTGAGCCCTTCAGGTGATTTCCGGTGATATTTGCCTCCATGTTTCTAAGGACCAGCCCCACTCTAGCTCATTTCTCCTGACTTAGTTGTACATTGGCTCATCAGTAAGACGATGAGAGCTTTGTTCTTTCCCATCACTTTGCTCATCTCCTTACTCATCTTTCCCTACATCATCACATGACTCAGATGAGAGTACCATTTGGTCATGCTTTGTTATGATCACTTGGCTATTAACGGTTACTGTATGAAATGCAATGTTTTCCTTCCTATCTTGTGATTTGTGTAGATTTAACAGTTATACTTTTGACTTGTATGTGTGTACTTTCAGATTTTCTATCTACTTATCTTTAGAAACCTAACCTGGAACTCTTCTATATTTTTCTAAGTCTATTGTCAGTTTTACGTTTAGATGTTTCATGTCATTCATCAATTTTTTCACCTTGAAGAGAGGTTCTGTGTATTGTTCTCACTTAAAACAAAGTAGATAGATGGCTGTGGTAGCTACATAGTGCCTATATGGGATTTGTCATGATTTTCTCGGTGAGCTCCTCTATGCTGCCCACAGACTCACCACGTACGCCTAGCTGGCCCCCAATTTGTAATGCCCCTGCCTTAACATTGAGTGCTATAATTGTTGGAATATGTCACCAAAACTGGCTTTGGTCCTTGACTTCTATTATTGGCTTTGTATTGAGTCTTATTTTAGCTCTTCCTTTTCCTTGCTTTGAAGAGTATTCTACTTCCATTTCGTAGCTGCACTATGTCTCTAGCTCTGAGTTCACTGACATTTGTTTTCTTCTACTTGTTCCCAGAAGAGTTCATTCTCTCTAACTCACTCTTCCTCATACTAGATATCACTACACTAGATAGTCCCCCATGTGTCCAGTGATCCCCACATGTGAGAGGGAGGTTAGACAGGATTGGAAAATCTGGGTGGATGATTGGAGATTATCCTTTGAATGCTGTACCACATGGTGATTTTACTTGGTCTGTTCCTTAAAGGGCTCCTGATTTATCCAGGAAATAATATTTTTTAATTCTCCTGTCTGATGTTGTTAGACTTCTGTGAGCCGAATTCAGAGTTCTGGGACAAAAATAAACACAGACTGTATATTTTCGCCATTACCTGTAATAGATGCTTCAAGTCTAAAGATTCTCTATTACCAACTACTCTTCTTTTGAAACATTTATTCTCTGAAAATTTTACACTGTGTATAATGTATGTTGGTCATCTCTACCTCCTATTTCCTGTTTCCAACTTCCCAAATACACTCCAACATATCCCTCCCCCAATTTCTTCATGCTCCTCTCTCTCTCTCTCTCTCTCTCTCTCTCTCTCTCTCTCTCTCTCTCTGTCTCGTCATTATCTACTGAGTTCAGTTAGTGGTGTTCCCATGCACATGGGTATAGAATCTTCTACGGATGCATGAACATCTTACCATGGCCACTCCTCAAAGAAAAGTGACATTCTCTTCCCCAGAAATCATCAACTGCCAATAGCTCTTGGCTAGGGGTGAGATCTGAGGAGCTTCTCCTCTCTCCATGCTCATTCTTGATCTTGATCTTATGTGGTTAAACATAGATGCTGTGAGATCATTTGGGCAAAAGCTATGTCATTTTGATGCACCCATCCATATCCTCTGGTTCTTATGTTCTTCCTGCCTCCTCTTGTGAGATGTTTCCTGATCCTCAGGAAGCGGGATAGATGTCCTGACACTGAGTACTCACAGTGAGTTGCTCTCAGCACTTTGAATAATGAATCTCGGAGTTAACCATTACCCACTGCAATAAAAAGCTTGTCTGACTCAGATTGAGAGCAGCATAAATATAGACATAAACACAGGTATTTAGAGCTCAGGTACTTTGACAACACTTATGAAAACATTGATAGGTTCTCTCTTTGAGCCTGACTTCCCTATCCATTGACTTTGAGAGTGTTTACAGTTCTGGGCATTGATTCTCTTCTGTGAAGCAGGTATCAACTCTAGTAAAAAGAGCAATTGCTTATCCCCAAACAATCTTGCCACTAGTGCACTGGAGGATGCATCATGTGAAAGCTAGCCAACAGGGTGAGTTTCCTAGTCAGTTGAAGCTTAATTTCTGTGTCCTGACACCAATGTGTGTTGTATGTTGTGTCTTCAGAAATAGGGTCTTGATTACAAGCCGAAGTTAATAGCCTGTCCTGTTTTGGGTACCTCTTGGATCTCACTTATTAGTAGCTGGTAGGTAGGTAACCCATACCTAGCACAGATATTTTTATTTAATGACTCATGTCTTCTGGGAGCAGCATTGTTCATCCATGTGTGGTACTTCACTTCAAACTCTCTTACAATTTTTATACTTTACTTAATTTATATTCTAATAGGGTTTCATAAGGTTTCTTCTTACACTATTTGTTTTGTTTATCTACCCTTTGCCCCTCAGTCTCATTTCTGCTTAACTTTTGATCAAGATCCCATATGGGTCATATAACTGAATGCAGCTCCTTGGTAACAGGAACAGACTTCCATACACAATAGCCAAAGATTAAGTGTATTATGAATTCAATATATAATAAAGTCACAGTGTTTCTGGAAGTTCCTGCCTGTATTGCACTCATGACATCACTGCCATTCTGAACACCATATCTACTTAGTACATTCAATGTTGATGAATACTGCTAGATATATCTCAATTCAGACTGTTACACGTTGTGAACTGCAGTGTTCTTTCTGGAAACAGAATACCTTCATTATGGGAAACCAAAGCTAATATTTTCTACTATTAGCCTTCAACATTTGAAAACTAGGATGTCCAGTTTTTGAAAAATTAATCTTAGAGTTGCTGACTTGAGTTTCTTGAAAATCATTAAATTAAATTTCGCTTGAGATCAGAACAGAATTCCCAACAGCAGAAATGGCCTTAACTATGTTCTGTCATTTTGGACTAATGTAAAGCAGCAGTGTTGGCACTGATAATTTTAGAATCAAAATATTGATCAACTCTGAGAAATATCGAGGACGTTCTAATCCTGTAATATAAAACAGTCAGCCAGGATTTAGTTCATTATGCAAAAATAAGACCATACATCTCATTAGTATGCAAGTTTGCTTCCATAAGGCCATTCTCATGTAAGGCTGTAATGTACTTTTTAGGGATTCCCTTCCCTTTGTAACTCATTACCTTACCTTGTCTCCCCTGCCATTGCACTTTCCCCTTCCCATACCCCCTTTCTCTCCTCTCCCATTACGTTCCTTCCCCTCCCTGGACAGTTTTGTTTCTATTTTTGTATCATCTCGTTGTAAGTCAAATGTGAAGTGTGAGACATAGACTCGGGGGTTGGAGCACTTGGTCCTCAGGTACTGTTTGTCAAGGTCTTAAAACCTTCAGCACAGTGCTTCTCAACCTTCCTAATGCTGTGATCCTTTGATGCAGTTCTCCATAAAATTATTTTCATTGCTACTTCATTACTCTAATTTTGCTACTGTTATAAATTGTATTGTAAATATCTCCTATGCACGATATCTGGTATATGACCCCTAAAGAGGTCTCAGTGAGAACTACTGCTTTAGGAGGTAGAGCTTTGCTGGAGAAAGTAGTTTGCTAGGTGTGGGCCTTGAGGCTTTGTAGCCTGGCTTCACTTTCTCTTCACCCTTTCCTTCTTGAGTATAGATATAGTGTGATCAGCCAGCTTCCTTCTCTGCTATAATTTAGGGTAGAAGTGGAGATTAGATGTTAAATAAATAAGTACATAATAGATACAAGTTGAGAGTTGTGTTGAAGGTTTATGAAGGGAATTGATCATGTCTGAGAAACCAAGGAATTCTTTCCTGCCTAAGTGATAGTTCTGATAAAATATGAAGACAGGGTGGAACTGGAACATTTGTGCAAAGAAATTCTCAATGGGAAAATCAGGAAGTGGAGTGAGCAAGGAACAATTTAAGAACCTAAAGGACCAGAGCAAGGGGAGAATAGGATGTGGTTAGTGCAAGGATGGAGAGTCAAGACAGATCAAGTCAGACATAATCACCCGATTTAAGGAGTTCAGGGCATTATAAAACTGATGAAGTCCCTGGAGAGCTTGGTGTAGGAGAATCTGTAAGTAGATTTGTGTTTTTACAAGATCATTCCACCTGCAGTGAATAGGACACTTTGGAGGTGGCCAGAATAATAACAGGGGTATATCTAAGAAGTAGTTGCAATCTACACATATGGTTTATGATGATGGGTTGAACTCTAAGAAGTAGTTGCAATCCACACATATGGTCTATGATGATGGGTTGAACTCTAAGAAGTAGTTGCAATCCACACATATGGTCTATGATGATGGGTTGAACTTTTGGGTAGCAAAGGCAACAGACAGAATGACTGAGAAAATCTTAGTGGTAAGATGGACAGTGCTTGGGGAGTTGGGGAAGGTTACTACAGATCGGCTTGTCTAGTCTTGGTAGATCTTGGTGGTGCTCCCTAACCATTCTGTTCCATGTTAGAATATTTAGAATAATGCAAGATCAAAGTGTGCTGTTGTGGGCATGTGCTACTCTGATTCTTCTCAGAGTGGTGAGAAGGGAGTGTGTTTTCAATCATCTCTATTTGCAATTTCTCTTCTTCCAACAGCCCAGCCCAGTAGAAGAGAGAAAGAGTGCTTGATTCAGATTTGGTAGAGGAGATTGTGACTGCAAGTTAGGTTTTTTTCAATGTGGTTTAGAATTTTTAAAATTCCCTTCTTTGCATCTACCATGTCATTTTAAAAATTATATGAAGACATGGAAGATATGGAAAATTTAAAAATATTTGGGAGAACAAAGAATCTATTGAGGAATCTAATTGTTAAGAGCATGTGTCATTTCTTCCCCTTACTTGAAGGTCCACTCATTTCTATTACTTCACACCAGGAGAACTATTTGAATTAACAAAGGACCTAATGAATGCTGAGAGCCCTGAGGAGAGTTGATATTGCTGCATGTCTGTGTCCAGTTCTCCCCTGAGGGGTAGTCTATCCCCATGCTCCCTGTAAGAGTTATCTGTTTGTGAGACAGCCTTTCTTATTTAGTACATTGATTAGTATTTATCTTTGTGGAAAATTAATTCATCTCAAAGTGTAAGAAATTGCTTAATAAATGTCAAGGTTACCTGTTCTCTAATGCGTAGATTCATTAAAAAGGCCCCTCTTAACTTCATTAAAACAAATGACATAGGACATTTTGGAAGGTGAACAAAGAGCTCATCTTCCACAGTCATAGATTTCAAGTACTCCAAGATCCTAGGGTCTAAAACTGGACTCTTATCACCCAGCTTGTGTAAAGATCACAAAACACATAATGGTACTTTCTTATATGTTTCTAGGGACTTTTATTTCTTCATTTTTGTGGGGGAAAAATTAAGTAATTGGAATGTATCACCAGCAAAGAACAACCATTTGCATACTGATCTTTCTTTCTGACTCATGGTGACTCTAGTGGAATGCAGAATGATATTCTCCTCTGACATGTTTGCATGGTCTACTTACCTGAACTTCAGTTTTAGCTCCGAAGTGACTATGAGTTGTACTTAATGAAACTCTAGGAACAGTTGTACAGGATGCAAAGGGCAAACAATTTGGGATCAGATTTATCAAGTAGCATTTCAGAAAATGATATATTTTCTTTTTTCATTCTCCATCATGCTTATGATTCAAAAGTGAGTCCAAATGTCAGATCCTGTCCTGATATATTTCTTCTCTGTCTGATGGAATTAGTTTCTCTCCTTTGGGCACAGATGTCCCCATTCCTTCTTTCTAAAATACAACTTACAACATGATACTGTAAATTTCCCACTTCTTGGAGGGAAAAGATTTTACCATGACTCACCTTTGAATATACTTTTCCTATCAGAGTTCTTGGTTCTATCGCAAGAGTTTAACACATTTGTTCAGTGAGCATACCCCGGCAAAAGCACGTGGTTTTATGTAACATAAAACATTTTTAAGTTTGAATGTATATTAATTAGTTTCTGTAACAAATATATTTTAAAATTTCGGAGGATTAACCAAACAGAATGTATTTTCAATCACATGACAACCATGTGGTGGATAATGATTAGTGGGTAAGGAGCTTTTAATACCTTACACTTCTTTCTTATATCTCTGCATGCTTCTAGGCATAAGTTGGAAGCCTATATCTGTGACATAGAAATTCCTGGGCATGTTCTTGGGTTACAGCAGTGCTTGATATCTTTAGCAAGACATGTCCCTTTCATTAATCTACCCACCTAACATTAATTTGAGAGTCTACTATGTGCCAGAAAATGTTCTAAGCACTTAGGACGTAACAGTGAGCAGATTCTTTTCCTTGGGGGAATTTACATTTTATTAGTAGTAAGTAACAAACAATAAGCAAACTAAATGACATTGTCTAGTATTTTGGGATGTGATATGTGCTATGGAAAAATACAAGGTCTAGCAAGGCAGAGGCAATCAGATATATCTAGCAGGGCTTGTTGAAAGCTTATATTAATTATATTATATTTATTATTATAAATAAAATAATATGTATAATATAATATATAATTGTACAACACATTATAATAATATATTATATATTAATAATATAATACATATAATAATAATTATAACATATATTATATTAAAGAGGGCTTCTTTGAAATCATATGACACTAGGTAGTATGAGTCTTTTGTAAACATAACCAGTTTAAAGATGTGCACCCAGAAAGGTCTCAGCACTTAGTCTTCATCATTCCTCTTTCTGTAGCATCATATCCACTAGACCAAGTTAACTGATGTAGACTCCAGACTCCAAACTAGTTCATTTCCTTTTCTTGAAAATTGGATTCTTTAAAAAAATTCATATCTGTATAGATTATGTATTGAACAGGCTCCTTTCTGCTTCCATTTCTTTCTTGCTACTCTCTTAGTTCCTTGGTTTAACACATAGAAAAATTTTTCTTATTTGCATTTCTGTTGACAGAACCTAGGGTGTAACACATGCTAGGCAAGAATTCCACCACCAAGTTACACCCATAGTCCCATGGAAACAATTATTATTTTTCTTCTTAATCTTTAATAATTAGAAGGCTTTGGGGGGGATGGGGGAAGGAGTGTGGGAGGGGATGACTGGAAGGAAGGAAGTGAGCAGGATGTAAAGTGAATAAGTAAAAATTAAATTAAATTAAATTCAAAATAATTAGAATGCTTTTTCTCTGTCAACTAATGAGCATAGGTTCTGCTGTTCATCTCTAGACTTTGCATCCTTTTGATGCCAGTCATGAGGGCTGGAGAGGCCTCATGGAGAGACATAAAGAGGGACTCATACTTAGTGTTTCTAGGTTCTTCTTACAGTCAGAGAAAGAATTCAGGGGTGCAATAATGGACTTCTCAAGAATTACATCAGCACATTGTATACAGACTTTAAAGAAGGGGATGCTTATTTATGAACTAGGACAAGGGTGTGTGTGTGTCAAGAATTCCCAGACTGTGAAGTTGATCAGACTTCTATATTATTTGAATTTTAGTCTGGACTGCTTGCATCATCCATCTGATGTAGAAAACATAAAAAACGTTTCAAGGAAAGAGTATTCAATCTTGTCAAATGTGGCTGGGAGGATGAGTAAGATGTGGAATGAGGGTGCTGAAGCCAGTGTCACTGAACCCAGACCACACTGCTGCTTGCCTGTCACCTGCCAATCATGTACTAGCAGTCCCAAAACATTCAAAGTCTAAGATGGCAACCCTCAAGGACCAGCTGATCATGAATCTTAAGGAAGAACAGATCGTACAGAACAAGATTACAGCATTTGGGGTTGGTGCTGTTGGTATTGCAAACTGGTAACTGCTAAACCAGGGCCTGTCAGCAAGAGGGAGAGAGCCAACTCAATTTGGTCCAGTGAAAAGTGAACATCTTCGAGTTCATCATTCTCAACACAGTGAAGTACAGTCCACACTGCAAGCTGCTTATTGTCTCAAATCCAGTGGATATCTTGACCTATGTGGCTTGGAAAATAAGTGGCTTTCCCTAAAGCTGAGTTATTGGAAATGATTGCAATCTGGAGTCAGCTCGGTTCTGTTGCCTGATGGGAGAAAGGCTAGGAGTTCACCTGCTGAGCTGTCATGGGTGGGTCTTGAGAGAGCATGGCGACTCCAGTGTGCCTATGTGGAGTGGTGTGAACGTGGCTGGCGTCTCCCTGAAGACTCTGAACCCAGAACTGGACACTGATGCAGACAATGAGCAGTAGAAGGATGTTCACAAGCAGGTGGTTGACGGTGCCTGTGAGGTGATCAAACTGAAAGGTTATATGCCCTGGACCATTGGCCTCTCTGTGGCAGACTTGGCCAAAAGCATAATAAAGAACCTTAGGTGGGTGCATCCTATTTTCACCACGATTAAAGGTCTCTCTGGAATCAATGATGATGTCTTCCTCAGTGTCCCTTATATCTTTGGATAAAATGGAATATCGTATGCTGTAAAGGTGACACTGACTCTTGAGGAAGAGGCCCAAATGAAGAAGAGTGCCGATACCCTCTGGGGAATCCAGAACGAGCTTCAATTCTAAACTCTGTCAGGTGTCCTAGCACTTCACTGTCCAGGTTGCAGCATGGTTTCTATGGAGACCACAAAGTGTCTCCTCCTCTGAGCTGTGGTTAGTATGGTTGAGTTAAGGTGGTCTGGCACCTCTACTCTGCTGCTAAGTGGTACTTGTGTAGTGGTAATCTGGTTAGTGTGACAGTGCCACTGTCTCCAAGACACACTGCCAACTGTGTGCAGGCTTTGATCATCCTGTGAGCCTGCTGCACTGTTGCTCTGTGCACTCTCACCAAACATGTCTAGGCCAAGTTGTCATAACTGGCTCCAGGGTATAAGTCCATTATGTATATCTTGTACATAAATGTTCCACAGATATTTTATGTATTATATGTGTCTGTAGTGTACATTGCAATATTATGTGAAATGTAAGATCTGCATATGGATGGTGCAATCAACCACTCATGTGTCATGCCAATGAAAACACCAAATAAACCTTGAAAAGTGGAAAAAAAAAGATGTGGACTGAGAACAATCAACTGGCTTTGGAAAACCAGATGCAATTGCTGATCGTTGCAAGAGAATGATGGAGAAATGAGCTACTCCAAGTGGGTAGAGGAGAGATGAGAAAGGAGGAGGAAGAGAAGGAGGAAGAAGAGAAGAAGAAGAGGAAGAGGAGGAAGAGGAGGACGTTAGGGCAAGTATATAGTATTTTTCCAAGGAGTAAATGGACAGAGAAACAAGATATATAAGGATGAACAAGGGATATTATTTCAAGTTATTTGTTTTAAAGCTGCCTCCTTTTTCTCTCTCCCCTTCCTTTTCTTCCTTCTCTTCCTCTTCATCCTATTCCTTTTCTTCTTTTTTATTTTCTGTTTTTGAGAAAAGTTCTAGCTATATAATTCACTTTACTGGAATTATTTATGTGGACCAGTCTGGCCTCAGACTCTAGACCATTCCTCTACGTCTACTTCCTATGTGCTGGGAATACAAGTGTACACTACCACGCTTGACCTTAAACCTCTCTTCTTCATAAGCTGGTTTACTTAACATTTGTTGTGGAGTTGGGAAAGCTGACTTACTCAGCTATCGAAGGGAGTAGAGAAGAGACGTTATTGACATGAGACAGATGACAACAGCATCATTACTCTTGAGAGTAATGTGGATAATGGGCACTTCCTTCCATTCATCCTATTGGGCATTTCTGTAAGTTCAAATGTTTTGTATTTTGGGTGCATAGCTTGTCTGGAATGGATTTATGTTTAAATTCACATGGTCCTATCATTTTGTAGTTAACAAGACAGTGAGAAATTGTAACATGTGCACTGGTCATCAACTTACTTTTTCTATTCTTTAAAAAATGCATTTCATTTTATTTGTTTTACATCCCAACTGCAGTTTCCCCTCTTTCCTCTCTTCCCAGTCCTCCCTTCCACATTCACTTCTCCTCTGTTTCTCTTCAGAAAAGGGCCTGCCTTGATGGACATCAACCAGCCATGGCATATCAAATTCAGTAAGTCTAAGCACTTCCACTTCCTTTAAAGCTAGATTAGGCAACACTAGGGGGAAAGGGTCTCAAAGGCAGGTAACAGAGTCAGAGACAGCTCCTGCTCCTGCTGTTAAGAGTCTCACAAGAAATCAAACTATACAACTGTAACACATGTGTGCAGGGCATAGGAAAGTCTCATGCAGGCTCCCTGGTTGGTGGTTCAGTCTTTGTGAGTTCCTATGGGCTCTGGTAAAAACATTTTTTAAAGAGTTATATGTTTATGTGTTACACACACACACACACACACACACACACACACACCCCAAATGAAAGCATCTGATTCTCATAGATAGTTGTAAGCCTTCATATGGGTGCTGGGAATCAAACTCAGGCCCTCTGTAAGAACAGGTGCTCCTAACTGTTGAGCAGTTACTCTAGCCTTCCTATGTTTTCATTGTTAGTTTGTTACTTCCTACAGATCCTACCTCGAATAGTCAGTGTCTTTTCAGATACTACTCCAGGGCACAGACTTTTCTTATTATGGAATCTACCAAATTTTATTTATTCTTTATCACTTTTCTTTGTTTTTAACTGAATCAAAACCACTAGCAGGACAGATATCTTGTCTGTGTCATACCCACAGCACCTGCATTGTCTGGCATCCAAGCAGAGTGGAGGTGAGGCATGCCTGGCACACAGGGATTTCCTATGCTTGTATGTTGAAAAAAAATCAATGCATGAAATTGTGTCTGGAGAGAATGTTCACATCTAAATTAAATACCTTTTAGATGTTCTAGCAAGAGCTTAGGAAATTTATTTCTAACTCAGTGAGAGGCAGAGACTCAGATGGAAAGGAAACTTTAAAGATGCCCACCCAGACAGCCACTGTTTTCTCGACATTGTTTCAGAATATCTGAATTATATGAGGACTGAAAACAAAATTGCATAAGACTCAAGTGACTTCAGTGACACAAAATTATTGGTTGATAACATTTCCTACACAAATGTAATAGGTAATCATTTTTGTGATATTCAGGGAATACTTTTATCACTTTTGAGAGGGTTTTATTAGCAATAGTTCCTGCTCCTGTATGCTGGAATCAATGAGAAGTCCGATATTAATCGTCTTACAGACATCGACCTTGTTTTGGGCATTCATGCTCTGGGTTTGTGGAATATAGATTTAAAAGTCCCATGGTCCCCTTGTTCTTAGGTAAAGAAGGCTCTGGTCCTTAGGCTGCATTCCACTGATGATTAATTTTTAGTGTTACAGGTGCTGTGGCTCAGTGCTGGACCTTCTTCTGAACCCAGCATTGCCATTCTGTCTTCAGTTTCAGGTCCTTGTCCAGGTTCTTTGATGAAGACTGTACATTTGAGTATCTTGAGCAGGTTCTCCAAAGAGGGTTCGTCTGTATTCCACTGTGCATTGCCTGATGCTGGCACCTCTGAGGCCAGCTCTTGAGTTTCTGTAGAACCTGTGCAATGTTTTCTCTGTTTTTAAACCAGGGTTATTAACTGGACATTCTCTGCCTATTCCTGTTCTTTATAATTATTCCAATACAGGAGCTTTCATCTTACCCCTTGAGGAAATATGGTGCCTGTGACATCAGGTCCACCATAGTAGAGTGTGTTTTTCTATTTAGGGTTGAGAAGGATCTGGCTTTCCGAGCATAGAGCTGAGCTTTCTTTTAGCTTCATCTACAGCAACAGAAAAAATTTACAAATTATTTTTAACTAGCCACTTCCTCTGTCATGGTTCCAATAAGTCAGAGTAAGCAATCTATTTACTGAATGCACTGGTTTCTAACACTGTAGAGGAAACTCTTTTCACAAATAGATAATATTTTAAATTAGGCCTTTGCATGGATCATTGGATCTGTGATGTTAGAATTTGTGTTTCTGCAAAGTAAAAATTAACACTTAGTTTTGTTGTTTTTCACATCCTTAATTTGTTTTTTCTTTGAAACTGACCTATTTTCATATATCTGACTAAAGAATATGTAGCTAATGTAGGATCCAGCTACTCATAGTTTGTTGTCTTTACATTGTAAGGGAGAATATTTCAGTTGGATAAAACACATGTTCTAAATCAGATTTGGTGAAGAGCACTGTGTTCACAGCCAGAAATTGATAAAATACATTCATGTATTCTCTCTTCTTGGTGTTCATTATCAAAATCTCAGACTCATCTGGACACCTGATAGGTCTGAATTCCATGCAAGTTCTTCATTTTCATTATTTTGGGCTTTAGACTATGTGACCAGAACACATTCAGTCTTTCAGGAGACAATCCTATTGAGGATTTGGGGAATGAGCACAATTATGATCAGTTCATTGACCGCAAAGGTTTTTACTGCATACCACTGATCATGTAAGCTTTTGTGGTCAAACGCATAACATGTTTGCCTGCATTTGGACAATCACCTTGTCTTTGGTGTACATAACAGAAACTAGGGAAACAGAACATAATTAGAATTAATATATAGACTTATTAAAGAGAACTAATGTGCTAAGCTTGCACTGCCTGTTTTTACATTTTTATTAAAATTTTAAGCTAGCATATGAAAAAATGAGTTTCATTATGGTATCTTCACACACATATATCATTGTACTTTGCTCACATGTGCCTCTATTATGCATTGTCTTAATGCATATATTTGTAGTCCTGCATGTTTTTCTTAAATTTTACAGATAGTTTTTTTCTTCTAAGGGAATTTCCTGGATATGTCTGAAAAGAAGCCATAGTGTCTTGGCAAATCAATGGAAATTAGAAATGGGAATATCATTGTCTTGTCTACAACAGGCTAAGTGGCCTCGGGCAAGCCATTACATAGGCGGTGAGGGGCTGGGTTAAATCATTTGTTCCCCATAGTGTTTGAAAATCCCCCATGGAGTGGCAAAAACTACCAATGCCAAGACACTATCCCAAATGGATGAAATTGAACGTTGTCCCATGGAGTCTGAGGCTGGCTTTATGTAGCAGCTTCTCTATGTGAATTGTGGCAGAATTGAGAACCATTGGACTGAATGATCAGTTAACATTTAGCCATTTCTTGCCAAGCATAAATTATTTCATTCTAGTTTCCTTGGAAGGAAATTTCCAGTCTATTGCAGCTGTTTTATTCAAATTATTGGTGAAATTTCCCTTGCCCAAGAAAACATTTAAATGTTATTTAGTACTTCAAAGAAATAATCATTAATTTTTCACTTTTACAACTGCTAGCAATACATGTCTAGAGAGTCAAGCCATTTGGGAGATAGCTGATATGCCTGTCAATATACAAGTAAGTGACACTATTGAGTGTCTAAGAGTTACTTGACCATTGTGTCTGTGACCCAGTGGCCTGATGGCTGATTCCTTCA
This sequence comes from Rhynchomys soricoides, assembly GCA_019843965.1. Lineage (NCBI taxonomy): Eukaryota > Metazoa > Chordata > Mammalia > Rodentia > Muridae > Rhynchomys > Rhynchomys soricoides. Next base: position 17,302,834 of record JADRCH010000014.1, on the reverse strand, counting down.
AGTGGTTGTTCTGTCCCTCCCGACTCCCAGAGCTATCGGAAATCTATTGATTCAAAGACATTATTTAACATGACATATAGAAAACCTTCGAGTACAACTCCAAACTTAAAGGATGTTGGGTGGTGCTAATAAGGAGCAGGTTTGAAAGAAATTGATTATATTGATCTACTCTAAATCTTTATAGAATGTAAAATAGAACATAGACAGCATCTAGTTAATTGGCATATGCATGGTTTTGTACAAGCTGTTCATCTTGAGCAAATTAATTATCTTTTCTAAGCCAAAATTTTGATGAGAAACATGGACCTAATAATAGTGCCTTTTAATTGGATTATACTGACACTTGGTTGAGAGGACTCATGTAAAAAGGTTTTCTTATTGCCTTGTACATGGTAATCATTAAAAATGTTACCTGGGGCCTGCAACTCTGTCCAGGGCAGATCTAGGGCTTCAGATCCCCTCCCACACCCAGAGACCCTTGACTCCCAGGAGGTCCCTCATAACCAGGCTCACAGGTGAGTCCCCCATCCAACCCCAATACCTGGCCTAACTGGGACCCTAATGGGGCCCAGCAGATGCAGGACTTATCTGCCCTGTTGGAAAAACATCTTCCTTCTGGTCCACAACTGCACCTAGGGGCAGTTCAGGAGCTCCAGCCCCCTACACCTACCCATACCCAGAGACAGCTAGACTCCCAGGGGGTCCTTGACAACCAGGCATACAGGCTCATAGACTGGTGCTCCACCCCCCCCCCCCAACCAGAGATAGCCTGACTTGAGGTCCATCATAACCAGGCTCATAGGATGGACAGGCTCCAGTTAGAGACAGCAAGGCCATTTAACACCAGAGATATTCAGATGGCAAGAGGCAAGCACAGGAACACAAGCAATGGAAACCAATGTCACTTAGCACCATCAGAAACCAATTCTCCCATCACAGCAAGTCTTAACACACCTGAAAAGCAAGATTCTGACCTAAAATCCCATCTTATGAAGATGATAGAGAACCTCAAGGAGTACATAAATAACTCCCTTGAAGAAGTACAGGAGAACACAGGTAAAGAGGTAGAAGCCTTTAAAGAGGAAATACATAAATTCCTTAAAGAAATTCAGGAAAATACAATTAGACAGGTGAAGGAATTGAACAAAACCATCCAGGATCTAAGAATGGAAATACAAACAATAAAGAAATCATAAAGGGAGGCAACCCTGGACATGGAAAACCTAGGAAAGATATCAGGTGTTACACATCCAAGAATCACCAACAGAATACAAGAGGTAGAAGAGAGAATCTCAGTCATAGATGATACCATTGAAGATACTGACACAACAGTCAAAGAAAATACAAAGTGCTAAAAGTTCCTAACCAAAAACATCCAAGAAATTCAGGATACAGTGAAAAGACCAAACCTAAGAATTATAAGAGTGGAACAGAGCCAATTCAAAGGACCAGAAAATATCTTCAACAAAATCATAGAAGAAAACTTCCCAAACCTAAAGAAAGAGATGATCATAAATGTACAAGGAGCCTACAGAACACCAAATAGATTGGATCAGAAAAAAATCCTTCTATCACAAAATAATCAAAACACTAAATACACAGAACAAAGAATGAATATTAAAATTGGTAAGGGAAAAAAGCCAACTAACATATAAAAGCAGACCTATCAGAATTACACCAGACTTCTCAACAGAAACTCTTAATGTCAGAAGATCTTGAACAGATGGCATGCAGATCCTGAGAGAATACAAATGCCAGTCCAGGCTACTATACCCAGCAAAACTCTCAATCATCATAGATAGAGAAACCAAGATATTGCATGATAAAACCAAATTTAAACAATATATTTCTACTAATCTAGCTGTACAGAGGATAATAGAAGAAAAACTCCAACAAAATGAAGAAACTATACCCAAGAAAAAGCAAGAAACTAATTATCTCACAATAAACCCAAAAGAAGAGAACCACACAAACATAATACCACCTCTAACAACAAAAATAACAGGAATCAACAATCATTGATCTTTAATATTTCTCAACATCAAAGGACTCAATTCTCCACTAAAAGACATAGGCTAACAGACTACATATGTAAACAGGACCCAAAATTTTGCTGCATACAGGAAGACACCTCAGTGACAAAGACAAACACTATCTCAGCATAAAAGGCTGGAAAATTTTTTCCAAATAAATGGTACCAAGAAACAAGCTGGAGTAGCCATTCTAATATCCAATAAAATAGACTTTCAACCAAAAGTTATCAAAAGAGATGAGGAAGGATGCTTCATACTCATCAAAGGAAAAATCCACTAAGATGATCTCTCAATTCTGAACTTCTACACCCCAAATGCAAGGGTACCCACATATTTTTTTTTGTGTGTGTGTGTGTAGATTGCCTTTATGCCTTTCTGTTTCTTTTTAGTAGAAGACATCTATCTATTTAAAATTTTTTTGGATATTTACTTTATTTACATTTCAAATGTTTTCCCCTTTGGAAACCCCCTAACCCATTCACCCTCCTCCACCCTCTATGAGGATGCTCTGCCACCCACCCACCCACCCACTCCTGTCTTCCTTCCCTAGCATTCCCCTATACTGGGGCATCTAACATCCTCAGGTCCAAGGGCCTCTTCTCCCACTGATGGCCAACAAGGCCCTCCTTTGCCACATATGCGGCCAGCACCATGGGTCCTTCCATATGTATTCTTTGGTTGGTGTTCCAGTCTCCAGAAGCTCTGGGGGGTCTGGGCAGTCGACATAGTTGCTTCCTCCATGGGGCTGCAAACCGCCTCAGCTCCTTCAGTCCCTTCTCCAACTCCTCCATCTCGGATCCCACTCTCAGTCCAGTGGTTGGCTACAAGCATCCACGTCTGTATTTGTCAGGCTCTGGCAGAGCCTCTCAGGAGACAGCTTATCATGCTTTCATCAGCAAACACTTACCAGCATCCACAACAATGTCCGGGTTTGATGGCTGTATATGGGGCACCACATTTGTAAATGAAATGTTTCTGAAGTTCAAAACACACATTGCACCTCACACAAGGGAGACTTCAACACCCCACTCTCACCAATGGACAGATCATGGAAACAGGAACTAATAGAAATACAATGAAACTAACAGAAGTTATGAACCAAATGGATCTAACAGATATCGACAGAACATTTCACCCTAAAACAAAAGAATATACCTTCTCAGCACCTCATGGTACTTTCTCTAAAATCAATCATATAATCAGACACAAAACAAGCCTCAACAAATATAAGAAAATTGAAAGAATCTGATGCATACTATCAGATCACCATGGACTAAGGCTGGTCTTCAATAACAACAAAAACAGCAGAAAGGCCACAAACTCATGGAAACTGAACAACTCTGTACTCAATGATAATTTGGTCAGGGAATAAATAAAGAAAGAATTTAAAGACATTTTAGAATTTAGCAAAAATGAAGGCAACACATACCCAAACATATGGGACACAAGGAGATTGGGACACAGAATATTTGCATAAGCCCAGAAATCCATCCTCCATGATGTAAGACAAGAGCCTCAGCCAGGTCTACACTATGTATGTGAGAGCATCCTCTCCCAGCAGATGGAAGGAACTAGAAACATCCTGACTGTGGCCTTTCCAGCCCTACCCCTCCTCTCCTATCTGCCCTCTCAACTGTTCCAGAAGTCCCTTGCAGACACAGAAGCTGTGTTTGGTTTTAAGTAACCCTAATACAAATTTATGTTGTTTTCAGCAAAACTGGGATTTAGGGTGGGTGGAGGTCTTTAATTTTAGCACATAAAGTGCCTACTGTTTCAGCACTGACCTGTACATGATCTGCATGTATCTCTCCAGTAAGTGTACGGGTCTCTTCCCTTTCAGCCCCGTGGCTTTTAACCATGTGATGTGAAGCATTAGTTTTGCTGCATTTTATTACAGGTTCTTGGTTGCAATAAAGATGCTGCAGAAATAAAAAAGAAAGAAAGAAAGAAAGAAAGAAAGAAAGAAAGAAAGAAGTGCTAAGAGGAAAATTCAGAGCACTGAGTGCCTTCATGAAGAAATTGGAGAGATCCTATACTAGCAAATTAACAGCACATCTGAAAGCTCTAGAACACACACACACACACACACACACACACACACACACACACACACAAACGAAAAAAGCAAACATACCCAAGAGGTGTAGATAGCAGGGAATAAGGAAACTCAGGGCTGAAATCAACCAATTTGAAATAAAGAGAATAATACAAAGAATCAACAAAACTAAGAGCTGTTTCTTTGAGAAAATCAGCAAAGATAAACCCTTAGCCAAACTAACTAAAGAGCACAGAGACAGTATCCAAATTAAAATCAAAAATGAAAAAAGAGACATAAGAACAGAAACTAAGGAAGTTAAAAAAAATCATCAGATCCTCCCACAAAAACCTGTAATCAACAAACTGGAAACTCTAGATGATATGGGTGATTTTCTAGACAGATACCAGAGAGCAGGGTAAAATCAGGATCAGACAAACTATCTAAATAGTTCCATAACCCCTAAGGAAATAGAAGCAGTCATTTAAAGTCTCCCATCCAAAAGCAGCTCAGAGCCAGATGGTTTTAGTGCAGAATTCTATCAGACATTCAAAGAAGACCTAATGCCAAGACTTCTCATTCTCATACTTTTTATTCTCAAATAAAAACAGAAGTAATACTACCTAATTCGTTCTATGAAGCGACAGTTACCCTGATACCTAAACCACACAAAGACCCACAAAGAAAGAGATCTTCAGACCAATTTTGCTTATGAATATCCATGTAAAACTACTCAATAAAATTCTTCCAAACCGAAAGCAAGAACACATCACAGCGATCATTCACCATGATCAAGTAAGCTTCATTCTAGGGATGCAGGGATGGTTCAATACCCGGAAATCCATCAATGTAATCCACTACATAAACAAACTCAAAGAAGAAAACTCTCGTGATTATTTCATTAAATGCTGGAAAAGCCTTAGACAAAATACAATACCTTTTCATGTTGAAAGTCTTGGAACAATTGGGAATTCAAGGCACATACCTAAACACAATAAAAGCAATATACAGCAAACCAATAGCCAACATCAAATTAAATGGAGAGAATCTTGAAGCAATTCCACTAAAATTAGTGGCAAGGCAAGGCTGTCCACTTTCTCTCTTTTCAGTACAGTACTTGAAGTTCTCCCTAGAGCAATCAGACAACAAAAGGAGATCAAGGAGATACAAACTGGTAAAGAAGAAGTCAAGTATCACTATTTGCAGATGATATGATATACAAAAGTGACCCCAAAAATTCTACGAGAGAACTCCTACACCTGTAAACAACTTCAGCAAAGTAGCTGGATATAAAATTAACTCAAAAAAATCAGTAGCTTTCCTTTGCACAATGGATAGAGAGACTGAGAAAGAAATTAGGGAAACAGCACCCTTCACAATAGTCAAAAAAATAATATATTGGCATAACTCTAACCAAACAAGTGAAAGATCTGTATGACAAGAACTTCAAGTCTCTGAAGAAAGAAATTGAAGAAGACCTCAGAAGATGGAAAGATCTCCCATGCTCATGGATCTGTAGGATTAACATAGTAAAAATGGCCACCTTACCAAAGTAATATACAGATTCAATGTAATCTCAAAATTCCAACTCAATTCTTCACTGAAATAGTGTACTGGCTGTTTTTGTGTCAACTTGACACAAGCTGGAGTTATCACAGAGAAAGGAGTTTCAGTTGAGAAATTGCCTCCATGAGATCCAACGGTAAGGCATTTTCTCAATTAGTGATCAAGGGGGGAGGGCCCCTTGTGGGTAGTACCACCTGTGGGCTGGTAGTCTTGGGTTCTATAAGAAAGCAGGCTGAGTAAGCCAGGAGAAGCAAGCAAGCAAGCAAGCCAGTAATCAGCATTCCTCCATGGCCTCTGCATCAACTCCTGCTCCTTGACCTGTTTGAGTTCCAGTCCTGACCTCCTTTTGTGATGAACAGCAGCATGGAAGTGTAAGCTCAACAAACCCTTTCCTCCCCAACTTGCATCTTGGTCATGATGTTTGTGCAGGAATAGAAACCCTGGCTATGACAAATAGAAAGAACAATTCTCAACTTTGTTTTTTGCTATTCTCCTCTGGAATAACAAAAAACCCACGATAGTGAAAACAATTCTCAATAATAAAAGAACTTCCAGGGGAATCACCATCCCTGAACTCAAGCTATATTACAGACTAATAGTGATAAAAACCACATGATATTGGTACAGAGAAAGACAGGTTGATCAATGGAATAGAATTGAAGACTCATAAATAAACACACACACCTATGGTCACTTGGTCTTTGACAAGGAAGCCAAAACCATCCAGTGGAAAAAAGACAGCATTTTCAACAATGGTGCTGGTTCTACTGGCAGTTGGCAAGTAGAAGAAAGTAAATTGATCCATCCTTATCTTCAAGTCCAAGTGGATGAAGGACCTCCACATAAAACTAGATACACTGAATCTAATTGAAGAGGATGTAGAAAAGATCCTTGAACACATTGGGACAGGGGAAAATTTCCTAACAAAGCACCAATGGCTCAGGCTCTAAGATCAACAATTAACAAATGGGACCTCATGCAACAGAAAAGCTTCTGTGAGGCAAAAGACATTGTCAATAGGACAAAACAGCAACCTGCATATTGGAAAAATAACTTTAACTACCCTACATTTGATTAAGGGCTAATATCCAAAATATACAAAGAACTCAAGAATTAGACTCCAGAAAACCAAATAACCAGATGAAAAGTGGGGTACAGACCTAAACAATGAATTCTCAACTGAGGAATCTCAAACGGTCAAGAAGCACATAAAGAAATGTTCAACATCTTTAGTTATTAGGGAAATGCAAATCAAAATGACCCTGAGATTCCACCTCACACCAGTCAGAATGGCTAAGATCAAAAACTCAGGTGACAGCAGATGTTGACGAGGATGTGGAGAAAGAGGAACACTCCGCCATTGCTGGTGGGATTGCAAGCTGGTATAACCACTCTGTAAAACAGTCTTGGGGTTCCTCAGAAAATTGAAAATAGCTACCTGAAGACCCAGCTATACTACTATTGGGTATACCCAAAAGATGCTTCAACATATAAGAAGGACACATGCTCCACTATATTCATAGCAGCCTTCATAATAGCCAGAAGCTGGAAACAACCCAGATGTTCCTCAATGGAAGATTGGATACAGGAAATGTGGTATGGAATACTACTCAGCTATTAAAAACTATGACTTCAAACATTTTGTAGGCAATGGATGGAACTAGAAAATATCATCGTGAGGTAACCTAGACCCAAAAGAACATACATGGTACATACTCACTGTTACGTGGATATTAGCCTGAAGATTCAGAATACCCATGATATAACTCACAGACCATATGAAGCTTAAGAAAGAAGGCCCAAATGAGGATGCTTGAATCCCACTTAGAAGGTTGAAGAATGTAAGCATGGGAGGCAGAGAGAGGGAGAGACCTGTGTGAGGAAGGGGAGGAGAAATGAAAAGGGGGAAGGCAGGAGGAGAAGTGACAGGAGAGCAGTCCAGATGGCTAGGAGAATGAATAGAAATGTGTAGGGGGGCTGGATGTGGTGGTGGTGGGGTGAAAGCACTAGAAACTTCCAGATTCCAGGGATGGGAGAGGCTCCCGGTACCTAATGGAGATGACTTTAGCTGAAATACCTAACAGTAAGGAGAGAGAACATGAAGAGACCACCTTTAGTAGATAGACAATGGCCCCCAGTTGAAGGATGGGACCATCCAACTATCTCAAAATCTTTAACCCAGAATTGTTCCTGTCTAAAGGAAACACAGGGACAAAAAATGGAGTAAAGACTGAAGGAAAGGCCATCCAGAGACTGCCCTACCTTGGGATCCTTACCATTTTCAGGCACCAAACTCTGGCACTATTGCTGATGCCACGAAGTACTTGCAGACAGGAGTCTGGTATAGCTGTCCTTTGAGATAGTCTGTCAGCACCTGACTAAGATAGATGTAGATACTCACACCAACCATTGGTCTGAGCCCCTGATCCCCAATGGGAGAGTTAGGGGAAGGACTGAAGGAGCTGAAGGGGATCATAACCCCATAGGAAGAATAACTGTATCAACTAATATGATCCCTCAGACCTCCCAGGGACTAAACCACCAACCAAAGAGAATATGTGAGGCTCTCTATGGTGCCTGTTATTTATGTAGCAGAGAATTGCCTTATCTGATATTAATGGGTGGGAAGGTGCTTGGTCCTGTGGAAACTTGTTGCCCTAGAGAAGGGGGATGCTAAAGGGGTGAGGTGGGAGTGAGTGTGTGGGTGGTCAAGCACCCTCTTAGAGGCAAAAGTGAGAGAGTGGGGTGGGGGGCTTGTGAAGGTGAGTCCTGGAAGGGAGATTACATTTGTAATGTAAATAAATAAATTAATAGCTCCCCAAAATATTATCTATTTTTAGTACAGTTACCACTATGACTGTTATTATTATTGATTTCTGGCCAATGATGGCTCCAGCCAAATCCCCAATCCTAAATTTATTCCTTGTGCTTCAGTCCCTGGGTTCCACATTCTAAACTTAGTTTCTAGGGGCTGCGTATAGTGAGGAAGCTGAGGGCTGAGAAACTTTACCAAGCACTGTCCTTCAGCCTTTATTTAGTTTTATATTTTTAGCACCTTCTTTGTTTAGTTTTTCTTTATCTGAGCTTTTTGCTGCTTGGATGAATCACGCATGACCTGGCTCTTTTTAGACTCCTTGAACTTCAAGTTCCTCATGTATTTATTCATTTGTTTATTCATTCATATATCTATTCATTTATTAATTTCCCTATTCAACTTAGCTCTTAGGAATTTAATAGTTCAAAAAGCTTCTTTCCAGAGGCAAAAATAGTTGGTAATCAAATGCACAAACACAGTTGTTCTTGTTTCTGCTGCTTTGAGTGTGAGAGCATTCTTTTAAGTAGGAAAAGGTCTACAGGGCAGTTGCATATTGTTTCTGAGAGGCTGTAAGGCCACTCCCTCAAGGCCAAAGCCACATCTATAGGAGAAACGGCCTTTCTAGGGTACCAGAGAGACAAGCAGTATCTAGATGACAGAGTCTAGTTTACTGCTTGGTATGTGGTATGTTTGATTATTCTGGCTTTCTTCTCTGTATGCTTGTATTGAACTGCAAACTATCTTTACTGTACTGTCAGATATACAGCAGTGTCCAACATTATTTATCAGAGGCATGGCAAACTTACATGTGGTTAGAATTGCAGTTAAATAACTGGGTTTGAAATTCATAGTAGAATTGTTCCAGATTTCCAACTGGACAGGACGGATGGGACATGTGTATACTCCCAGTACTCAGCAGGAGAAGGCAGGAGGATTATGAATTTGAAGGAAGTCTATGCTACTTAGAGAGACCCTGACCGCTCCCTTCCCAAATAAGTGATTTCCACAGAAGCTCTTTGTAGAAACTTATGTTTGTTGTCTTGACATCATCGAGGCTCTTGCTTGACAAGGACAAGAACAAACAAGCCTGAGTGAGACGCTCAGTGTGGTCTCCTCAGTGCTAGAGGAGGTGACACTGATGTTGGGTTACAGCCAAGTTCTGAACAGGGCCTTGCTATTCCATTCACATGGAATCTGGTGGTTAAAGGGAATGACCACGACTTTGGCTTGCATCATGGGCCCTTGCTTACCATTGTTCTTCTTACAAAACTGGGTGGGAGCCTACAGTACAGATGATTATTTAGTTAGGCTACATTTTATGTATTTGCTGATTTTGAGAACCACTGTCATGTGCACCATCTTAATAGATTCAGAAGTTGTGTTTTTGTCACTTTCTGAAGTGTGCCCTCTGTCTATGCACTGTGTTATAGAGCATTAGTAGTTTAATGGTCATGTCTCCTTGGGGAGTTCGGAAGGGACCTGTAATTAGGAAGGATGTTTACATACTGTCAGATGTTTGTCATTCAAGGATTTGATTGTGAAGAATTCCTAACTTGACATGAAAAATCATCTTTTTTAGGTCTTATAAAACAATATGCATTTATTGCAGAAGGTTTGGAAAAGAGAAGAAATTATAATAGCATGGAGAAATTTCTTTTATAGGACCATGCGTGTCAACACACATAAAGGTTTTTCTTTGTCTTTTTCTTATTTGTGCTGTTGATACAAACTGGAGGATTTCTGCTGAGCACAATTTATTGGGTCATGATTCTGGAGGCTATGGAGTTCAAGGTCAAGGGGTCAGATCATTTTTGGTGGTGTGAGGAGGCAGGGAGAGAGAGAGAATCATTCTCTGGAAATGACATTACTTTCATTACTTTACTTATGAGGGCAAAATATTCATGACCTAATTAGCTCTCAAAGGTTTCACCTCTGTTGCTTTTGGGATCAAGTTTCTAATAAGGGATGTTAGGGACCATTCAAATCATAGCACCCTAATATATCTTCTCTAGACACGAGAGTTAGTTACTTTACTGTCTCTGTGATAGAATACTATGACAAAAGCAGTTTAAGGAAGAGTTTATTTGGCTTACATTTCCAGAATGATAATAGCCCATCAATGCAGTGAGTCACACCAGGAAGCAGCAAGCAAATGGTAAGCATGGAGATAGGAACAGGAAGCTAAGAGCTCACATCTTGAGCCCCAAGCAGAAAGCAGTGAGAGCAAACTGGAAACTGTAAGTTCATACACAGTGATGTACTTCCTTCAGCACCTCCTCAGCTTCCCAACAGCACCACCAACTGGGGACCAAGTATGCAGGTATCTGAACCTGTGGGGAACATTCTCATTCAAACATTAAGATAAGTGTGAGAAAGTTGCAGTCTACTTACTTGTTTAGTATTTTATTTTAAAATTGTAACATCTCATTATATCTGGAAGGATTATCTTCAGTGACTGCATGGGAGTCTGTTTTTTGGATAGATAATTTGCTTATTTATTACCATTTGCTTAATCTCTAGCTTTTTACACTAGGAAATAAGTATTGTGAATAGATCATATGAAAGTTTGACTTGTTAATGATATTGATACATTCCTCAATGAGAGTCCCAGTAAGAGCTAGGACTATGTTCAATAGTCATGTTAACAGAAGAAACTTGACACCTTGTTATGAGCTTTAGTGGGATTATTAATATGTAGCTTGTTTGGCACTTGTTTCAAGCTTATACCACAATTAGGTTTTTCAATGAATATTATCATGGTCTTGATTCAGTAGTCTGCTTATATTTGATAAACTATTTCTTAAAGATCCAAATAAGATCAGAGAGTTCTGAAGAAAAATTGCCAAAAGTTTCAATCCAGTTCTCCTGCATTGGTTGTTAGCTTTTGGGATAAATAATAAGATCAGTCTACCTCCTTCCATGAGGTAGTTCTTAAGATTTAAAGGATCAGAGGATAAAGGAACAAAATATAAAGGTATGTAAAAATGGAATCATGAAAAATAAATCCTGACATATATACACTTAAACCTTATGGGAAAAATTCAGAACGCAGACCTGGGGCTTACTGATGTGTTAAGCCTTGAACCTCCAAATCAAAGAGAGCACTGTGCTTTGCCACCAGAGTCCACAGTGACTTCAAACTGAAGGTGCACCACACAGAGGGGGACCAAGCACTTTGTGCTGCACAGAAAGACTTTTATCTGATTCCAAATGGCTTGTGAATTCTATCAAATCTATCCTGTGAGATCTCCTGATGATTCTTAGGAAATATCTTTCCATGGAGGAAAAAAGAAAAGTAAAATACCAACATGGTGGACCCCTATACACATTAAAAATGTACACTTTACATTTTGCTTGATTTTCTAGGTTTGATGCAGGTTTCTAAATCTTTCTAAACTCTTCATTTTTAATTAGAACATATATGCACATCCCATCGATGGTTCAAAATACACAAGGATCAGAGAACGCATAATAAAAATCTTCAGGCATGAATACGCAGAAAGAATGTGAGCGTAGGGTGTCAGAAGTGGGACCCATGTTTTAGTAGACTCAGTATTCCTATTAATGGCTGAGCAATATTTCATTACATGGTATATCCTATTTGGTTTATTAGTCATTAGACATCTGTGTTGTTTCCACCATTTGGCCTTTATGAATCCTGCTGCTAAGAGGTATGTTCAACACTGGACAATTTATAGATGGTAGATGTGACCTCAAGTTCATTTGTTTCAGCATCTGATGATTCTTAAGCATTATCATAAGCTGTGCATGTGTGAGCACGTGCATGTGTGTATGTATATGTGTGTGTGTGTACATGTTCATTTATACATGTGCATGTGTGAGGGTGTTAGTATGTGTGTGCATAGGTTGATATTCAACCTCGTACTTGGTCACTCACTCTCCATATTAGTTTTTGAGGCAATCTCTTACTGAATCTGGAGCTTACTAGTCACTAGATTTGCTGTTCAGTGAGGACCAGGGATCCTTTGTCTGTCCTCTTAGGGTTGGGGATTACAGATGTGTGTTGCTGCTCCTGTGTTTTTACATGCATGTTGCTGTTCCTGGACTTTTACATGCATGTTGCTGCTCCTAGGCTTTTACATGGGTTTTGAGAAATCCAACTCAGGTCCTTATGCTTACATGGCAAGCACATAATAGAGCTATCTCTCAGCCCTGGCTCTATCTTTATGAGTCCTGTATCTTTGTGCACATTTTTGGGTTTAGGTTAATTTGTGGCCTCTCACTGACTAAAACTAGGGAAGACATAATCAGGTAACTGGATATCTTGCTAGATTCTGCTACAGTAATATGTAGGATTGACATTAAATGTAACGTGATATAATTTCATAAATGCAACATATGCTATAATTTCATATTATGGATCAAAGTCTTTGTCCCAATTCAGAAATCTACTAGATATCTGGGTTATAGGAAAAAAATAGGACATTATCTAAAAGAACTTTTGTTATGATTTCTTCTGAAGTTCCACATTATATCTACTTAATTGTTTGTATTTCCAACAAACAATGAACACACGCAGGAAAAAACCCACTACCACCACCAAAACCAATAAATGAGAGAGAGAGAGAGAGAGAGAGAGAGAGAGAGAGAGAGAGAGAAGGTTTGAGGACCTCTGCTGTTTTATTGTGTTGATTTTTCTCTTTTTAAACTCCCAGCCATGTACAGGGCCACAACTCATATGAGCAGAAGGAATGGCAGCAAGCAGCAAATAAACAAAAGGAGCATGCTTTTCACTTCCAGGGAGCCATGCAGTGGGGGTCCCCCACTGCAAACACGACACTCCAAAGTGTTGAAACCCACCTCTGTTCTCTTCCTACAGCTCTTGTTGGCAATGTTTAACCATCAAGCTGGAAATCACACTCACTTTCTTCCAGTAACAGCTTCCTCTCCATAGTGCTTGTCAGGGAAAGCATAAACACAGACATGTTCGAGTGGGGTTGTTTCAAATAAAGCACACCACGCCAGCTGGCAGGCACACTTCCCTCCAGGGGCACCTTTCAAACAGGGGCAAGAAAAGGTAAACCTCACTCTTCCACTGAAACCAGATATTGTGATTTCCTCACTGCTGCCCAAGTGTTTCCTCTCTCTCTCTCTCTCTCTCTCTCTCTCTCTCTCTCTCTCTCTCTCTC
>JADRCH010000014.1:17276729-17289225 GCA_019843965.1 Rhynchomys soricoides | reverse complement strand
CTCTCTCTCTCTCTCTCTCTCTCTCTCTCTCTCTCTCTCTCTCTCTCCTAATTGAGAACATACAAAATCTGTCAAAAACAAAATTTAAAAGATTTTTTTTTGGCATGGGAGGCAGAGGCTCACAGCTGCACCATGTCTCCAGGCTCCACACAAACAACACTGTTGCTTACCAGGCCTATAGATGCTTGGGGTCTTGTTTCATGGATCTGGGTGCCAGGAGTTATTTACCTTCATTCCAGGCAGCTAGGATTGGAACAAACCACTGAATATTCCAGTGTCTGAAACACTTCATGCATCTGAACCCCCAAAGCGACAATTTTATGGCAAAACCATAACCCCAAATGCCAAGACAATATACCTTCCCAGAAACCAGTACCCTTATTCTGGCTTGTAAAATGGATGGAAAGCAACTGGCCATAGAGGTTTAAAGAAATTGAGGTTGGGGCTGGCTGGGGCAAACAGTAGATCAATGATGTATGAGAATGAAAGTTCAGTAGGAAGAAACTAAGAGCCCATGTAAAAGCCTGTTCAGCATGGGGGCTTATCTGTAATTCCAGTACTACAAATGTGAAGACATGATCTGTGGATCAAGCTGGCTATCAGATTCTACATATTGCATAGCCCTGGATTCAACTAAGAGATAGTCTCAAAGAATAAAGTTCAGAACAATCGAGGAAGACTTCCAGCATCAGCCTCATGTCTTCAAATGCGTACACACACACACACACACACACACACACACACACACACACACACACACAGAGAGAGAGAGAGAGAGAGAGAGAGAGAGAGAGAGAGAAAGAGAAACTCACACACAGACACACAACGTGAATACAATATACATGCATACATGCAAAAATGATTGAACATGGAGATTGATGCTCATGAGGACATTGAGTAAAATACATTGTAATTATGACCTTAAATGATGACCCCACAATTCTGTGTCATCTTCACCTCACGGCACTCCAAGTCCTTTGTGCACAAGTGTGCTTGGATTATACAGTCCCCCGTGAAGGAGAAAAAGAAGGCAGATCCCAGCATCCTGACAACTGTGGGGAACCAATGACCTCCAAAACCCAACTGAGCTGTATCTGTAGCAGTAAACATTTTTCATAGGTTTGCATTACAGTTTAGGTAATGTTACAGAATGAGTTGGGTTCTAAGATGCAGTGTAGTTGCTAGGGACCTAGTGTGAGTGTTTTCTTTTCTTTTCTTTTTTTTTTTTTTTTTGGTTTTTCGAGACAGGGTTTCTCTGTGTAGCCCTGTCTGTCCTGGAACTCATTCTGTAGACCAGGCTGGCCTCAAACTCAGAAATCCGCCTGCCTCTGCCTCCCAAGTGCTGGGATTAAAGGCGTGTGCCACCATTGCCTGGCATTTTCTACTAATTCACATAAGAGGAAAGAGTATGCTGAGTGTGACTGTGCTGGGATGTCATACAAGAGCAGATAACAGGAAGAGAATAGACATCAAGGGGAAGACAGAGAACAAAGAACCCTCCAAAGAAGGGCTGGCAAAAGGAGACAGTGCACAGTCAGGTCTGTCTCCTACTTGCACACATCCTTCTTGTGACAGTGACAGTGAGGGAAGAGAACAAGCTATGTCACTGAAGGTACAGTGCAGCATATCTTGATGCCCAATTGTTATTATATTTGAAGATCTGGAAAGGGGGTGACATTTGAAATGTAAATAAAGTATAAAAAAATGGACTAACTATAATAAAAAAAAAAGAAAGAACAGAAAAATCACTCTAAATTACCCAGTTAGTGTTTATTATAATGACTTGTCTTATCTTCAGAAAATACTTCATTATGTAGCCCTGGCTGGCCTGGTACTCTCTATGTATACTAGGTTAGCATGAGGTCACATTTATTCACTTGCCGCTACCTCCTGAATTCTGGGATTAAAGGTGTGCACCACACCTGGCTGACCCGCCCTATCTTAAATATCCAGGAAGTTATCCTCTGCTTTTAACTGGACCTGACACAACTGGTTAAGAGAAAATATATTGGGGCTGGAGAGATGGCTCTGCGGTTAAGAGCACACGGGCAACTCTTCCAGAAGATAAGACTTTTCTTCCCAGAACCCACATAGTGGCTTACAACCATTTGTGAATCCAGTACCAAAAGGTTTTATATCTTCTTCTGGCATTTCTGAGTATCACACATGCAAGTGGTACACAAATATACATGCAGGCAAAACACTCATACACAAGTAATTTAAAAAAAGAGAGGAAGAGAAAATGAATTGTTCACATAGGGGAAAAATTATTCTGGTCAGCTTGGGGGCTTGTCAGTACTTTGGATAAAGTCATTTTTCTACTTGTTTTCCTAGAACTAATTCATGATTGAAAGGGGCACTTTATCCTCCTCTTAGTGGTAACTCTAGACTTACTCTTAATGCTGGAATTCAGTGGAGTCTAATTAAGGTCTTTTTTGGGGGCAAGGATTTATCCTGATCCTTGATCCAGAGAATAAGTCCTCTTATGCAGAGGTAACAAGGTCCTGATGGCTCTAACGTCATTTACAAGGTTTAGATTCAAGATTCTGTTTAAACCTACCTTATTCTACCCTGAAACAGTCTGGATATCTAAATAGAATCACTGGATCCTTTGGTTAGTTTTTCTTTGTTTTGTTCTTTTCCATCCTGGGGGTCTAGTGACTAGAATGTCCTAGAGCCTCAGTATACAGCGTATCTTTGCTTAGGTCTGCAGGAGAAAAGGTCCCTTAAAAAGAGAACATCTCTTAGTACCTTTCTTTAAGACCAGGAGAGGACACTGACACTCAAGAATACAGGCTTCTGTTGCAGACTAAGGGCTGTGGTAGTACGTGCTCAGCTGGGTCTTTGAAAACCAAGAGTGTTTTCATGTTTGGTAGATGACCTGTCAGTGATATTTATATTCCATTGGCTAATGAAATGGTTCAATTTTTCTTGTTCTTTTCTGAGTCTCTGGATAATTTTTTAATCCAGTTTTTGACAGACGGCTGTCGAACCCTTCAACCATAAATGTAGATTTCTCTTTCAACTTTTGTCAGTTTCATTTCAAATGTTTTACAGCTCAGTGGTTTGATGAATAGGCATTTAGGATTACTGTATCTGTATAGAATATGGATCCATTTACCATGACATAATAACATTCCTTTGTCTTTATTCATTTTATTCGCTCCAAAGACAACATTATCAGAAACTAATATACCACTTCTGTTTCCTTTTATCAATGTTATCAATGCTTCGATAGTGTATGCTCTTCCATACTTGTATTTTAAACTTGCCTAGATCTGTACTTAGCACAAGCATTTTGTCCGCATTGTATTTTCAGTCAGATTTTAATACATTGTGCCAATTTGAATATTTTAATTGGCATATTTAATGTATATTCTAAATAATTATTCATATGTTATTATTTAGGTCTCCCATTTTGTTTTCTCTAGTTTATCTTTTCTTCACATTTTATGAATTATTTGGATACTTTTAGAGTTACATTTTGATTTATCAATAGTTTTTTATTTTTATTTTTTGAATTTTAAACCTTGTATAGCTCTGTACACAGTGGCTTTGTTACTACAATTGGGCTTGTCATGGTTTTGTCTGGATTACCAGTATTAGTATTTCAATGCATAAAATCTTCAGCTCCTTTTATGGTACATTCCACTCTCATTTATAATATAGCTTATTCTCTCTACACACAGAGAATCATGCTTGATAGTGTTGCTATACTTACCAAGCATGTAGAAAAGCTCAACAAGAAAAGTCGGCTGTTTTAATTCTTATTTGTGCATTTCATGTTCCTTCTTTTTTCCTGATGTTTAGAATTTCATCATTCTTCTTTGAGATTGGGTTTTGTGCTCAGCACAGTTTGGGCTGGAAGACTCTGGCAGGCCTTAAACTCACCAATCTTACCCCAATCTCCTAAGTGCTGGGGATGCAAGCATGAGCCATCCCTCAAAGCAGGATGCTGCCACTGTGGCTGTTCTTTTCCTCCTCCTCCTCCTCCTCCTCCTCCTCCTCCTTCTCCTCAATGCCATTTATTTAGGGTAGTTTTAAATTAATTTAATAACTTTCAAACAAGTTTTCTTAGCTTTTTTAAAATCTGAGAATGGCTTAAATTCTCTTTCATTCTTGAATTTTTTTGGCCACTTATGATATTCAATGTTGAAAAAACATTTTTCAGCTCTTGGAAAATATTGTCCGTGATCTTTTGTGTACCTGATGAGCTATACATGGTCCTTTGAGTCACTTTTCCCTGTGGGTATGGAGTCTATTATTTCTGTGGCTACTTTTCAGCCCCATAGTCTTTTTCCCTCTGACATAAGTTATATGTACACCTGTATACAAACAAACACTTCTACTCACTCTTAATCCCAGATTCTCAGGCGTCTGAGGCAGACGGAAGACAAGTTCAAGTCCAGTGTGGGCAACTTAGTGGTATCCTGCCTCAAGACAAAAATAAGGATAGACTGGGAATCTATCTCAATAATAGAACACTTTTCTTTCATGTGTGGGCCCTGAGTTCAATCTCCCATACTTCAAAAATTCTTTGTATATATATTTTAGTCACAGTTTCCAAATTTTCTATTTTTAAATTTTGTTTCAAGTCTCCATTTTCTTTAGTCAGGTTGGCTAGTTTCCACTGTCTCAGTTAACATCCACTTCTCCTGACATCTGTCTTCTTGATTCTGCTGTTCAACAAACTGATTTTTTTGTTAGTAATATTATTTTTTGTTTAAACATTTCTTTCAAAAGTATATTCCTGTGTCAATGCCTTTATTTTTTACTTCTTTGGCAAAACCTTTCTGTTGTTTTTCACCTCATTTATTTCAAGTATGTTTGTAATTACAACCAATGCATGTTAAATAGCTGCTCGAAATCCTCTTCTGGTAATTTTAATAGTTCTTGTCATCTTTGTGTTGGTGTCTATAGGTTTAAAAATATTTTCATCTTTAACATCCTTAATGTCATGTGCATTATGGAGCATCATGTTGTATTTTACTGTATGCATGTTGTACTCTGTTCAACATACCATGTCGAACATAACATGTTCATGTTACCATAACATTAATATTCCTTTATAGTGAGAACATCTGAAATTATTCCTTCTGGCTTTAGAAACTGAACAGCATGTTGCTGTTGTCTGTGTCATCTCCCTGTCATAGGACCCAGTCCTTTTCCTAACCTTTTCTCCTGCCTACTACTCTCCATAGATTCTGGTAAAACCATTTAAGATCCTCTAAGATCCTGTGAGCTAAAATTCTTTTCATTCTACATGTTGGTGAGGTTATGTAGTACTTGTCTTTCTGGAATTGGCTTTCTCAGTTAATACAATCATCTCCACTTCCATCCATGGTGACACTGGACTTGTGGCTGAGTAGTAGTCTACTGAACCTGAGAGTGAGGAACTATTAAGGAAGATAAGTAAAATAGAGCTTCTCATAAAAGGGAGGAATAAGATCTCTCCTCTAAATATTTTCAGTATGGTAGTCAAGTGCTAAGTTGGACAGATACAAAAGGGATCCCACAGCATAACATTCAGACAAGCTGATTTTCAAGTGTAAGTAAACATGCACTGTCTAAATACTGCACTGAGGATATCTTGGACAATGGAACTTACTGAGACCTTTTCAGAATAAACAAACTAAAACCTCCTGCAAGTAAAAAAGGGACCAAACTTCAGACCATACTACAGGATAACAACACCCCCAAATATACATGCTCCAATCTCCTGGAACACATGAAAACATTGCTTTATGAAGTTGAAAGGACTTTGAAGATGGTATTTTTCTAATCCTGTAATAGGAGATACTGTACTAGAACTTCCTGCTGGTTCCAATGTGACTATGACAGTCCTTATAAATAAAAGGAACCAGGACCTGCCTGAAGATGCTATGTTGCTGACCTTGGGGTGGAGGATGAGATCACAAGGAATGGAGGTAGCCTTACCAGATGGGTAGGAAAGAAACAGATTAATTCCCAAAGACTTGAGAAAAAACACAGAACCAAGAATACCATGGCTGTAGACTAATGCAATCCATCTACCAGTTCTGAGCTACAAAAAAGACAAGGTGTTTTTTATTTTAGACACTAAGTGTTTGATAATTTTTTACAGTAATAGTAAGTACAGTCAAAAACTAATCAAATGAAAATGAAGAAACCAACCAGAATTTGGGAATAGAGACACAGCAGTGAAAAGGTGAACATAGAATCTATTATTGTTGAAATGAGACAAAAACAAACTCCAGGAATTATGCCTTCAAGTAGACAGTAATCATGCATTTCTTGATGCATTGCTTGAGCACAAATCATTAAGATGCAATTAAGATGCTCTATAAGGTTGAAGGAGCTTGCTGTCTTCATTAATTTGCCCTGGATTTAGTTGTATTGGTCAGCTTACTGTTGCTGTAATAAAATGCTCAAAAGCATCAGTTTAAAGGAGGAAAAAATGTGCTAGTTACTTTTCCCATTGTGATAAAATTCCGAAGAAGTGTAACTTGTGGAAGAAAAGATTTATTTTGAGTCACAGTTTGAAGGTTCATCAATGTGGAACTACTCAGCTGAAGTCTAAGGCAGCTCGTCACATCACTGAAGATTTCTGGAGCTCAGCTCAGTTTTTCAGTCTGGATCCCAGCACATAGGGGTATCATACAGATCTAGGGCAGTCATACCTCAGTTGACCCAGTCTAAAACCTGCCTTAAAGTCATGCTGATAATGTATGTTAACAATAATAGTTATTTTTTTAAATTTCTTGGATTTTTTAAATCCAGGAATTTGAGTCCATTATAAGCTGGCTCCTCTGTTTCAGACAGTGTGTCATGGAGGATTAAAGTTGTTTGTCTCTTTGAAGGTAAGTGGAAGAGGGGAGGAGAGGGAGGGAAAGAGAAAGGGAGAGGCAGACAAGTAGAGAAGAGGGAGGAAAAAAGAGAGAGGATGGAAAAGAAGAGAGACAGAGAAAAGAGGAAAGACAGTGATAGAGGAGGGAGGGAGTAGATGCTCCCAAGTGAGACACTGAGACACAGATGGATGCAAAAGCAAGAGGTTTATTTTCTGGTATGTTGGGGTCAATCCTCAATCAGTCCCTCAAGGTGAGTGATGAGAAGGTGACCCTGAATGGCTATTACAAGCAGTTTTTAGGTTACATCAGTAAGGTTACAATTTAAACTTATTGGCTAAGCATATTGACCTTTAAATCTATTGGCTAGCAAGCATGACACACATTTGAACTCTACCTGGGACTCTTCAGAGGGTCAGGTGACAGTCTGAGAACTTTTTACTCAAGAATGTTCCTGTGGGTAGAGAATGGAACTTGGCCTAGCATTGACCCCAGGTGAGAGGGGGAAGCTGTAAGGAGGGTGTGGGACTGGAAAAAGCCCTTAGGGTCCCTCAGAGAGAGAGACAGACAGAGACAGAGAGACACATAGAGAGACTGTTTCCTTTAGCTAGGTGCATTTCTAAAGTTTCAACCAGTTTCCAATGTCCCAACAAATCATCAATGTAACTGGATTAATTTATTCACATTGTTAGAGATCTTTTGATGAAATCTCCTTCTCAACATGCCACCTCTTAAGAGGATCACATCTTCAGCTCATGAGTCTTTTGGAGACATTTCATAGCCAAACTACATCTACGTGCAGAGTAAGTAAGAAGTGCAGATTTCATCAAGGGCCATGCACTGTGCTCACATCATAACTGAAAAGCGTGGAAACAGACACAGAGAAGTCAAGAAGTACATGATGCTGACTGGCTGGTTTTAGCAGCACCTTTCAGGTGATTTTTTTCCTCAGACTTTTCTATATCATGGAGAGTTTTATAACGAGCATGCATCACTTTCATAGGTTTTCTTTGTTTTTGGTTTTTGTACTGACAACTGAATCTAGAGCTTACTGTGCAAAATTATGCTAAATTGCCTGTTCCCAGCCTTTCCCTTCTTTTATATTTTATTTTGCTAAATAGCCTCACTAAGTTGGCTAGTATGGCTTTGAATTTACTCTGTAGATCAGGCTAGCCTTAAACTTGTGATCCTCTTGCATCAATATCTCAAAAAGCTGAAATCAGAATCCTGTGCTATTAGACTTGGATGAAGTCTTGTTGCTGTGAGGAGGATGAGATTTTTCCCATTTTTATTAAAAGAATTATGAAGTGAGTATCATTAATTAATTTCATAATAGAAGCTGAGTTTCTCAAAACCTCTTTAACAACTTTTCTTAATGTATTCATTAAACTTGCTGTTTTACATATTTGCTTTCTGTTTTCCTGTCACAATTAGCAGTATGATTCTTAAACTCAGATGTGAATATTTTTAGATAGCTGTCAAATGGAGGAAATGTTCCGTGTGTGTGTGTGTGTGTGTGTGTGTGTGTGTGTGTGTGTGTAAGGCTCTCCAGGAAGCAGAGGAGGTGCTGATAGCTACACAGAAAGAAGGTATAAAATAAATACCATGAACTATGGAAATATATTAGTTCATGTATCTTACCTGGGACTGATGCTATCCTTCAGGGCTAGATACCTTCCCCAAAATGTCCATTGCCCTGAGAATGGTGTTTCTCACACCACTTATATTTTGGAATATAGCTAAATAGAGTCGGTGTGGATATTTACTTGAGGGTCATCAGTATTTTAGCTGGTTGGTGCTAACCCATATTGGTTTGTCTTAACAATCCATGTGACACCTTTGGCTCTGCTCCTCATGGATTTGCTTCCTGGGTAACAGACTCTGATGGAAAGATCAGCTTGTGGGACAATTATTTGGGGTGATGTTGAGAACAAGTTCTCTGGAGGGAAGGCAGGGTATGGGGGAATAGCACTCAAACTGACAGTCAATGTGATACAGTCTTGATACAGATGCATTGGAGACTTGTGGATTTGGGATAGAATGTAGAACTGTGCAAAATTAGGACAAGAGCATGTGGCATTTATCCTTTCTGTTGACATTCTAGGAGACATGAGGTTGAAGGAGGACTTTCTTCAGCCTCTTAAAGATCTGATACATGAGGACTGTCGGTTAATGTGCTCTCAGTGCTTAGACAGTGCCCTATAGCCCATCATATGACTTACTTTGGCTATACCCCAAACCTCTGTTTTGGGATTTAAAGGAGGTAAAAGATGTATTATCATTGTTCATGGAAGAATGTGAACGTCACATGGACGAAGAGCCATGTTGGCAAACAAGAGGCTCATGGAAAGTCGTAAGTTGTACTTACAGCAACTGGAAACCTACTGGAGGGTACCGAGTATCACCAGGAATCCTAAAGTCTCCATGTAGAGTTAAGTTGTATGAAACCTATAGTTAACCCTATGGAGACCTCTCAAGGTCCAATGTATCTACTGGCCTTCTACACCTAAAACTTTCCTTATGGTTCACATGTATTCCTCCTTTAGGGATGGATCCAGAGATCTAAAATTCTGTGATGATCTACATGTTCAGAGTCTTGTGTTGTCCCATCTGTGTGAATGAAATGAATTCACATAGTACCAAGACATCCAGAACATCATGTTTTGGAGGTCAAAATCACTTGCCACAGTAGCATGGCCCTAGGTGATGTAAGACATCAGGTGTCTACTCAGGAGTCTATTGTTACTTGAACCCAGCTCCACTTGTATGTTCTCATTCCATGTTGTTCACCCCAAAATACTGCACACATCTTTACTGTATTCACATCCAAAATATTCCCACATTAGGTAGTTAGTAAATAAGTAAGATGAGAGTATTTAGTTAAATAAATGAATTGGAACATTATTTATTATTGGTCTTTATAATACATTTACTGTCTCTATGTTGCATATAAGACACTAAGAAGAGTGCTTTACATGTGCTGGATAGATTTGTGTCAACAAAATCTGTTTAAAAGGAGGAACATCAATTAGGAAAGTGCCTCTGTAAGATTAGGCTGTAGGCAAGCATGTAGGGAATTTTTGTAATTACTGATTGGTGGTGGAGGCAACCCATTGTGGGTGGTGCCATTGCTGGGCTGGTAGTCCTGGTTTCTATAAGAAAGCAGGGTGAGCCAGTAAACAGTGCTCCTCCATGGCTCCTGCATCAGTTTCTGCCTCCAGGTTTCTGCCTTGCTTGAGTTCCTGTCCTGACTTCCTTTGATGATGAGCTGTGACGTCGAAGTATAAGCTGAAATAAACCCTTTCCTCCCCATTTTGCTTTGGTCATAGTATTTGATCACAGTAATAGTAATCCCAACTAAGACATATGTTATTTCTTTTATTCATGAAAACCAAATGACTAGCTGTTTTATAAATTCCCTCTTGTGTTGACGAGATAGCTGACACGTAGAACACTGAAGTCCCTTGTCAGGGGTGGTAGGTGGTAGAAACAGTGTTTGCATCAGCAATCTGGATTCTAGACTGCACACGATCAAGTGCTGTATAATTCTTATATCCACAGTGCTATGTCATGGATGGAGTCATGAAAAGTGTTTAGGCTAGGTAGTCCCCTTACCAAAGCTAGTACTTCTCAAGTTCTACACACTGGAAGCCCTTCTTTGGGCTCCTCTTTCTAGGTGATCTTTCTTCAAGGGGCAGAAATATAGGACATCAGACACTTGAACTATTTCTCACTGAGATATATTGCTGTATCAGTTTACTTGAAAAACTGACTTCAGATATCGCATATGTGGGAGTCTGGGATGTGCCAAAGAGACAAAAATTGAAGGCTACCAGAGGCAGGTTCATGTTGGTGATGGTTTTCCCTACCAATTACCCTATCTGAACAAAGCTTGTGTGTACTTTTTATAAACCACAAAGAAGACTGTTCAGGGTGGCATATCAAATTCCAGGTGTAGTTTGGACTTTGGAGAAATTCCAAATAAATGCTTGTTTTACTTGTTTTGTAAATCAATATATTAAAATTAATAGAATATACTTCAATGCAATTTGTGGAGAATGGCCCTGGTTCTTCGCTGGATTTTGACTTCCCTCTCTCTACTCTTTTGTTGTTTTAAACAAAACCCTTTAGGTTGTGGCAGCACCACAACTCTTTGTTACCTGGGTTGCTAAGTCCTGTGCCAGATGGTTGCCTAGCAACCCTTGTCTCTTTTGTATTCTTTTGTCAGAAGGTATTTTTTGTATTGTACAATACAAAATTTTGTATTTATGTTTATGGATGATTTGAAGTAGAATTCTTACGTGTGTGTTAGAGTAGAGCAAACTCCATGCTGGTCCATCAAATCTCTGAGTAATAATTATGAGACTCTAAAGCCTTATTTGGTGAAACTTCAAGCAATTATGACTCCCTATCCCCAGGCAGAAAGGCACTTCAGAATCCTGCAGGAAAGTACAAAGGACTCAAGCAATGTGCTTCGTGTAATGGACTGCATACTTCTGATGAAACGTAGCTCTTTTAAATACATATATTATTAATGCTCTCCTGGGCTAAATGTACTTTATTGATGATATTATCCAAACTTGCTTAGAACTCAAAGCTGTGCCAATAAGAAAGACACAGACAGTTGAAAATAGGTAGGGGAGCTTTTCCTTTTTCTTTTTTTCCAGGTCCTGTGATCATGATAATTTACTGTTTTTCCCCCCAGCTTGGAATGAGGAACAGCTTATGATTTTGTGTGATTTGAGTTCTAAGTTTCATGTGTGAGCTTGGTTTTGCTGGGTTTCATAAAGACCCTGCAGAGTGATATCTGGAAGATCTAAGAACAGAATCTCTGTGGGAATTCCTATCAGAAGCCAGATCTTTTTAAAACCTGGAGAAACTTGATTCTGATCTGCTGAGATAACTTTATCGATTGACATTTATAATAGATAAAATTAATAAAAATAGATTTTTACAAGAGCAGAAATAATTGATTATAGTAACTATAACTAGAGACAATTCAGAAGCTGGATTAGAAATTTAAACGCATACTAATTTCTAAAATATGTTTTTATATTAAAATACAATGTTATGAATAAATTCTGTTTTATGTTATATTTTTCATTTATTTATTTATTCATTCACTTTTGCATGCCAATATTAAATCTTTCTCTCCCCCCAGTCCCTCCTCCTACTTCCTCCCCTCATTCTTCTTCCCTTTCTCCACTGAGAAGGGAGAGCTTCCTTTGGGTATCACCTCCCCCTTGGCATGTCAAGTCAGTGCAGGACTAGGCACATCCTTATTGAAGCCAAACAAGGAGGCTCAGTTAGGGAAATGGGATCCACACGCAGGCAATACATTCAGGGATAGCCCCTGCTTCAGTTGTTAAGGACTGGAATAAAGACCAAGCTGCACATCTGCTATGTGTGTGTGTGTGTGTGTGTGTGTGTGTGTGTGTGTGTGTGTGTATGGGGGGTGTAGAGGAGTGGGGCTAGGTCCAGCCCATGCTCGATCTTCTTTGGGTCCCTCAATCCTTCCCCCAACTCTTCCACCAGACTCCCGAGCTCCATCTAATGTTTGTTGGTGGATCTCTACATCAGTTTCAACTGTTGAGTAGAATTTCTCAGAGAACAGCTATGCTAGGCTCCTGTCTACAAGCATAGCAGTGTATCATTAATAGGAATTGGTTCTT
>JADRCH010000014.1:17232615-17276719 GCA_019843965.1 Rhynchomys soricoides | reverse complement strand
AAATTTCAATATGATAGCATTTGAATTGTTTCCCATTTTAAAAACAGTATTTTATGTGTCTGTCTGTCTGTCTGTCTTTCTCTGTGTGTGTCTGTGTATTTGAGCATCTGAGTGCAGAGTATGTAGCCGCCAGAAACTTATTGGATCCCTGGGAGATGGAGTTACAGGTGTTTGTGAGCTTCCTGATCTGTGTACTGGGAACTGAACTTGGGTCCTTTGCAAGAGCAGTACATATGCTTAAAGAGTCATCTTTTTAGGCCCAGAATATTGTTGCTTTTTATCACAGATGAAAAGCTTTATGTTATTATATTAGCTTTATTATATCAGCCTTATGCTTTTTGGATGCCATTTATTCTGCTTACTTTACATTTTGTTGCTGTAATTTTCAGTTTCTTTTCCTCTGCTATCATGCTTTAGTATTTCAACACTCACCTGGATCCTCTTAGCAACAGGCCTTCAGGATTCCTCTCAGTTGCATTGGCCTCCCTGTTTAGTAGAATTTAAGCAAAAGTTTGTGGTTGTTTTGTGTTGAGATGTTCCGATTATCTGGTCTTTGCTGGATGGGTTTTGTTCTTGCATATCTCCTCTGAACTTTGCATATGTTTTTAATCTCTGTCTGTGGAAGAAGTCAAAGGCTGGTGAGTTTTAAATTTTTATTTCATTTCTTTATTACTTTCTAATGACACTATGTATCTCTGAGAGAGAGGAAGAGCCCATTAGTCACTGTATTTTCTTTGTTCTCTTTTCCCAAAGCCTCCGTCATGCTAACTAAATCACAGAAAGAAAACAAGATCATCTTCCTGCACTTGGTCTTGTCAGGGTAGACACAAAATACATGGAGCCAAGTTAATATGAATTTCAAATAAACAAGGACTTTGTTTAGTACAAGTGTTGCCAAATACAATTGGGCAACCTAGAATTTAATCTACTGAATCTGAAAGTTTTAAGTATTATTATCATATAGAAATATTACATTATGAAATTCACCAAAACCAATGATTTTTATGAAGAGTAACATTAAAAACTTTGGGATTTGTTCTGCTCTTAGGTTTTTTTTATGTTTTCTATCCAGTGAGGGGATTTAACATAAAAAACTCGAAGTTCACATGCTATTTTTAACATTATTATAGGATTTTAAAAAATATTGGCTATATGCTCCACCCTGCCTCTCTTTCAGATAGGATCTCATATATTTCATACTGACTTTTAACTCAATACATAAAAAAGAGACTTTCAATTCCTGATTCTCCTGCCTCTACCTCTCAAACATTTGGGTATTGGGAGGATGCTGTTTAATGGTTTTTTTTCTTATTCTTAGGTGTGTGTGTGTGTGTGTGTGTGTGTGTGTGTGTGTGTGTATGTTTATGTCTTTTCCCTTTTCACAAAGCCTTGGAAACCTCGTGGATTATCTAATTTACCTTTTTGTGGATTGTCCAGTTTATGTTTTGCACTCTCCCTGAAGAACCAAACTTATCCATCAAGTCTACCATTTGGCTTTCTTTCACAAATTACTACTATAATTAAACTTTCATTGCTTAAATTGCTATGCTATTAATTGATGTAATATACAGTTCTTAAATCCACAGCCTGATTGATTCTTAGTGTTTTAAACCCTTGTAACACAACTCAGATCAAGTTTTGTAGACTTTTATCATTTCTAGAAGGTTCTCTGGTGTCCCTTTTGTGGTGTAATATGCTACAAAATCCCAAGAGGATATGAGTCACTGTACTGATTACTATAGATTCTTCTAAAATTTATAGCTTGTGTGTAGCCAGGGTATTAAATGAACCCCATGCTATCAAATGCAAATGCGTCTATTTATGCTTAATTTATTTTAAGCCATATATATATATATATACACACACACACACACACATACACACACACAAACACACATGCATACATATGTACTCAGTCCAAATGCAATCTTGGTTTGTTAACTTTTGTTTGTAATGAGGGTGTTTCAGGCCATGGCTTTTCATGTGGGGTCTGGTGTTTTCCCAGCAGGCCTAGTGAGTGTGCATGCTGTTGCCTCCAGTTCCACTGCCCTTGACCTGGGTACTTTTGGACCCAGGAGTTGTGAAAAAGAATCTTTTTTTCAAGTATGTATTTTTTTGCATGTTTAAATTCTACCTCTACTTGAGATTTTTGATTTTATAACATTGGGATTAGAAGAATTGTATCCTTTTCTTTCCTAGAAACTTAATTAAAATGTGAAATGTGTTCTGTGCATTTAGAAAGAACCTTCTTTTATTTAGAACTTATGGATTTTTACAAATTGTCTTGACAGAACACATAAAAGCATCATGATATGTGCAAAGTGTATAATAACTATCTCCTCCAATAATGTGCAGACATTATTTGCACAGACTCTTTGTATCTAATATTACTGAATAGATTATAAGTTTAGCCAGTAGATTCCTCTTCTTCTGTCCGATAATGTACAAACTTTTCTTCTTTGACATTAAAATTTTCTTGTTTCTGTTTCAATAGTTTGGTGTCAAGTCTTTACTTATATGAACTATTCATACTTTTTGCTTTTCTGTCTTTTTTTTTTAGTTCAGAAAATACCTTCCAATGATCACTCCATATTTTTCTATTTCACTTAAACTACTTCTCTTTAGGACTATACTTCACATGTTGATGTCTGTGATCTTTATTTCAGACTTATCACTTTGATGTCTAATCACTTTTATACATATTTTTCTGTTGGAGTGTATGCTTCTTCACATCTCTTCCTTTTAAATATGATTGATTTTACCCTTGGCTTTCGTTATGCAATGTTTCACTGACCTTGTTTTACCTTGCCATTTACTACAATCATTGTATCTCTTAGTTGTTCTTTTTTTTTAAATTTAGGATTATTTTTTATTAATAAACTGACAGTACTTATGAGTTTCTTTACTGATGTCTGTTTTCATAAAATCCATTATCTCTTTGAGACTGCAATACTTTGAATAAAATGTTTGTGAAATGTTTTCTATATGAAAAATGCTAAATGGAGGAAGTTCTCTTCTATATATAATCTTCATATCTCTTGGTTTTTGTTTGTTTGTTTTTTGTTTTTTTGGTAGAGAGGCTTGAAACATGTAAATTTATTTTTATTTTTAATTGTCACAGAATTGTACATGTTTGGGACATTCTGGTATTTTCCTACATACACTGTATCATGTTCAAACCAGTTCAAACATACTTATGAACTCAGTCATCATTTCTCCACAGTGACATTCTGAAATATAAAACATAATATTGTCTCTATGAGCGTGTACTCATGAATGCTTGGTGCACACAGAGATCAGAAGGGAGTATCTGATGCCTGGAAACTGGAGTTATAAACTGTTGCCAGCCTCTGTGTGGGTGCTGGGACTGAACCTGGGTCTTCTGCCTCTGTGTGGGTGCTGGGACTGAACCTGGGCCTTCTGCAAAAGCAAATGCTCTTAACCCCGAACCTCTAGATTCCTCGTTTAGTTTTTGTTTTCCAGTTTTGGTTTTGGTTTAGTATACACTCTGCATAAGGGCCATGCTTGAACTTCCACCTTCTTATATGAATAAAAGTAGTTCTTCTTTTCTGCTTTGAGTTTTACTAGGGGGCAGGTAGTAGAATTGTCCTTCACTTCTAGTTTGTTCCTCTGTCAGTGTGTTTGGAACTTTCTACCACTCTACTCTGAGGTAGGACTCCACCCGTTTAGTCTATCTGAGTTGGAAGTATTCACATCCTTTGCTATTTCATATGATGCATTTTCTGTCCTGAACCCATCCATTTAGTGTCTGTTTATTTACAATTTTATGTTAGTACCTTCTTGCAGGAGTTAGCTGAGCACAGCTCTGGGACTCACTTGTAAGGTCTTTACTTGACTTAAATAAAGTGCATTCCATTTATCTAAGTAGATTCTTCACTTTCTATTTATTTTCCCACATTATCTCCAGTTTTTTTAATCATTGGATAATTGGGCAGTATAAAATAACATATCTCCAGCTATTCCTTCCTAGCGTATATCAAGTATTTAATAAATGCTTTTTGAATTGGCACTTGCATCTCCTCTTATGGACTGGCCATGACCATGAGCTCTTGCTGCTTTCCCAAAGTGTAAGATGTTGTATGGCACATTTTAGAACTCATATTCTTTGGAAGAGTGGGGTGTCAAGTTTGACAACTTAATGTGGTGTGATTTTCCTTGAAGATGGTCTCTGTGGCCCCTTGTAGGCTGTTAACCACTTTCACCATGGATGGTCACTTTCAAATATCCTTTTGGTTATTCTTATGCCAGTGAGTTTCTGGGAGAGCACCCAAGTAAACATTTATTTTGTCTCCTTTTAGGAAAAAAATTTCAAGCTGTTATTTTACAACATAGTATGTTTTTTGATTGGGTGTGAGACCTACCTGCTACTCTAAGGGCGTGAATATACACCTAGTGCTGTAAACTAAATGCAAACCCTAAGGCATGTTAGGTTTAAGTTCTAGAAGGGATCATACTAGTGCCATTTTGATAAATAGACACATTGTCAAACTGCTTTCTAGATATTTGTTTGTACCTGTAGATAGGGTTGTTTTCGGCTTTGGACATGGAAACTCCTTTTTGCAGCATCTGGAAGTTAATGCAGAGGTTTACATCTGGCTAGTGTCCTAAGTATAAGCTATCATTGAAAGCTGAGCTCTAAACAAGACATCTGTATCACATGTCTGTCCAAATCCTAGCAGTCATGACAGAAGAGGGGACAGACAGATGTAAGCATGGCAATAAATTGGGAAGTGTGATGTGATGTAGTTGAGATACTGTCATGAACACACAGCAGAATGCATTCCTGCACAAGACCTGAACAAGAGTTCACCTTTTAATATTCTATCATGGAAGGAAGATGCTCATGAGGCCACACCCCTTTTTGAGGAGCTGTACTGGCAGTTAGTGGTTTCCAGGAGAGGACATTTTCTTTAGTGGTGTAAGGCACTGGTGAGGTGGCCAATTTCCAGCAGACAGCCTCATGTTCATGTTTTACAACTCTAAGCTCAGTGGGGGGGGGAGAGAACTGGGGAAGGGTATTATCTGGGTAAAAGAAAGAGTTCAGAGAGAGAGGGAAAGGATAAGAGAGGGTAATGGAGGTGAATCTAATCATGGTGCACTATATATTTGTGTGAAGTTGTCAATAAATAAATAAAAACTAAACAAAACAAAAATCCCAGAACACAAAATGTATGCACTGAGAGACTGTGATTTTTGGACTTTGTCAACTACTGTTGTTTTTGTCTTTCTGAGTTTCCTAGCTGGTGGGTGTAGGGTCTGCTTTTGTAATTTCTGGGTCCCTAGAATTCCTGTGGTTCTTAGTTCATCACGAGTCAGCAGCGTCTTGATTCATACTTTAACTCTGATTTCTTGTTCCAATGTTTCTGTGGCTATCTGTCTGTAGACTTGGCATTTTTGCTTAAGCCCCTGAATTTTGAGTTTAGCTAATTTCCACATGGTTACCTTGCTTGAACCTGAATTTCTTAGCTCCAGTTTTCTGGCTTTCTAATTCCCAAGTCCACCATCATACCTGGCCTGCATGTAGAGCTTATTTGTAAAAATGGCCCAGCAATGAACATTCACTATCTCACATTTTGCAGACATTATTAGTGCGGTGCTTTCCCTACAGTTTTATCAGTGTGACTTCAGCAGGTGGAACCTGTAAAGGATCAGTGGAAGTGAGCTATAAAAACTCTCATGGTATTTTGTTCAACCATTCTTATTGCACTAAAATGTCCAGAAAGGTGAACTCAATTGTCTCTATCCCTACCAAGTACAAAGTCTTGCTTGGAAGTAGTGAGTGCAGTGTGCAATGAGGCTTTTCTTAATGCAGTTTCTCTGTATTTACAGTAAGAGTGGAACACAGGCTGAGCCAAGGGTCGTGCATCAGTGTCCATGTTTTTGGTCTCCAAATCACTGATTGTAAATCAACCATTTCACTTGGGCACTCAGCACTCTGATTGTCTGCTCATAGAACTGGGAACTTGATCCATCATGATTCTGTAGCCTAATGGGTGCTCTGTTGATTGATGAGATACTGTAAGTTCACCAGATGGCCTCATCCATGAAGAAAGCCCAAGGTTCTGCATAGCTGGGTGAGGTCTCTAATTGTTTGGCTTTGGTCTTGAATCAA
The DNA here is from genome assembly GCA_019843965.1 of Rhynchomys soricoides. NCBI lineage: Eukaryota > Metazoa > Chordata > Mammalia > Rodentia > Muridae > Rhynchomys > Rhynchomys soricoides. Next base: position 17,270,586 of record JADRCH010000014.1, on the reverse strand, counting down.
GATTTCTGTAGTTTGCTGGCAATCTGTCCAAAGGAAAACTAACTTTTTTGAGAGGAGTTCCAGAATGAGACGACAGAAAGGAAGTGAGCATGGAAAAGTCAGAATTGCTATTTCCTTTTAAGACAGTCCATTTTAGTAGGACCATGGTAATGAGTATAACCAGAAAGATTATTGATTAGTGAATATTAATTTGTACAAAATAGTGAGTTTCATAGTCAAAGCATACACGTCTTTAGCTGAAAAAAAGATGCCACAGGGCATATACACTATTCCTTAGAAATTGTATAAGAATTTGGTATGAAGATAAAAACAAGACTATTTTAAAGGGATGAGTGTACTCTCTTAGGCATTTTTTTTCCTAAAACCATTGTCTATCTGGTACCAAGTATTTTTTGGCATTATGGGTGCTGGTGAACAGTGTTGGTCAAATAGTCCACTCTTGAAAAAATGTCATAATTAATTAATTGATTAATTTTGTGCAATGCAAAGCAAAAATCCATCAAAAGTCTTCAAATAAATGGTATGCACAGTACACGAGCAAAGGAGCAGGAGTGAGAGGTGGAGGAAAACGTCCGTCTAGAAAAAAGTGTAAAGGATATTTTACCCAGGAGCAGTCGGGCACTGTGCATTCACAAAAGTCTTCAGAAGCAGGTACTGTGAATTTGAATTATTGAGTTGTTATTGTTACTCTCTAAAGATACAATTTCTGAAATGAAATCTCCTGTTTTCTCTTAAGGCTTGATATTTATCAACTTTGGTTCCTGCTTTAGGTGGTTGTGGCTTATTTATGTATTTTCTTACAGAAAAGAACTGCTGACCCTCTTTCAACAAGGCCTTGCCTGTGATGGGGAAAAAACCTCTCCTTGTATTTTTCCTACACTAGCAGACTAAATTCAGAGTAGAATCTATTCCGCCAGGCAAGTCTGGAGAAGGGAGTCCTGCCCAGTGGCAGCTGAAACAGTCCCTTCCAATCTCAGAATCCATGGCAGTACGTATGATGTTACTCTGCTTCCTGGACTTCAGTTGGACAAAATGTACCAGAGATCTGTCCCATCTGTGCTACTATTCATATTTTTATTAGACTTTAAGTTTACCTAGACAAATCACGCATGCTCTAAGGAATTTATGGACTCTTATTTTTTTCATCAAGTATATTAATAACTCCTGTTTATTCTTGAATCAAAAAGTATCTTGTGTCTTCCCCAAATATATTCATTCTCCACATTGAGAAATCTGTGACTGAATCTTTGCATTATGCACTGGTACAAACTGTAATGATTGGTAGTTTGAGGTAGACAGTGAAATATTAATTGACTTGGAGGATCCTGTACCTGGAACCCATACTTCGTGGTCAACAGCCTTTAAAGCTAGGATCTGGAACAGCAGGGTTTTAATTCCTGGTTAGAAGAATAGGTCTCGAGTCATTTCCCTGGCCCTGAGAGATTATTAGCGGGTAACCTAAAACTGAACAAAGGAGGCCAAAATCTTGTGAGATTACCATCTAGCAAAGAAATTCCTGGTAAAAACAAGGAAATATTATTGTCCTCTCTTAAGAGTCAATCTAAAGAGGCCTGTCAATCACCTGAATAAGACAATCTTGCTCAGGAAACACTACTTATTCTGGGCTTCAGAAATAATATAAAGCCTACTTACAATAAAGATTAAGCCAGCTATCTCTTTGACTGTGGTGGTTTGAAAAAGAATGCCTGCGTAGGTTCATATATTTGAATGTTTATGGAGTGGCACTATTTGAAAGAATTAGTAAATATGGCCTCTCTCTCTCTCTCTCTCTCTCTCTCTCTCTCTCTCTCTCTCTCTCCTGCCTACAGATCCAGATGTAAAACACTCAGCTACTTCTCCAGCACCATGTCTACCAGTGTACTGTCATGCTTCTCACCATGATTAAAATGAACTACTACATCTCTGAAACCGTAAGCAAGCAAATGAAATGCTCTCTCATTGCTGTGGCCATGGTGTCTTTTCACAGGAATAGAGCACTGAGGCACTGGTCATTGTCTGTTCTTGTTTATGAGCATGTAGTAACAAACTTTGTCTATCTTCTATATTTCTCTCTGTGACACATATGAATTCTTTTGACACTAATCATAAGGTCATGGTAGCTGAAGGAAAGCCATACCCAGATCCCAGTGATAACACAGATTAAAATCCAGAGATTGACAGGACAGATAACAGTGAGGGGTCTCTTGTGTCTCTATCAATAAACTGCTGGCTCAGTTGGTTAGTCCACTGAGAAGAAGAAGTTCTCTGAGAATACAGAGTGAAGAATACATGGTTTCCTAGAAAGAGGACACAGAGCCCAGAAAATGGAATTAGACAGAAGAAGAAATGATACCAGAGGCTGAGAGATTGGTCTTTCAAGCTCAGGAGGCAGAGCTGCTGCAAGATACAGGTGCAAGAATGAAAAGGATCAAGAAAAGACTCACAGGGGACACTAGGCTGGCTGGCACCATCTCTGGAATGCCTGACTCTTGCCTCACAGGGTCGTGTGTTATCAGATCTCCAGATAACCTAGGCTTATTTGCTTGTGTTGGCTCAGAGGCAAGCTCATGGATATAGGTTTACATCCCATGAAGAATTATGATCCTAATTGATCAAGATATTGCTCTCTTATATTTATTTTGGCCACAGAGATACTAAGTGAAGAGAGATGGCTGCTTTTAGCAGCAACTGCAGGGAGAAGTTAGAATGATGGAAGGATAGTTATAGAAGCACTTTCTTTGATTAATAAAACCCATGGGAAACACACCCTTTACAAGGAAACCACCATATTTGAGAAAACACAAAACAAAACAATTGTAAATCACAAAGTTGCTTGTATGCACTTCTACTTGACTGGAGGGAAAGAAAACCTTCCAATGAATAATAAATCTAAGCAATCAACCAACAGCCATCTCACAGCTTGGGCTGTCTCTTCGTAGTCTGAGCTGAAAAAGGATACTTTGAGAAACATTTCTTTGGAGCCATCAGTTGGTGTTGATTTCTGCTCTCTCCCTAGGGGTCTACGCACCCACCCTTACCCCCAGGAAAAATATTTTCTTTTCCTGAGTGCAGTTGTTATCAAGTTCCCTCTGACCCTCAATGTTCAGTACTTTCCTTACTTTTTTCTTCCCAACAATCATTATGAAAAATCCAGAAACCCAAAGAAACCAATCCACCCTGATTAATTCCTTGTTTTCTAACTTGTCGTGGCTGTGAGTACACTTCCCAGAGCAGTTCCTTAGCCATACATTGGTTCTTCATGACCAAAAGGGGAAAAATGCAAAACCAAACCAAAATAAAACAAAAAAGCCACCCCAACCCAATGCAACCCAACCAAACAAGCACAAACAAACAACAACAACAACCAAAACCAAAACCAAACCAAAACAAAGCGCTAGCAAGCAGACAAATAAAAACTCTTACATAAAACAGTATGTAAAGTGAATTTGAGAAACTCTGGTATGAGCAAGGAAATGTTCCTGTCTTCATGCAAATTTCCGTTTCTCCCACATTTATTTTGTCATGATTATAAATTTTTTAAGTATCTCCTGTAATGAATGTTTGTCTGACACCTTTTTGGGATCCAGTTTTGTCTGAAACTTGTCTGTGTGTATCTATGAAAGCCGGTTTCATTTGACACTTGTGGTGTGTTGAAGTGTAAGTTCTCAGAGATATGAGAGGTCTACTTTTTGATACTTGTGAGAGTGACTTCATTTACAAAGAGGATCTTTGCAGAAAGAATTAATTAAGGATTTCAAAATGAGACCACTCTGGTTCTAGAAAGATCCTAAATCCAATGACAGGGTTTGCTATATTTTTTAATGTAAAATGTCCCCCACAGGTGCATATTTGACTCTGATCCTAGCTGCTTGGACTGTATGTACTTTTGTGACATAGTCCCTAGCTAGCAGACATGGGCTGCTGAAGGCAGGCCCTTGGAGGAAGAATCTGGCTGCATTTCTAGTCCTGCCCTCTGCTTCCTGACCTGCCAAGTGCTGAACAGCTATGCTACAAGTTCTTGCTGTTACATGTTACCTTAGCCACCATGTCTATCCCACAGGGTGGGCTGTTTTCTCTGAAACTGTGAGCCAAAATAAATCCCCTTTCTCTTAAACTGTTTTTGTCAGGTATTCTGTCCAGTGATGAGAAGAATATCTAAGTGTTTCATTTAGAGTGGAGAAAGAGGAGACTCAGACTTTAGCAAGAGAAGACTCTGGCAACAGGACCTATGCTACCAGAATGTAGGACAATCCAGGAGTTTCCTGATTCTGGAAGAAGCAAGGAGAATATTTCCTTTAGAGACTTTGGAGGGCGTACACTTGGATTTCAGATCTCTATGGCACTGAGAGGATGTTTTAAGCTACCTGGTTTGTGGCACTTCACTATGGCATATAAAGAAAATGAATATAATACCAACACTAATTTTTATTTATTTTTTGGTTAAGGTTTAGTATAATTTTATTAGACCTTAAGAGAGAACCATCAAAATATGGGAACTGTAAATCCTGGCAGCTGCCAGGAGAATGGAGATGGAGAGAGAAAGTAAGAAAGCCATGAAGTTAGTAGTGAAGGTCAATGACCATTCGTGTGGCCAAAAGACAGGGGCATTTCAGAGAAAAACAGCCCAGAGAGTCAGGGAAACACCACTGAGACTTTGGCCAGGGCTTGAAAAATTCAGGTTAAAGAAAAATTAACAACAACAAAAGGTATGCTTTTGTGAGTCCAAGCTTACAAAAGTCAACAGGCTTCTTGTAAAGTTTCCACAGTGTTGTACTGTACTAGACATTGGCTGTACTGAGAAGGAAAAATGCATTATCTCATTAGAAGAACACCAATTCTTCCTATTCCTAGGTGTCTTGTAATGTCAGGTCTTTACCCTGTGATGGAACTTAGTACAAACCCTTAATAACCTATTTGTGGTGGTTTAAATGAAAATGACTGCTATAGGCCCAATGTGTTGGTACTATTAAGAGGCGTGGCCTTGTTGATATAGGTATGGCTTTGTTGAAGGAAGCTTGTCACTTCAATGGGCTTTGAGGTCTCTGATGCTCAAACAAGGCCAGTGTCTCACTCTCTTTCTGCTGTCTGCTGATATGGATGTAGAATTCTCAGATCCTTCTGCAGCTTCATGTCTGCTAGGTAGGGACTAGCAGGGTGTGCACACCACCATACTTCCAACCATGAGGATAATGGGCTAACCCTCTGAATGCTTAGCCAGCCCCAGGTAAATGCTTTCCTTTCTACCAGTTGCATGGTCATGATGTCTGCATGGTCACAGCAACAGAAACCCTAAATAAGGCACTGTTCATATGGGAATTTAATTCCCAAGGAATAATAAAACGAATGTTTACATTTTTAGTGTTAACAGGGAAATGGGAATTGGGGTCTATAGTTTCAATCACCAGGGTCTACTGTAATATTTCCATTTTTGAAGAGCTAACCTTAAAATAATTAAGAAATGAGAACAGGGGTCAGAGCTCCCACATATTTCTGACAGTTTATGGTCTCCTGCCAGGACAAGATCAAGTAAATAAATTTCAGTTTATGGGCCAAATACATGAATGAAGAGTACTCTGTCCCTAAAATGCCTGCCCCATGTCTATCTCCTGTAAAAAATTTCTCCTCTGCAGAGGTAACTATTGGCTATTCACATGGATCAAGAGGCAGGGTACTCCCTTTGTAAACTTAGTATACTTTGTAAACTTATAAACCCTCAAGGCAGGAAAGTGACCAGGCCCCTGCCTGAAGGAGCTCCAGTAGTCAGGTCCTGGCCACCAGGCTTCCCTAAGGGACCTGATGTTTATTTTCCTAATGGCTATAACTGCCATTCCTAGCCCCAAGGTAGGAGAGTGGCCAGGCCTCACCGTGTAAGAAAAAATTCCACCAATCCCTGAACAGGAAAACCAGCCAATCTCTGAGCCCCTCATTCCCCAAGCTCAGGATTTGAAATCCCACCAATCCTCACTCTAGGAATCCCCAATATGGAAAGCTCTACCCCCTAAGTAATCCTCTATAAACCCTGCCTACTGCTCTGTTCCCTGCTGTCTTCTCACTGGAGCAGAGGCAGTCACCCTCCTGGGTTTTGCCCTCCCAATAAATCTCTTGTGTGAAGTTTGTTGTATGACTTTGTGGTATTCCTTGGCTCCCAACTGCCAGAATGCTTTTCCCTTCAGAGCCTAACCACAATTACCCTAACTGGCATTGGGAAATAGGAACAATGACCAATCTTACTACTTTCTCTTGATTAGTTTGTGTGGCAGTTGGGGTACCTCTCTAGTGACACATCTAAGGAACCTCAAAAGTATATCTGTGGTTTTATTGTATAATACCGAGCTATAGTGAAAAAGTCATTGACTGGTACCTGATTGGATATAAAAGGGAGAAAGTAAAAGTAAGATGAGGCAAAGAGAAATAGGCCTTGAAGAATTTGGGCCATGGCTCTTTAGTTTACTCTTATGACATCTGCACTGTTAAGTTTATTTGTGTCATTGTCTGCTAAACAGAATTCTCATGAGAGGAAGGCCTGAGGTTTTGCTAATGGATAGAGTGAACATTTAGTAGGTAGCTGCTAAACGAGCAAATAAAATATGAAATGAATGAGAAAATAAGTTAACCAAGAGGCCACACAGAGGCTTAGCTAGTTAAAGATATTGGAAGCCTGGTTCGTTCGTGTAAGATATGAGGACCACAAAGTCTTACTTCCCCCAGAACCTGGAAGTATTTGACCTTGTTTCCAGCCATACTTGCAGAAACCAGCTCTGACTAGTTGCAGCAGAAAGAGTTTTCTGAAAGTGAGTGATAATTCATAAACTCTCTGATGAGGTTAGAAAACAACTCACATGAATCTGTGTCTGATACAGTGTCCACATCTATGTATCAGCAGATCTTACACATCCATGGTAGGACTGTGACCACCTCTGGAAGTCACTTTCCTTTACCACCAAACATCAGAAGAGTGTCCCTGGAGCCCCCTGCACTTAAGAACTTACAGCTTTATTTTCAGAATCTGAAGTAAAACCCAGGCAAGTAAGTGTCTGATTTCCTAGGTTTATTGGAAGATGAAGTCAGTCTTAGGCTGACAACACTTAGTCACAGTGAAGGCAAACGTGTTAGAGAGCAGAAAAGTTAGCAGTTCTTTTACTGTGGTCGACTCGGCTGCACAATGGTAATGTGTTTTCTTGTCTTCTTATCTATGATAAACAATGAAAAATATACCTGTCTGCAACTATTAGCTGATCTCATATAGGTGAATGTATAATCAAGGCCCAGCTACAGCCCACCTTCTTGGTTCTATAATATCCTAACTCAGTCTTTTCAATAAAATTCTAAAGGGCACTGCCACTGTGGTATCATGGTAGTAGATAGGGAGAGGAAAGACAAGAAAACAGTATGAGTGAGCAAGGCCATGCAGCTGTAGTCCTTGTTTCTACCAATAAGTTCACAGAGAATGCCTTTATCTTTCTTTATTGGACACTTCATGCTTGGTTTACCTCTAGCCATCCCAGTCGTTCAGGATTCTTTCTTAGCATTCTGTGTCTCAATTTCCAAGTGGTCTAGAAGACCTAAGTGCTTGTCTTCTAGTAAATTTTACAAACGAATAAGAAAATATCTTAGAATTCCTCAGAGAGGAATGGTTTGGTGGTAATCAGGAACATTCATCGTGATTAGCAAGGGAGCACCCTCTTCTTTATACTTTTATGCCAATGGAGCACCAAATAGCAATTCAGGGGTGTCATTGTCATATCTCCAGTGGATTCTACATCCAAACCCCTCCATCATGGAGTGTGTGGAAGAGACAGAAGGCACATTGTACATGAATTGTTGGGAGTGATAGTCAGAGGTGTGTGCTCTCTGTTCATTGATTTAAAGACTCATATGTTTTATCTAAAGCAGAAACAGCAACACACACACACACACACACATATATTGTTGTTAAGTATTGCAATCTTTTGCTGTCTATACTGTGAATCTTTAATGAGTTATTTCAAAGCCAGCCACTTCCAAGGTATTATGCATAGTATAATTGGCAAATCTCATAGACATTGGCTCATTGACATATTTAGTTTACAGTAATTTCCTTGACCTAAAGGAATAGTGTATATTGTACTATTATGATAATTCTTGTATTCAGTAAATTTATGGTTGAAGAAACCACGTGGGCAGTGGTATTGTGACCAGTTCTGACCGAAGCAAATTGGGGCAAGGTCATTACAAATATCTTCCCTTTCTGGATAGATAAGAAACAGTTGGGATAGATGGGAACCAAAGCTGCCAGAATGTTGGTCAATCTTCTTGAAGCATGATGCTGAACAGTGATCTTAGTGTTGGTTTTTGCAACTAGAAACTGGAATATCCAGCAGCGTTAGTCTTAGAGAGAGGATGTTCATTGAATAAATACCATGTTTCTTTGTTTATGAACCCACTGAACAAAGAGAAAATGATGCAAAGGAGACAAATATCTCAATAGAAATTTCCTTCTCTGTCTGGGTCTTCTTGTCATCATTCATATGGAAGAAAATTAACCTTATACTTGGGTCCATTTTCATAGGTCCATTGGCAAAGCTGTTCCCAAGTAGTTTTTTCCTCTGAAACCCCAAAGAACATTATTCTATCAAGTTCTTGGTATATAGCTGAGCTATTAATCACTGACTATGCATTGATACAGACTCTTATTTTAGGTCTTTACTTCTAGGCAAAATGGCACACAGGAAGAAATCCTCAAAAGCTCATTTAACACAACAGTGCAATTGTAGTGCCAGGATGTTTAGTACAATGGTTTGCAGCTCAAGTTTAAAATACCTCTTGGCCAACTGGTCAAAGAGCACTTTCTATAAACTTGAACAAGTCTATTAAAGAAGAGGTTACACCACAGGTTATAGGAGTGAGGTCTAGGGAGGGGACACATCAGAAATATGAGTCACCTCTTTACTCCTTCAGAAGGTTCTAAAGCCTGGTTCATATACAACATATCCATTTGATAATGGGACACCACTGATATTAACTGTGTTTATGAAGTATTGGAATTCAATAACATCTAGTCTTTTTAGATGAGATATCCAGTGTCTTTTGGGGCTTGCCAGTGAGTCAAGAGTTCTTTTATAGCACGAGAATGCTTATCTCAGCAAGGGTCTAATTATTTTATTACAAAATGTGGCTCAAGAGCCACTTTTCACACTAGAGAAAGTGAAGCAATCTGTACAATGTCCTGTTCCTTTGCAGATAATCCAAGCACCCTTGTTCCTTCTGAGCAAGAACTCCAGGGAGTATCTGGGCCCTGCTCACTGTATACTTTGGAGACTTTTAGCCAATGGTACGAAGACCCCTATGCTCGTTCCATTTTCTTCCTTCCCTCCATTTTTCTCTCTTACTTTTCTATCTTCCGTCTTTCTGACATGATTTGTTGAATTAGACTTGCCTGTGTATCTGATGTGGGCATAGACTCTGCTTCTCATTTAAAAAATGTAGTTTGGCCATTGCTGCCCAGGCATAGCGTTCACATCACTCCGAGATTATAGCCGTCAACAGTTATCCCCTTGCTGAAGTGACTTCCTGCTTTGGAGTTCTTGAGCACATCATTAGCTCTACTATATGTTTGATCGTTGTCAGACACTGAGTGAAAGACATCTAGTGAAGCCACATTTCCTCACTGTTCATACAAGTGTCACATTAAAGTTGAATGGGCTTTGGGGTTTGGGTCCCTGCTTGAACTAGGATTTGGTGACAGTTTCACTAGAAGATAGCTACGAGTTCGGACTCATTCATAACTTGTTTTAGAGGTTCCATCTCTGAAAGCAGAAAATATGTTTCTGTCTATCACAAAACCCTCCCCCCAAAAGGAGTCTAGACTGGAAAGGCTCTATGGGTCATTTGGTCCATGGAACCACTAGGGATGCAGTGCAGTAGAGGGATGTTTTCTAGTATCTTATGCCAACTTGGAGAGATGCACCTGCTGCTGCTTGCTGGACATCTCTAGGTTTATAGATTCACTCTTCATAGCTTTATGTAGTTATTATACCCCAGTTTTTCTTCTTAAAATACCTACACTTTTAAAATTTCTGTTCAGATAAAAGTCTACCTCCCTCCCCCATATCACATTCTTTGCACATGTTCATTAAGTAATTCCATGTGTTTTCCAGTCTTATGAACTGCTCAGCTGGCCTTTTGTTTTTCTCAATGGGAACTGCCATTATACATTATATAATTATATTATTATAGCGTTTTTTTTGTTTTTTTGTTTTTTTTTTGTTTTTTGTCACACATTTTCTTTTTATAAGTTTAGACTCTACTTTGTGACTTCCTGAGGCCCTGGACGTGGTGTGATATTCTCAGAACAGTCTCAGTTGGCTCATGCTGCTTCTTTGCTGAGTGCAGTAATATAATTTTGGACATGTACCCAAACAGTTGTATTAGTTTTTCTCCCTGGACAAGTTTATATTATCAACTTCTTTCTAATTTGCTATTCTTGTTGCTCCTCAGTGCCTTTTATCATTCTTAGTTCCCTATTTATTCCAGTCCCTTGGGCATGGTGAGGGTTCAGTTGAATGAGTTAGCATTTTTTTTATTTTTAAATATTGAGCTTCGAACAGCTTTGCTTTGCTTGTGTTTCTAAGCTGATTTTCTGAGGTTTTTGGCATGGCTTTTAGCTTTGATTACTGTTATTTCAGCATCTGTCAGATTAATAACACCAAGAAAATCTCACTAGCTTTCTGATCACTCTTTTCCAGTATGTATAAATTACATGCAGATTTAGGACCAGTTCCTTCAGTACCCCTTGAGTCATTTGAATTTTATACAAATCTTCAAGGCAAGATGAGCAAGAACCCTGTAGTTGTGTGTTTGTCACTTCTCCTGATACTTAATTTTACCTGTCATCTAAATCTGCTGACTTATACATTCTCCTTAAGTTTTATTGTTCCTCTTTTACTTCTGTTTTTTTGGCTGCAAATTCCAAGATTATTACTATTTGTTAATAGTCTACATTGAGTCTTCCACTGTTAACATGAACCCATTTCTCATCTCTGTAAGCTATTGTAAGGGGTAGAGGATTAAGTAGCATTCATTGAGTTCTTATTATGCTTGAACATATTAACTCTCCATATAAGGAAGTTTTATAACCTGGTTTGTAGATTTAGAAGGTGAGGTTCAGAGGGACTAAATTATTTTTTTTCTTGGCAATGATGAAGTACCTCACCTGTGATTTGAACAAAGGACCAGAAACACCCACTATACCAACAGATTCAGAAGAATCAGCCAACCAGCCAGACAGTACTGCTCATTGCCTGTTGGCTATTTATAATGAATTTGTTTACTCCTAAAAGCTTTGGGGAAGCATCCAATGGAGAAGGTAGGTAGGCACCACCGAGAATGAAGCAACCATTCTGTACATGAGGAAGCATCTGCTGGTAAAGGTAGCCAAGAACCACCAAGAAGGAAGAAATCATCCTGTACTGCAGGAAGGACTTCAGAGAGCCTGTGAGGTAGGTCTAGAGTATTAGTTTTACCACTCCTGGGCATGTACCCAAAAAATTCTCCAACATCTCATAAAGACCTTTGCTCAACTATGTTCATAGCAGCTGTATTCATAATAGCCAGAAACTAAACAACCTCGATGTCCCTCAACTGAAGAATGGATAAAGAAAATATGGTACATCTATACAATGGAATACTGTTCAGCTATTAAAAATCAAGACATCATGAATTTTGCAGGCAAATGGAAGGAACTTGAGAATATCATCCTAAGTGAGATAGGACCATGTTGTCCTCTGAGAGGCTCCACTCAGCAACTGGCTCAGACAGATGTAGACACCAACAGCCAAACAGTGGATGGAGCTTCAGGACTTTTATGAAAGAATAGGAGCAAGGATTTTGGGCCTCCCAAAAGCTGTTGCCTGTACATGAGGTATGTTCTACTAGCTGGGCTGCCTTGTCTGGGAGAGGAAGCACCTATCCTCACAGAAACTTGAAGTGCCAGCATGCAGGAGATACCTAGGGGGACCCACACCTGCGCAGAGGAGAAGGGGAAGGGAGATTGGGAAATGACTGTTGGAGGGCGTGGCCGGGAGGGGGGCAGTGAATGGGATGTAAAGTGAATGAGGAAAAAAAATCAAATTAAAGAAGTGCCTCTTTTTCGTATGACTTTTCTTGTTGATCACTTACAATTTCCCTGCAAATTACCACAGTCGTTATGATTATACTTGACTTTCAGAATTTGCTAGAAAAAGCTTTTTAGTCTGCTTAGAACAGTGCTAAACAGACTAGGCATCCATTAATATTTTGAATATTTGAACAGGCCATAAAGAAACTTGGGACAAATGTCACTCAGTACCTACAGCTCATCTCACCACTTCTGACACTAACCCCTATCCTAAATCTCTCCCTCCCAGGAGCCGAGCTTCTGCTTCCCTCCCCCAGCTGGATCCCTATATAATGCAGCCATTTTGGCTACACAGGTTTCTTGGGCTCTTGGCTCTGGTCACCTCTCTTTTGGTCTCCATTTTCATCTCTTCTCTCATGGTTCAGTTTCGTCTGCCCACCATGTTCAGCCTGGGCTCTTCTCTTGGCCTTCTTTATCTCTTATATCTACAGCAAAAATCTCCAACCTATGGAGTGGTCATGGTCTCCTCCTTTTATTTCACTTTTCCCCCTTCAAACATCATGGATTTTTGTTTGCCTCTGGTGTGACCTGGATTTCACTTTCTCAGGAGAAAGCTAACGTAGAACAGCTTAAAGAGAGGTCCAATAGAAGTCATAATAAGTCCAATAAGATTGCTTTAGTCAATTTAAGGGAAACATTACAGTAGAGGCTCAATGTAGTTGAAATGCATTCAGTGATTGACTATTCTATTCTTTGTCCATATGACCATAGTGATGATAGCTGCTTCAATAAGATCCTCAGTAACACAGTGTTGAATCAGGGCTGCTACTGAAGTGTCTTTTGAGTTTCCTTATTTAGTCATAGTCATCTTTTTGCCAAGAATGTCCCTTCTGATACAGTTATCCATGCGGTGATACCTTTTTGGGATCTAGAACTTGTTTTCTGCATCTAAGCATTGGTTCATCAATTCTAACTTTTGTACCCCAATCTAATCCAGTTGTTTGAAGCTAATCCAGTTTAGGTCCAAGTCCTGGTGATCTTGTCTACTTGGTTGCAGAAGAGATGGGTTAAGAGCTGTCCTTTGTAATGGGGAAGATAGAAGGTCAAGAGCTGAGTCATTGTGTTCAATGATAGCCAACTTCAAGTTTATCTAGATTAAATTCAGAAGCTTGACTGATAAGTATATGCCAGGAACGCTCGCTGTTTTCAGTCTTGCCCTAGGTAATTACAGTGACATAGGAATTCCCTGAAGAGTTGTTGAATTTGGCAGTAAACATAAATGATCTTGAGTTTGTTTGAATTTCAGGTAAATAATAATGCTTTGATTTATGTTGCAGATATTGATGGACATGATTTTTTATTTTTTTATTTTTTTTTATTTTCTTATTTTATTTACATTTCAAATGTTTTCCCCTTTCCAGATCTCCCCTTTGGAACCTCCCCATTCCCTCTGCCCTCCCCCTGCCTCTATGGGGATATTCTCCAACCCACTTCCCCACCCCCCACCCACTCTTGTCTTCCCTCCTTGACATTCTCCTATACTGGGGGATATAACACCCTTTGGGCCTCTCCTCCCCCTGATGGGTAACAAGACCCTCCTCTGCAGTCTTTGTGGGCAGCACTATGGGTCCCTCCATGTGTATTCTTTAGTTGGTGGATCAGTCTCAAGAAGTATGGGGGGTCAGGCCACTTGCCAGTGTTGCTACCTCCCTGGGGCTGCACACTCCCTCAGCTCCTTCAGTCCTTTCTCCAAGCCCTCCATCTGGGACCTCGTACTCAGTACTACTGTTCCTGCGAAGAGACTCTTGGGTATTTCAAACTTTTAGGCTAATAACCACTTAACAGTGAGTACATACCATGTTCATTCTTTTGTGACTGAGTCACCTGGCTCAGAATGATGTTTTCAAGATCCATCCATTTGTCTACGAATTTCATGAAGTCATTGTTTTTAATAGCTGAGTAGTATTCCATTGTGTAAATGTACCACATTTTCTGTATCCATTCCTCTGTGGAGGGACATCTGGGTTGTTTCGAGCTTCTGGCTATTATAAATATGGCTGCTATGAACATAGTGGAACATGTGTTTTTATTACATGTTGGAGCATCTTCTAGGTATATGCCCAGGAGTGGAATAGCTGGGTCCTCAGGTAGTATTATGTCCAATTTTCTGAGGGTCTGCCAAACTGATTTTCAGAGAGGTTGTATCAATTTGCATTCCCACCAGCAATGGAGGAGTGTTCCTCTTTCTCCACATCCTCGCCAACATCTGCTGTCACCTGAGTTTGATCTTAGCCATTCTGACTGGTGTGAGGTGGAATCTCAGGGTTGTTTTGATTTGCATTTCCCTGATGACTAAGGATGCTGAACATTTCTTTAGGTGCTTCTCGGCCATTAGAGTTTCCTCAGTTGAGAATTCTCTGTTTAGCTCACTTCCCCATTTTTTGATAGGGTTATTTGGATCTCTGGAGTCTAGCTTCTTGAGTTCTTTGTATACATTGGATATTAGCCCTCTATCAGATGTAGGATTGGTAAAGATCTTTTCCCAATCTGTAGGTTGCCGTTTTGCCCTAATTACAGTGCTCTTTGCTTTACAGAATCTTTGTAATTTTATGAGGTCCCATCTGTCAATTTTTGACCTCAGAGCACAAGCCATTGGTGTTCTGTTCAATGAACATTTCCCCTGTGCCCAAGTGTTCGAGACTCTTCCTTACTTTCTGGTTTTATGTGAAGGTCCATGATCCACTTGGACTCAAGCTTTGTGCAGGGAGTTAGGAATGGATCAATTTGCAATCTTCTACATGTAGACCACGAGTTGATCCAGCACCATTTGTTGAAGATGCTGTCTTTTTTCCACTGTATGGTTTTAGCTCCTTTGTCAAAGATCAAGTGACCATATGTGTGTGGATTCATTTTTGGGTCTTCGATTCTATTCCATTGATCAACCTGCCTGTCACTGTACCAATACCATGCAGTTTTTATCACTACTGCTCTGTAGTACAGCTTGAGGTCAGGGAGGCTGATTCCCCTAGAAGACCTTTTATTGTTGAGGATAGTTTTTGCTATCCTGGACTTTTTGTTATTCCATATGAATTTGAGAATTGCTCTTTCTAGGTCTACAAAGAATTGAGTTGGGATTTTGATGGGGATAGCATTGAATCTGTATATTGCTTTCAGCAGAATGGCCATTTTAATTATGTTAATCCTGCCGATCCATGAGCATGGGAGATATTTCCATCTTCTGAGGTCTTCTTTGATTTCTCTCTTCAGAGACTTGAAGTTCTTGTCATACAGATCTTTCACTTGTTTGGTTAGAGTCACACCAAGATATTTTATATTGTTTGTGACTATTGTGAAGGGTGTCATTTACCTAATTTCTTTCTCAGACTGTTTATCCTTTGAGTATAGGAAGGCTACTGATTTGCTTGAGTTAATTTTGTATCCAGCCACTTTGCTGAAGTTGTTTATCAGCTGTAGCAGATCTCTGGTGGAGTTTTTTTGGGTCACTTAAGTATACCATCATATCATCTGCAAATAGTGATATTTTGATTTCTTCCTTTCCAATTTGTATCCCTTTGATTTCCTTTTGTTGCCTGATTGCTCTAGCTAGAACTTCAAGTACTATGTTGAATAGATAGGGAGAGAGAGGGAAGCCTTGTCTAGTCCCTGATTTTAGTGGGATTGCTTCAAGTTTCTCTCCATTTAGTTTGATGTTGGCCACTGGTTTGCTAAATATTGCTTTTACTAAGTTTAGGTATGCTCCTTGAATTCCTGATCTTTCCAAGACTTTTATCATGAAGGGATGTTGAACTTGGTCAAATGCTTTATCAGTGTCTAACGAGATGACCATGTGGTTTTTTTCCTTGAGTTTGTTTATGTAGTGGATTGCATTAATGCATTTCCGGATATTGAACCATCCCTGCATCCCTGAGATGAAGGCTACTTGATCATGGTGAATGATTGTCTTGATGTGTTCTTGGATTCGGTTTGCAAGAATTTTATTGAGTATTTTTGCATTGATATTCATAAGGGAAATTGGTCTGAAGTTTTCTTTTATTGTTGGGTCTTTGTGGGGCTTTGGTATCAGTGTAACTGTGGCCTCATAGAATGAATTGGGTAGTGTTCCTTCTGTTTCTATTTTATGGAATAGCTTAAAGTGTATTGGTATTAGGTCTTCTTTGAAGGTCTGATAGAATTCTGCACTGAACCCATCTGGTCCTGGCCTTTTTTGGTTGGGAGACTTTTAATGACTGCTTCTATTTCTTTAGGAGTTATGGGACTGTTTAGATGGTTTATCTGATCCTGATTTAACTTTGGTAATTGGTATCTGTCTAGAAACTTGTCCATTCCCTCCAGATTTTCCAATTTTGTTGCATATAGGCTTTTGTAGTAGGATCTGATGATTTTTTAAATTTCCTCAGAGTCTGTTGTTATATCTCCATTTTCATTTCTAATTTTGTTAATTTGGATACTGTCTCTGTGCCCTCTGGTTAGTCTGGCTAAGGGTTTATCTATCTTGTTGATTTTCTCAAAGAACCAGCTCTTGGTTTTGTTGATTCTTTGTATAGTTCTTTTAGTTTCCACTTGGTTGATTTCAGCCCTTAATTTGATTATTTCTTGCCTTCTACTCCTCTTGGGTGTATTAGCTTCTTTTTGTTCCAGAACTTTCAGATGTGCTGTTAAGCTGTTAGTGTATGCTCTCTCCAGTTTCTTTTTGAAGGCATTCAGAGCTATGAGTTTTCCTCTTAACACTGCTTTCATTGTGTCCCATAGGTTTGGGTAAGTTGTACTTTCATTTTCATTGAATTCTAGGACGTCTTTAATTTCCTTCTTTATTGCTTCCTTGACCAACTTATCATTAAGCAGTGCATTGTTCAGCTTCCATGTGTATGTGGGCTTTCTGTTGTTGTTGTTGCCATTGAAGACCAACCTTAATCCGTGGTGATCTGATAGGAGGCATGGGATTATTTCAATCTTCTTATATCTGTTGAGGTTTGTTTTGTGACCAATTATATGATCAATTTTGGAGAAGGTACCATGAGGTGCTAAGAAGAAGGTATATTCTTTTGATGCAGGATGAAATGTTCTATAGATATCTGTTAAACCCATTTGGTTCATAGCATCTGTTAGTTTCACTGTGTCTCTGTTTAGTTTATGTTTCCAAGATCTGTCCATTGTTGATAGTGGGGTGTTGAAGTCTCCCACTATCATTGTGTGAGGTGCAATGTGTGCTTTGAGCTTTAGTAGAGTTTTTTTCATGAAAGTGGGAGCTCATGCATTCGGTGTATAAATGTTCAGAATTGAGAGTTCTTCTTGGTAGATTTTTCCTTCTTTGATGAGTAAGAAGTGTCCTTCCTCATCCTTTTTGATGACTTTTGGTTGAAAGTCAATTTTATCCGATATTAGAATGGCTACTCCAACCTGTTTCATGGGGCCATTTGCTTGGAAAATTGTTTTCCAGCCTTTGACTCTGAGGTAGTGTTTGTCTTTAATACAGAGGTGTGTTTTCTGGATGCAGCAAAATGCTGGGTCCTGTTTATGGATCCAGTCTGTCAGTCTATGCCTTTTTATTGAGGAGTTGAGTCCATTGATGTTAAGAGATATTAAAGAATAGTGATTGTTATTTCCTGTTATTTTTGATGTTGTTTATATGTTTGTGTGGCTATCTTCTTTTGAGTTTGTTGAAACATTACTTTCTTGCTTTTTCTTGAATGTAGTTCCCCTCTTTGCCTTGGCATTTCCCATTTATTATTCTTTGTAGGGCTGGGTTTGTGGAAACATACTGTGCAAATTTGGATTTGTTGTAGAATATTTTGGTTTCACCCTGTATGATTATTGAGAGTTTTGCTGGGTATAGCAGCCTCAGCTGGCATTTGTGTTCTTTTAGAGTTTGTATGAGCTCTGCCCAGGATCTTCTAACTTTCATAGTCTCTGGTGAGAAGTCTGGTGTAATTCTGATAGGTCTGCCTTTATATGTTACTTGCCCCTTTTCCCTTACTGCTTTTAATATTCTTTCTTTGTTTTGTGTATTTGGTGTTTTGACTATAATGTGACGGGAGGAATTTCTTTTCTGGTCCAGTCTATTTGGAGTTCTGTAGGCTTCTTGTATATTTATGTTCATCTCTTTCTTTAGGTTAGGAAAGTTTTCTTCTATAATTTTGTTGAAGATATTTACTGGTCCTTTAAGTTGGGAGTCTTCACTCTCTTCTATACCTATTATCCTCAGGTTCTGTCTTCTCATTGCCTCTTGGATATCTTGGATGTTTTGGTTTAGGGGCTTTTTTCCTTTTGTGTTTTCTTTGACTGTTGTGTCCATGTTTTCTATGGTATCTTCCACACCTGAGATTCTGTCTTCCATCTCTTGTATTCTGTTGGTGATGCTTGCATCTATGACTCCTGATTTCTTTCCTATGATCTCTAATTCCAGGGTTGTCTCCCTTTATGATTTCTTTATTGTTTCTATTTCTGTTTTTAATTCCTGAATGATTTTGTTCATTTGTTTGATTGTGTTTTCCTGTGTTTCTGCTCATTTGATTGTGTTTTCCTGTAATTCTTCAAGGGATTTTTGTGTGTCTTCTTTAAGGGCTTCCAGTTGTTTACCTGTGTTCTCTTGTATTTCTTTAAGGGAGTTATTTATTTCCTTTTTAAAATATTCTATCATCCTCTTGATAAGTGATTTTAAGTCTGAGTCTTCCTTTCCTGGTGTGTTGGGGTATCCAGAGCTGGGTGTGGTGGGAGAGCTGGGTTCAGCTGAAGCCATGTAGTCTTGGTTTCTGTTCCTTGTGTTCTTTCCCTTGCCTTTCGCCATCTGGTTATCGCTGGAGTTAGCTGGTCTTTCTCTCTCTCTGACTGTGGCTTGTCTTTCCTTCAAGCTCAGATGTCAATATTCCTGGGAGACCAGTTGTCTCTTCCAGCTGTTCTTCAGACCCTGCATCTGGAGTCCTCCTGTTGCTGGCTCCTCAGTACAAGTGGGCAGGTAGCTTTCTCCCTGAGCTACTTGTATATGGAGCAGCCTGTTGGCCCAGGCAGGGTTTCTGGCCACAGGTGGAAGCAGGCAGGCTCTTACCTCCTGGCTTTTCCTCAGTCCCTGCCTCTGGAGCCTGAGTGGGTGGGTAGCTTTCTTTCTGAGCTATTTGTATATGGAGAGGCCTGTTGGCCCAGGCGGGGTTTCTGGCCACAGGTGGAAGCAGGCTGGCTCTTACCTCTCACCTTTTCCTCAGTCCCTGCGTCGGACATGATTTTTATATTATCTAGAAATGATATGGATATTATGAGGCAGCTCTCTATTTTGAATGAATTTAAAATAGTTCATGGAACATTGATAAATGTTGCTTATCTAAAATTCAAAGTTAACTAGGCATTTTATATTTTATTTGTTAGCCTTAGACACAAAAGAAGATACCTTAATTCAAGGAGAAATCAGTTATTTGTGGGAACAGGCTTATATCTGGCAATTCAGAAGAAGGGTCACATGAATGGCATGGTACATGGTTTTCAGAAATAAAGGGCCCTCAATGACAAGTACATAAACATGTGTAGGGAGGGAGATGGATTTCAGGTGGGTGAAGGCAGTGAGGCTCAGGCCATTGTAACTGGTTAGATATGGGTAGGAAAGAGAATTGAGCTAAGCCCGAAGAGGAAACTGATTGTCAACTAACTCTTATAATGTGAAAACGTTTACCTGTATCACCATGAAGGAGAAACACTAAAATTATGTTTTGGAAGACTATTGTTTGCCATAAACAATAGAGAAAAGTGATTTTGTTCCAAACTAGGATTTCTTGGTGAGCACTGTAAAATGGTCATTCGCAAGCAGTGGATTGTAATCAACTAAAAGCTGTGTATAAAAGTATTGATTTGTGCTTCTTTTCTAGATTGTATGGAACCTGGGTACATGGCAGAGATGGATGGCTGATAGGTTCTGCCCTAGATGAAACATATGCTATCTTATATACTCACTATCCATGAGACAAACTGTCCCTATTGGCTGTACAGCCATGTGAAACTATATGTCCCCTATTCTGCTGGCCTGACCTGTGGAATCATTGCAGAACACAGCCATTTTCACTGTCACAAGGAACAGAAATAGTTTAATCCAGTATGTCATGTTATTGTTATGGCGGGTAAAGACCTCCCCCTTGCTCTCTATGTCTCCTCTTCAAGGGGCATGAAAAGACTATGTCCTTTTTACAGCACTTACAACTCTAGAGGTGTTTGTGATCTAAATTTTAAAACATTCATGTATTCATGAACCTAAGGACAAGATTTTTGAGAAAGTATTCCCTGGATATCTGATACTTTGACAATGTCTGCGTCTATGACCAAACTCTAAAACCAAGTGTCATATTAACATCAGAAGAAACAAGTACATCTAACGCTTTGTAATTTTCACACAAGTGTCTATAAGTTTATGTTCTGTCTGCAGGCTCACATTATTGCCTTTCTGTATTACCTAACACATTCTTGTTTTCTGGATGTCCTACGCTGATATGCCATCATTGCTGTAGCAGAGATGTAAGCATTAGAGTGCATGGTCCACTCAATGGTTTCTGAGGCCCATCTCATTTCAGTGACGCTCTCAGTCTGTGTTTCTAAGGTGGCTCATGATAAAATTACACACTGATTTTCCTACAACACAGAAGAATTGCAGTTCATAGAACAGGAGCTTACAAATATTAATTGTTCATATATCTTGACCTTTGCTTAGCCTTAGTCAGTCATATGTTACTAAAAGTTGTCCCTTGATAATAGCAAATTAATTGTTTAGCAGCTTTTTATGTATGATGCTGGCCAATGGAAAAAATCAAGATGATTCTAATAGTTCAGTAGCACAGAGTACTTGCATAGAATGTTGTGAAGCTTTGGTTAAGTCTCCATAAAAAAATTAGACATCTAGATGATTCTCTGTTCTTGAGGATATGAGAGCAATGAGTTGGTTTGAAATATAATGTGACATATATATGCTATATATATATCATAGCAGTACTAATTCAGTAGTAATGATGCACTATAGAAGTCTTCATCTAAGAGTATACAAGGTCCTCCTGCCTCAGAATCACCGAGGATGCCCTTTGAAAGTATAAGTTGCTAGATCCACCTTGAGAGTTTTAGGGTACAACATTGGAATATTTTCCTACCTAAGGGAAGATGAAGGTCTGATCTTATTCTAGGTCATCAAAATTGAGCACTCCTCATAGTAATCAGAGATTTTATAACACACACACACACACACACACACACACACACACACACACACTCCAGTTATCCTGAGAAGTAATTATTTCTCTAAGTCCCAGTCATGATCTGGCCAGTCTGTCCTCTTCAACCCCTTTACAGTTCCTTTTATCTTTCCTAGATTCTGTCTACCGAGGTGCCAAACTACATAGCCCAGTCTCTTTTGCCTGAACTTAATGAGCTCAGTCCTGCTCTTAGTACAAAATCAGATAATATCCTTCCAGCTATTTCTTCCTGTCTTATCCCAGTCTCACAAGTTAGGCTTGTTACAGAGGACAGAAACCAGAAGGTAAAAATAGAATGCCAATGCATTGTCTCAAGTCTGGAAAGGCTTCGATAATCTCATCTAAATAATAATGGCTTCATGAATCTGTACGATGGCATACAATTTTATTTTACAGTATGACTAAAGTCTGTTTAATTTTTTTGGCCCATTATAAAAAATGAGTAAAGATTTATTTTTGCTTTTGGAAGGGACTTCTCCCAAACTATAATGCTTCCTGTTCCCGCCCACTATTTTGTTTCAAAAGAAGAGACAATTCCAGGCCCAGAGTGATGTATTTTAACTTAGAGGGTAGGACGTCTTATGTTGACTTATTTATTTTTCTTTCAGTGCTGGGTTTTTCTCCATCCCTGGTAATTGCTTTTGGAAAGGATGCTTAGCAGAAAGGCATACTGTTGCACCTGAAGATTGATTGGACTATTTCCTCTATTTCTCTGTTCTTATCAATTTTTTGTGACATTTGTGAAAGTCAATATATTGTTCATTTTTCATGACTACACGATGAAAATACTCAGCTGGGAGAAACTTTCAAAACCAGGGACCCACATTTGCAGCCACTAGTGAACATGTGTTTATTAATAATATTTTCTAATGTGCAGAT
Source organism: Rhynchomys soricoides (assembly GCA_019843965.1). Lineage (NCBI taxonomy): Eukaryota > Metazoa > Chordata > Mammalia > Rodentia > Muridae > Rhynchomys > Rhynchomys soricoides. The sequence continues at coordinate 17,248,377 of JADRCH010000014.1, read as the reverse complement.
AGATTTAAAAGGTCTTTTTAAAGACTTTACTTAGAATGCTGTGTTTGTTATTTTTGAGAATGTAGAAATTAGAAAAAACACAGGGTTATGAAGAAAAGAACTATCTAAAATATCACCCACAGAGGCCAATTAACGCTCACACACACGTATATATTTGTAACCACTGATATATTACATTCATGTGTATTCATAGATTACATATTATCTATTTTTGACACATTGGAAATGGAGTCATATAATTTCAACTTACTTTACTTTACTAGTATATGTTATAGTCAATCCATATCAGTGGATCCTTTACAGTTCTGAGTTTTTCAACACTGTGAACAAGGAGCAGGCAAAAGAGTCAGAGACACTCTTGCTCCCACTGATGAGTCTCACAGGAACAATGATAGCAATCACATACATACAGGGAACCTAGTGCACACCCATTCAGGTCCTTAGCTTACGACTTTAGTCTCTGTGAGCCCATGTGAGCCCTGCTTGGTTGATTCAGTGGGACATGTTCTCCTGGTGTCCTCTGTCTCTCCTGACTCCTACACTCTTTCCTCCCCATCTTCCACAGAATTATCCATATCTCCAAGGGGAAGTAAATTTAGGGCAATCTATCATCTACCCATAATTTTACCTTTTATGTTGAGGTAGGATCTCCAGAAGTTGTTCAGGATAATTTTGAATACAATATGTAGCTCAGGCTGACTTTGAACTTGTGATCATCCTACCTCAACTTTCTGAGTAAGTGGTACTATAGGGCTGTGTGATGAGGCCTGGCTTCTGAAAAAGTTTTATTAACATTTTATGCATTCCCATATTTTGAGATACTTGGTTTGTTTCTGAGTAGAAACAGGGCTTATACTAATTGTTTATGTATCATGACATGGGTTTAGTTTTCATTAGTGATATATTGTTGAAATTTATCTTTTAATAATAGTTCATTCTTTAACAACAATCATTATAACTAGTGATTTTAAGGCTCACTAAAAAATAATATTTATTTTATTTCTCTAGGGAAAAATATCTAAAATGTAGAGTCATTGGATAGAAGTGAATGAACTCTATCAAAGACTTCTGGTGCATGTTGTCACATGACTTTCCAGAATCTAGAGGAATCTGAGAAGATTAAATAGCTATGTAAGCTTGTGTAAGAAACTGCCCCAAGCCTCACAGCTTAAAAGAATAAACATTGATCATCTCTCAGCTTTCCTGGATTAGCTCTTTGGGCATGGCTCATTTGAGATCTCTCTTAGGCTGCTAGTGAGTTGGTGGCCAGTGCCACATTTATCTCAGCGTTCACTGCAGGAGGATTTGTTTCCATGTTCTCAGGAATCGGTATCAGCAGACCTCAGGTCCTCCTTACCCCATTGGTCTCTCACAACATGGGGGGCTCTCAGTACGGCTTGCTTGTTCCTCTCAAGGATAGGAGGAAAGACCGAGAAAGTGGGCAGTACCAAGTCACATTTCATTTGTAAGTAACCTTGGGAAGGTAGTTACTAATGTTTACCCTACTGTGCTTGCCACTTGTGATTCCTGAGTCCAGCTCATATTGGAAGGAAGGCAAATGACTAGACACAGCATCAACTCAAGAAGGGAGCATCACTGGGGACCATGTGAGATGTTGCTCATCAAAGAGCTCAAGTGTCACTGCACCATCCCAAGAACTAAGAATTTTAAAAAATGTAAATAATTATTTCTTATTATAATTACTACAGATTTTTCTTTTAGTATTAAGTAAGGAATATGTGTATTGCTCATTAGTTGACTGCAGTTTTAATTTTTAAATTCATTGTATTTGTTTCCCTCTGTTCTTTCCCTTTGGGAGTTTTAGTTCCTGAAACCTTTACTTTTCTCAGAGGGTTGTAATGCTGATTTAATTTGAAACTGTGACCCTTTCAGGGACCAAAGTATGCCCTGACATCTTCAGGGAGTGGGTGGGTGGGCGAGGGAATACCCTCACAGAGGCAGGAAGGGGGGTATGGGATAGGGGGTTTCCAAAGGGGAGACCTGGAAAGAGGAAAACATTTGAAATGTAAATAAAGTATCAAAAAAAAAAAAGAAAGAAATTTGTATTTCATTTTGTTGTATGGTTCAGCATAAGCACCTGTTTGAGTTAGTGTCTGCGGCCACTGTTGGTGATGCATACCTATTGTAACTCTCAAAACAAGGAGACTTTGACATTTATTCTCCAACTGCCATTGTATTTGTAATAACATGTTGACAATTAATGGTTTTAGCATCAGATATATGTGGTCTAGCAATTTGCAAACTAATCATTAGCATCTGACTTTTTGAGGCAAAATTGCTTAGAACTAATTAAAGTGTCATGTCTAAGAAGTTTCAGAACTATAAAGCACTCATCTTCTGAAATTCCCCAAGGAGACAAACATCCAGACGTAAAAATATGTTTTGCTTAGGAGACCAAGGATGGAATAACAATAAGTAACATTATCATGACCTGCAACTTCAGGAAATGCATTGTTTCCTACTACTGAAAACAATGTTCTATGAAAAATGGGATATCAGATTGGTGACATTCAATTTGACCTTTGGCAAATCATTTAAGCCAATTTCTTCATCTCTAAAAGAGAGACTTACATCTTTGTTACACATTTCAAAATGCCATGAACATTAATGAAGTAATATCTATAAGACATAAAATTTATGGGGATATATCTTTTTATGATCCTTCCTAAGTTCCCTGCTTTAGAATTCAGCCGGTTGCTGGACAGCTTTCATTACAGGACAGTTTTTATCTTAAGCCCCAAATCTTTCTTTTGTTACTTCCTTGTCCAATTTTATGCTCTGACCGACCCTGTGTTTTTTTGTCTACTGTTTGGTAGTTATTTAGGTATTTGAAATAAGCTGCTTGATTCTTCTCTAAGAATTTATTTTTAAATCTATGTTAAGCAGTATTTAGTTTAGAAATTGCTTTTAATTGCAGAGAATACTAATAATCTGGTGAAATTGTAGTTTTCTTGCCAATTCATAATCACTAAAATGGTTCAGTAAAACATCAGTGGTGTGCAATGTTTTCTGACAGAATAACACATATAGATTCTGGTCCCTCCTCTCTGGGGGTTTATAATACAGAGGAAGTTAATAGTGAGACCAATAGAACTAAAAAAAGTATTCTGAGAACTGTACATTGATGCATGGAAGGTGAATTAGCTCACACAGAAGACCTTGTCCTGGCAGGAAAGTGACTGTGATATGGAGGCATTTGGAATTTGGAGGCATGTCTGTCTCATATTGGGGCTGGATGAAGCCATAGATAATGGAGTAGGGATGCAGCTCACTTGGTAGAGTACATGCCTAGCATGCAGAAAATCTCTGGGTTGGATCCTTGGTCTTACTTAAGTCAGGTATAGTGGTGTGTGCCAGTATCTTCAGAACCTGAAAAGCAGAGGCAGGAGAATCTAAGGTTTAAGGCTTTCCTTGACTATGTAGAGAGTTCCAGGCTAGTTTGGGATACCAAAACAACTGTCGGTCAAGAAAGAGTCCTCTCTGGGTGGAGGTGTGGGGTGTACGGAAGAAAATGCCAATATGTTTCTTTTTGACTGCTACTTTCATAGTAAAATACTCAAGATGTTTATTTAGTCTTTAAGGGTAACAGGATGTTTGTCTAAATCATTTGCTTTGGGTTTTATCAAAGTCAGAAGTAGAATTTACTTTACAGTTTCAGTCATCTTAATTTTTAACAAATCCAATTCATTTATCAATTTGTCCTTGGATTCTGTTTTACAGTTACATATTGTGATGGGTGCTGTGTATTTCAAAGTGAATAAAATGAGCTCTCTGAGATAGGGAGTCTGCATAAGGAAAATGTCACTCAAAGGTCAAAGTCACATACTCAAATGTAGGTGAACTCAGCCTAAAGAGTGAGGTGCCCAAGTCTTCTTAAAGAGAGGCAAGAGCTTGGCATGAAGGCTGAGCAGAAGGAAGAAGAGGTTACTGGTACAAGGAAGAGCATACACCAAAAAGATGACCCACAGCTCTATATGGGCATTCAGTTATGGTTAAAAGAACTAGCTCCAGAGTGAAGCTAACATATCTTCAAAGGAGAACATTGGAGGTATTTGAATTTTATGTTCACATTAGGAAGGTGAGTTTTGTATATTTTAGAAGAATAATATTTATTTTCTCTGAATTTAGTCAGGAGTTGTCAACTTATTTCTAGTTGAATGTGACAGTAGTAAGGTTTTCAAAAACCTACTGAAAACAAGTAACATTAAACGTGTGATTTATGAGATTAGGTTGTGTGCTATTTTGGCTGAAGTCAACTTTCCCTTGTCATTTCAAAGGAGAAAAAAATGAATGGCCTATAACAAGAGTTGATCTGTCAGAAATAATTTCCAATTGCATAATGTTTTTACAAAGTGATTTAATTTATTTTAATCATATTTATAATGTGAAACTATAAGATGATAATATTGGCTTCTAAAATTTTAGCCTAGAAAATAGCATTTAGTTATTATAGAAATGTCTACAAATAATTTTATAATTTATTAGTTCTGTATTTAATTTTGACATGTTTCTAATTGTATATAATACTGTAAAAGATATCCCACAGTCCATACATATTTTTGTCAACATAAATTCCTAGAAATGTGTTTACTAGATAAAATTTTTTGCACAATTTATATTTTGGTACTTGTTAGTAAACTGTTCATTAGAAGTACTGTATTGATTTGTACTGTTATGTGGAACATTTCTCTAAAATTATCTAACAATTAAATTTTATATGAAAAAAAGGACTAGCTCATGATTTATGAGCTCGAGAGCAGCAGCGGGGAGAGATACCCATGGAGAAGAGGCAGAAGACTGTATCCCATCAACCACACCCACCCAAGTCCTCCTTTAAATGGAATCTGAGGTCCTCATCTCCTCCCTAATGATGTAATACACACCTTTCTAGCAAGCAATCTCAAACACCACATTGAGATATAAGCATTTACCCAGCTTCCTTCATCTTAGGACCTTCCAGATAGATGCTGATCCAAGTGTCTGGCTCAAGGAGTGCGTTTTGCTTAAATAGAACTCTTACCTGGTGTAAAAGTATGTGTGCTACAGTTTGCCTGTAAACTTCTTTGAGAAGATTGGTGTGGTTGTGTTTTGAGGGTCTGCTAGGAAGGGTTAAGAAGGAAAATGTACAAATTTATCAGACTGGAATAGCATAGAAATCTGTGTCAATAATCTCAGCATAAGAAACATCATTTCATTTCTTTGACTTGAATTGCTCATTACAAACATAATTCCCTCCTACCTTCACAGCCTGCCTCTATGTCTAGAAAGGATTTTAAAAATATATGATTAGCATAATAAACACAGAAAAACAGTGTGCCTGCCACAAATTTCAATTCTGACACACTGAAAACAGTAATTGTGAAGATCTTTTGCTTTTCTTCTGTAATTCTATTACATTTCTCTTCATTCTATGCACAATAAAGTTTTAAGTTATTTCTACATCTTTGAAGTTTACTTGAGAGGAATGGAATAGAGTTCTTGCTTTTCTTCTACATATCACTCATTTTTGTTAACATTTTATTCTTGACATTTAACCCTGTTATTAGATGTAACTGTCATCTGATCACTTTTACTTGTATTGCATTCTGTTCTACAAACATATTACAATACATTGATCCATCCTAGTGTTGATGGGTATTGTTATAATCAGGGGTAGGAATCGAATTTTCTTGACCATGTTGTTGTTGTAGTTATTATTATTATTATGATTATTATCATCATTTATTTTTATTGAATGGACTGGGGAAGCCAAAGATAATGACAGTCAACAGAAGAATGCTGAACCCCTTTCAGAAGTGATTTTTGACAATCTTGTCAGATTATTAGTTAAGTCCCAGTGGTGCCCTATTTATTCAGTCTTTGATATACAGACAAAAGGTATTTTTCTATTTTTCAAGTTTGGCATATTAACTTATTGTGTTTTATTTTATATTCTTTGACCATTTATCAAATTGAGGACTTTTTTTTACCTACTAACTTTTCATATTTCATCTTTAAAGAGTATTTGTTCTAGTTTTTACATTTTGTATTGAAGTTTTGTGTGTTTTCCTGTGGTTTTCAGTTTTTTCTTTTTTGTATCTATTTATTTTTTTATAATAAAATTTAATTGTTAGAAAATTTTAGAGAAATGTTTCATATAACAGTACAAATCAATACAGTACTTCTAATGAACAGTTTACCAACAAATACCAAAATATAAATTGTGCATAAAATATTATCTAGTAAACTTATTTCTAGGAATTTATGTTGACAAAAATATGTATGGACTGTGGGATATCTATCACAGTATTATATATAATGGTGAATAATGAGAAACATGTCAAAATTAAATACATTTTGAATTTAATTTATTAGAATTAATAAATTATAAAATTACTTGTAGACATTTCTATAATAATTAAAATGCTATTATTTAGGCTAAAAGTTTAGAAGCCAATATTATCATCATCTTATAATTTCACATTATAAATATGATTAAAATAAATTAAATCACTTTGTAAAAACATTATGCAATTGGAAATTATTTATGACAGATAAACTCTTAGAGATTTATAGGCCACTCATTTTTTTCCTCCTTTGAAATGACAAAGAAAAGTTGAATACAGTCAAAATAGCACATATAACCTAATTTCACAAATCACACGTTTAATGTTACTTATTTTCGGTAGACTTTGAAAACCTTACTACTGTCACACTCAACTAGAAAAAAGTTGACAATTCCTGACTAAATTCAGAGAAAATAAATATTAGTCTTCTAAAATATACAGGGCTTGCCTCCCTAATGCGAACATAAAATTCAAACACCTCCAATTTTCTCCCTTGAAGACATATTAGTTTCACTCTGAACAAAGAGCAACATTCCTTTGCGTTTCCCAAGGCCATTACACTGAGACTCATCAGATACCTATAACACTTGCAGAAGTTACCCCTTAAATATTTCTAATTCTGGAGTGACTATTTCTGTAAAGAATGAAGTGTGGGATTTTTTTCAGGACATTTAAGTTTCTTAATAGTTAAACTACAGATATAGAAAATAAAAGAATTCTAAGTATTAGCAACAAATAAACTTGTACCAGTGGACTTTGGTAAAATTCTATAAAATTATAATCATTTCAATTATAATCACTGTTTAAGAATGTTTTAGAAAACAATCCCTTGAGTCCTATTTATCCTTCTGAATGTGTCACTTACCTGAACTGTGCCATATTTGTGTATTTTAAACATATATTATGATTATACTGCCTGCAATTTTTAGAGCATAGATGTTCAGAATTGAGAGTTCATCTTGGTAGATTTTTCCTTTGACCAGTATGAAGTGTCCTTCCTTATCTTTTTTGATAACTTTTGGTTAAAAGTTGATTTTATTCGATATTAGAATAGCTATTCCAGCTTGTTTCTTGGGACCATTTTCTTAGAAAATTGTTTTCCAACCTTTTACTCTGAGGTAGTATCTGTCACTGAGGTGCATTTCCTGTATGCAGCAAAATGCTGGGTCCTGTTTAAGTATACAGTCTGTTAGTTTATGGCTTTTTCCTAGGGAATTGAATCCATTGACGTTAAGAGATATTAAGGAAAAGTGCTTGTTACTTCCTGTTATTTTTGTTGTTAGAGGTGGTATTATGTTTGTGTGGCTATCTTCTTTCGGGTTTCTTGCTTTTTCTAGGGTATAGTTTCCCTCCCTGTGTTGGTGTTTTCCATCTATTATCCTTTGTAGGGCTGGGTTTGTGGAAACATATTGTGTAAATTTGGTTTTGTCATGGAATATCTTGCTTTCTCCATCTATGGTAATTGAGAGTTTTGCTGAGTATAGTAGCCTGGGTTGGCATTTGTGTTCTCTTAGGATCTGTATGCAATCTGCTGAGGATCTTCTTGCTTTCATAGTCTCTAGTGAGAAGTCTGATGTAATTCTGATAGGTCTGCCTTTATATGTTATTTGATCTTTCCCTTACTGCTTTAAATATTCTTTCTTTGTTTAGTGCATTTGGTGTTTTGATTGTTATGTGATGGGAGGAATTTCTTTTCTGTTCCAATCTATTTGGAATTCTGTAAGCTTCTTGTATGTTCATGGGCATCTCGTTCTTCAGGTTAGGGAAGTTTTCTTCTATAATTTTATTGAAGATATTTACTGGCCCTTTAAGTTGGGAATCTTTGCTCTCTTCTACGCTTATTATCCTGAGGTTTCCTCTTCTCATTGTGTCCTGGATTTCCTGGATGTTTTGTGTTAGGAGCTTTTTTCATTTTGCATTTTCTTTGACTGTTGTGTCAATGTTTTCTATGGTATCTCCTGCACCTGAGATTCTCTCTTCTTGTATTCTGTTGGTGATGCTTTTCTCTACGACTTGTGATCTCTTTCCTAGGTTTTATAACTCCAGGGTTGTCTCCCTTTGTGATTTCTTTATTGTTTCTATTTCTATTTTCAGATCCTGGATGGTTTTGTTCACTTCCTTTGCCTGTTTGATTGTGTTTTCCTGTAATTCTATAAGGGATTTTTGTGTTTCCTCTTTAAGGGCTTCTACCTGTTTATTTGTGTTCTCCTGTATTTCTTTAAGGGAGTTATGTATGTCCTTCTTAAAGTCCTCAATCATCATCATGAGATTTTAGATCTGAATCTTGCTCTTACAGTGTGATGGTGTATCCTGGACTTGCTATGGTGGGAGAATTGGGTTCTGATGATGCCAGGTAACCTTGGTTTCTGTTGCTTATGGTCTTGTGCTTGTGTCCTGCCATCTGTTTATTTCTAGTGCTACCTGCCCTCCCTTTGTCTGACTGGAGCCTGTCCTTCCTGTGATCCTGGTTGTGTCAGAACTCCTCAGAGACCAGCTATCTCTGGGATCCTGTGATTCTGGGATCCTGTGATCCTGAGATCCTGGATGTGACAGAGCTCCTGGGAGTCAAGTTGCCTCTGTGACCCTGAGATCCTGGAATGACCAATCTCCTGGGATGCTGTTATCCTGTGATCCTGGGCGTGATAGAGCACCTTGAGGTGGAGTTTCCTCTGGGTGTTTTGGAACTGGCTGAGAAGTTTGCGCTCAAGATCTGGTCAGGGCACTAGCCCAGGCAGGAAGGAACCCATGCCACTGGTTGGGTGTGGTTTCTGGGTCCCTAGATCCCGCTGGTCCCAGTTACTCCTGGTGTTGGGACAGCTGTTGTTGTGTCCTCCTCGCCTTTGATCATATGATCCTGGGCGAGTTAGAGTGCCTGGGAGTGGATCTTCCTCTGGGTGTTGTGAGACTGGCTGAGGAGTTTGCACCCAAGGTCTGCTCAGGGCACTAGCTCAGATCGAAAGGAACCCATGCCACTGGCCCGACAGGGTTCCTGGGTCCCTGGATCCAGTTGGTCCGGTGTTGGCACAGATGTTTCCTCCTCACCTCTGATCCTACGATCCTGGGCAAGTTAGAGCACCTAGGAGTGTTGTGGGATTGGCTGAAGAGTTCACGCCCAAGGTCTGCTCAGGGCAGTAGCCCAGACAGGAAGGCTGTATCAGTTTTGCTGCATACTGAATAATCTTTGCTTTTTCAAGACTTGCTTTCTTCTGTAAGATTCCATGCATAGAAGGTAATAATTATATTTTTAAAAATTGTTCATTGATGTTTTGTAATTTGTAGTTCTTTCCTGTCTCATAACTCTTTCCTTGCTCCAAGTGTCATGGGGTATTCTTCTATTCTTCATGAAAAGTTTTTTGTTTTTTTTTTTTTATAAAAAAACCTTCCTTCATACTGTCATCTTAGTCACCTAGAACTGAATTTTCATGATGTTGAAAGTCTAGTTCCCATACAGGTACCAACAGGTACCATGTTGATAGACATTCATGTTGGCACACTGACTGGAACTACCCTTCTGATAGATTACACATATTTGATTTTTTTTTTGTGAGATTCTTTATTTGCTTTGATTGCTATATTTTCCTCTTGTACCAGCAACCCATTGTATTACTGCTAAAAGTTCAAAATAATTTTGTTATGTGTTATGATAATTCATACTTTCTTTTTTCTTTTCTTTTTTAAAAATATTCTATCAATTCTGTTTTCAGCCATGTGAATATAAGTTGTGGATATTATGAAATTTTATCCTAAGATACTTCTAAATATATAGTTACCATAGTTATGGTATATTATGTTGGTACAGGCTTATTTAGCATATAGTCAACATTCAATCTCCAATGATTATCATGATAATATCTAGCAATATTCTTTTACTATATGCAGATTCAAACTAGGTATGCTCGCTGCATTTAGTTGTTATGTGTAGAATATTTCCTTAACTATTCATGGTTATGGTGTAGTGAAGATCACTGAGAATGTGTTCTGTGCAACATTTCACAGTGAGGATCCTTGGGTCTTTAAGAAGAATGATGTATCATTCACATTTCTTTGTGTTTGCCACCAAAATATCAGTTTCTGTCATTACTGAGTTTTCTAGTTCTGATGACCTGATTAAGAGAGTGTTAACTGTTGGTCACACTTTTCTACTTCAGAATTTTCATATTGTATCTTTACAAGTAATAAGTAGTCACAGGAGAAAAGTATTTAGGCTGTGTAAATGTTCTAGATTTTGCCAAACTTTTATTCAGTAGTCTATGAATCCATTGATTCTTACCAGAATATCATTTTAGTCAATTATATTTCAATATTATGGGTTTGATTCTATCACTTAAAATGGGTAACATTTTTTTAAAATTTTTCATACTTAATTCACATTTCAAATGTTTCCCCCTTTCCAGATCTCCCCTTTGGAACCTCCGCATTTCCTCTACCTCCCCCTACTATTCTCCCACCCACCCACCCACCCACTCTCGTCTTCCCTCCTTGTCATTCTCTTATATTGGGGGAATCTAACACCCTCAAAACCAAGGGCCTCTGCTCCCCCTGATGTCTAATAAGACCCTCCTCTGCCACATATGTGGCCAGCAATAGGCAACCTTTTATTCATTATCAGATCTTGATTATACAAAACAACTTCTTTCATTGTTTGTATCTCTTATTTTATAAGAAGCTGATCCTCTTGTTTAGCTGTGGGGTTGCCAGTTTTATGAAATGGGATCTTTTATGGGTTTTCCTACATTTGAAGGTCCCCCTTTCATCTCCTGTCACTAACTCTTCAGGAGACCATGACTCATGAAATTCAAGCTCTCTGGCTTTGGACAAAGTCTGGCTTCAGTGGGTTGCTACTTTTATCTGTCCACTTCATTTCTGGCTTCTGAATAGTTATCATTTAACTTATCCACTGGATATATCTTAAAAGAAACTGTAATAATTCTTTAGCATCTTAGCTTATTTGGAAGCAATGTCATTTTAACCACTGTGCTTGTGAAAGCAGAGTTCTCCTTGATTTCTTTAGTTTCGTATTTTGACACATGAACCATTTTGCCCTTTATAAATTCATAGAAGGTTGAACATGGGCACAGTCCCATATATCAGTGGGTTGATTTTCAAGATATTAGTCTATTCTTCTAAAGCATAGAACCCTCTTAATACTTAATGAGGTTATTTTATGTAACTAGCCAAAAACACTTAAGTGGTTTATTGGAGCATATGATATATATATATATTTTTTTAACAAATTCTTGGCTGAGCTGATAAACTAGTAAGTAAAGGTTTTTTTTCTTGCAAGAGATTAAATTTTATGGCCCAAAATTTAGAAAAGATTATTTTGCTATTTCTTTTAAACATTTTTGAGATGTCTATCATTATAAATAATTTCCATAAAAATATCCACATTGAGTGACTTACTAAGATGATATAAATATAAACGTACAAACAGATCTTTCCTATAATTAGTGCATGGGAAGAGGATTGCTATCCTATTTTATTTTTAATAAAAACGAAGGGATGAATATTTAGCAGTCAAGCTTTTAATAAATACATACTGTGTGACAAGTGAATGAATGAATGAATAAATGCACGAAAAAAATGAGTGCTGTTTAATTGTTAGCTCCAAGTTAACTTAATGCAAACAGAATCTTTCAATTGACCTTCAATGAAAGAATCAGGTTTCCTCATCTATCTTCAGTTATTTCCACAGACCTAACAACCAGGGAAGGATGGAGAAAGAGTTTTCAGTGAAATATTGTAAACATTTGCTTTACTCCAGCTCTTAAATTGAATCTCCAGCATCAATCTATCCACAGACTTCAACATTACAGCATTGTTTGTAAAGGCACAATTGATGTAAATATAAAGGCTGGTGATTTCTCAAGCTATACTGTTCTTTTCCACCAAGAGTTAAAGAACTCTTAGTGTTTGCTTTCATCAAATGAATTGAATTTTCATAGACTGCTTCCAAAAGCCTGATTTTCTTATTTAGGAAACTTAAACTGTAGTTGATACTTGTCTTAGAAGGATGCTATAGTCTAGCCAGAGTATAAAACAGAACTATAAGTCTCTTAAAACTGTCAGCTGAAGGGAACATCAACTTGCTCTGGATAGTAGACTAAAGGAAGGTAGGGTTTCCTGGGCAGGCTGGAGTAACAGAGCAGAATCATCCCATGAATTTGACGTCAGGTGAGAACCAATCATAGACACAAAGGAGGACTAGATTCTTAGCACATAGGGGAGCTTAAGCATGATTGGAGATATTCCTTGAATATGAAGGAGAAAATTATGAATGGAGTCTCACGAACCTTGTCACCATAGATTAGGGCAATTTAAACCAGTTTTCCAAGGGGTTATTTATTCCAGGTTAAATAACACTCCTTTGTAAACTGGACCGTAGAAATTATTATTATCATTAAGTAAGTGTGTGTGTGTGTGTGTGTGTGTGTGTGTGTGTGTGATATTATGTGTGGGCACATATCCCTGGAGGATGTATGGACATCAGAGGACAACTGTGGAGTAAAATTCTCTCTTTCAACATTTCATAGGTTCTTGTACCACAAATGCATTATCCACTGAGTCATCTGGCCAGTCCAGTTTTTTATTTATTGTGTTTTGTAGGTTTGTATATCTTTAATTATAGTGAAAGCTTATAAATGAATCTATTCAAGTATGTTTGCATGGTGATATTTTCTTATGTATTTCTTAATTTGAAGATGAGAATTGCTCTTTCAAGGTCTATAACAAACTGTGTTAAAATTTTGGTGGGGATTGCATTGAGTCTGTAGATTGCTTTTGGTAAGATGGCCATGTTAATCCTGCTTATCCATGAGCGTAGAAGATATTTCCATCTTCTGAGATCTTCAGTTTCTTTCTTTAGGGACTTGAAGTTCTTTTCTTTACTTTTTTTGATACTTTATTTACATTTCAAATGTTTTCCCCTTTCCAGGTCTCCCCTTTGGAAACCCCCTATCCCATCCCACCTCCTCCTGCCTCTATGAGGGAATTCCCCCACCCACTCATGCACTCCCATCTTCCCTTCCTGGCATTCCCCTGTACTGGGGCATGTAACACTCTCAGACCCAAGGGCCTCTCCTCCCACTGATAGCGAACAAGGCCTTCCTCTGCCACATATGTGGCCAGCATCATGGGTCCCTCCATATGTATTCTTTGGTTGGTGGTCCAGTCTCTGTGAGCACCGGGTGGGGGTCAAGTCAGTTGACACTGTTGCTGCCTCCATGGGGCTGCAAACTCTCTCAGCTGCTTCGAACTTGAAGTTCTTGTCCTACAGATCTTTTACTTGCTTGGTTAGAGTTACACTGAGATATGTTATATTAGTTGTGGCTATTTTAAAGGGTGATATTTTCTTAATTTTTTCTCAGCCAGTTTATCATTTGCATAAAGAAGGGCTACTGATTTCTTTGATTTATTTTTTATACAGCTACTTTGCTGAAGCTGTTTATCAGATGTAGGAGTTCTCTGGTAGAATTTTTGGTGTTGTACATGTGGACTATCATATCATGTACCACCCCATGTACCATACTAGATCTTGACCCAGGGACCTGTAAAACCAGATGTCTTACAGTTTAGAAAACAAATTTTGAAGAGTACTAAAATTTCGCCTACTAAATATCGATTTATTAATTTCAGTAAGTAAAAACATGTGGACTATCATATCATGTACCACCCCATGTACCATACTAGATCTTGACCCAGGGACCTGTAAAACCAGATGGCTTACAGTTTAGAAAACAAATTTTGAAGAGTACTAAAATTTCACCTACTAAATATAGATTTATTAATTTCAGTAAGTAAAAACATGATGACTGCCCTCTTCCCACTGTAGTGAGTGGCTAAGTGGAAAGGTATCTCTTCAGGTTATTTAACTATTAAATCAGTTCTGAAGTGCATATTGAGTTGGATCCAATAATTGATGAAGACTACATTCTTACCGAGTCATTCACTTTTTTACTTACTGGAGCCAAAAACTGAGCATTGAGAGAATTATTATGTAAATTTTAAGTAGCTATTTATATAAAGATAGTTTTTGTTCAGTAGCCAAGTTTGTAATCTGTTTGGTACAGGAAAACTTACCAGATGTTCTCCATCATCATCCAGTTGTTGAGCATGCTGACAGTATATGCTTTGCTTTCTGCCTTAGACACAGAGCTGCTGAGATCTTCACTTTTGTAATGATTTGAGTTTCCACTACCTCCCACTGATCTGGGAAATAAGAAATTTTGGGTGACTTAATCAAATTTAGAGAAGATCTTTGAGCAGGAGAATGTTTAAATTGCCTGAAAATGTCACCCCTACAGCTAAAATCCTGACACAGTTTAAATTTAAGTGACAATTTAACAAGGTTTTCAGTTTCTCACGAGGTTGTTGAACTGTCCTCATGGACTGACAAACAGTGATAATAGGTGTCCAGAGCACATCCATTTTCCTGACCTTATTTGCTTCCTATGGTATAAACAGGTATCTGACATAATGGAAAACCATCTTAACCATTTGTGGTGTCCAGTATAGTTTATAGTGTGGTTGTTTGCACTATACCCATAACTTCAGATTTCTCGTGCTTTCTGAGAAAGTACTGAGAAAAGCCCCAAATCAGGAAAATAGATATCACACACACACACACACACACACACACACAAACACATGGGTGCACGTGTGCATGCACATGCACACTTGGCAGAACTACCAATCCAGAAAGCTTGCAGGTAAATCTCAAGAAAGGGAAGAGATTGTCAGGCATAAAATGACACCACAGACCACATGTGGTATGTGAAGAGAGGCAGCTGCTATGGAGTAACCACAGCTCTCTAAATGACTTATGTAGCTTGTGGGCAGAAAGCTAAGCTAATCAATGATTTACCAACTAAAAAAGACCAGCATGAATTCCAGTACTGTAACTCACAGGGGTTAGGTTTGATGAGGGAGTGGGAAAATGAAAACCAGACCGACAGCTACAGCCAAGTGAATTTCAGAACTTGAGCTAGTCTCAGCATTATGACTTCCTTCTAGGTAAAGACCTCCTATTATGGGTCTTACTACCTCTTCTCTACAGATCAAGAAAGTAAAGATCATAGATATTGGATAATTGACTCAGCTTAGAAATACACCATGATAAGCTAGGGATAAAGAATCAGGATTTTAAAACTGATGCTTTATTAATTGCTAAGCTAGGTACTTAAGTGAGCCTACCCAGGGACAAGGCATGGAATACTACTGAGGATAACACCATACTGTTGGGAATAATGTGCTTAGGTAGCATATTGTGAAGGATGAAAACTGAGAGTCATGTGGACACTTAGCAGGCATCAGATATTGAACCTGTTCATGGGCGATGAACTGTCTGTAGCCTACTTGCTTGCTCTTTTTTTCTTTCTTTCTTTCTTTCTTTCTTTCTTTCTTTCTTTCTTTCTTT
>JADRCH010000014.1:17141856-17232605 GCA_019843965.1 Rhynchomys soricoides | reverse complement strand
TTTCTTTCTTTCTTTCTTTCTTTCTTTCTTTCTTTCTTTCTTTCTTTCCTTCTTCCTTCCTCCATCCCTTCCTTCCCCCCCTCTCTCTCCACAGAGAAGGACAGGGCTTCTCTGTGTAGTCCTGGATGTCCTAGAACTCACTGTGTAGACCAGGCTGGCCTCAAACTCAAAGATCAGCCTGCCTCTGCCTCCAAGTGTTGGGATTAAAGCCGATTACCACCACTGCCCAGCTCAGCAGCCTGCTCTTAACACCATGCCTCATTAAGAACTGTGTTGGGATAAGCAAACTTTGAAGTGGCACACTCTGATTACCTGAGCATACAGGTGGACCTGGGTGGATTCAGTGACTAAAACATGTCAGTGGAAAAATGTATGGTTTTGTGATCTAGCCTCCCCAAGCCTATTAAATCTTATTTTCTAGATTTTCCTATCCTATCTCCTCTTATCCATGCATAAACTTCAAATAAGTCTGCAGTCCTGATTTCTTTTGTTTGGAGTACAGGGGTTCTTCTGCAGGCTCCTTTTCTGAGTCCCAGAAGAAAAGGCTTCAGAGCTCAAACTGAGGTTAAGACAGGTTTCTGTTAAAGTAATCATGTTCGCAAATTGTTCTTTGGAGTGTTTCTTTAACTTTCCACCAAGGACTATACTTGTTTAAGTCAGAAAGGGCTGTTTTGCTCTGGTAGTGCCTTTATGTCTGTGACATTACAGACTTATGTAATTATCATACTCGGCAGTAGAAAATGCATGAGGTTCAATAACTGAACGAATAAATGAGCATGTCAGGTGACAGTTGCCGGGTGTAGAATAGTCAGGCATAGTGAGGAAGTCATTATGGAAAGTGGTCAGATGAGTATGCAAGCACTTCAAAGTAGAGCTTACTAGGGAGACCTAAGCAAGAAGGTCAGGTTGACATGCAGTATGGTGGTGTTGTGGGAGTTGTTGATAGAGTGCACAGCCAGTAGGAAGCTAGCAGCTGCAAATCTACTGCTTAGATTCAGAAGCAGAAAAAGAGCAGAACATACCTATGGTAACACAGTTCAGCCCTCAAGGCTCGCTTCTCAGAATTTAATTGTCCTAAAAGCAGAGCGTCTGATTAATATTTTACAATTTCAGCTCTCAAAGGGCAGAGAGTCCAACTAAGGAAGGCTGCACAGAGCCTGGAAGTGCAGCACTAATAGGAATGTGTGGAAGAGACAGGGACTTTGGGAAGAGCAAGTTTAGCTGCTCTTGTTATGAGTTATAACCACTGCATTATCTATGCATTTTATATATATTATGTAGTAATATAGTATATTACTATATAATATTATCAGTATACTATATATATAATATATTAAATACTTTCACATATTTGGGATATATGACTTGGGTACTTATTTTAAAAATTAATGTTATTTTGAGACATCTTTGAAGTGGAAACTTCTAATTTCTTTAGAAAGTCAGTTATGTCAAATGATGTGTTGCTAAAGCAGACACAGGTGAAAGGATGTTTTGATATCAACAAACATGTGGAAGGATCTGTGATGAAGGAGTATAAATATAACCTCATAGAAAGTGGGAGATGAGCATTGAGCATTGGTTTGGTTTGCTTCACATACTGCTATTGAGAGAAGCTCACTCAAGAATTGCTTGTGAGGTTCCTGCTGCAGTTTGGAACCTGTGCGGCCTTACCTCTGGCATGTTGGCGAACCTATTGGTTCCTTCAGGTCTGGACAGCTGCTGCCAGTTTGTGTGTGCTGTCTGCCTGCATAGAGGACTGGTCTGGAGCTGCTGAGCTGTATTTGGTGTTTGCTATGGGGCTGAGCTGCTTGCCAAAGAAGATTGAGCTCACCCCCAAAGAACTATTGCTGAACAGGACCACATCCCCCATATCTTAATAACTTTTCTCTTCCACTACCTTGGCTGGGTGGTGGGCTAAGGAAGAGGTTGAACCCTTATTAAAAGTAGGCTGCCATAATCTGCTTGCAGACAGGAGCCTGGCATGTCTGTCCTCTGAGAGGCTCTACTAGTAGTTGAATGAGACAAATGCAGATCCATATAGCCAACCATTGAATTGAGGTTGGGGACTCCTATGGAAGAGTTAAGGAAGGACTGAAGGAGCTGAGGGGGATTGCAACCCCATAGGAAGAACAACAGTGTCAACTAACCCAGACTACTCAGAGCTCCCTGAGTCTTAGTCACCAAGCAAGGAGCATACATGAGCTGGTCAATACCCCTTGCACATGTATAGCAGAGGACTGCCTTGTCTGGCCTCAGTGGGAGAGGTTGCACTTAAATCTTGTGGAAACTTGATGCCCCAGAGAAGAGAGATGCTGGTGGAGGTGGGGTAGGGGTGGGTGGGTGGGTAGGAGAGCACTCTCTCAGAGGTAGGAGAAGGGGTGATGGACTGAAAAACTCGGGAAGCAGGGACCAGGAAGGGGGAAAACTTTAGGAATGTAAATAAATAAAATAATCTAATAAAAAGACGTAGACTGCAAAAATTTTATGCCTACACATTTTTCCTTGGACTTATTTTTGGATATTCTGTCCAGAAAGGGATACACAAGTCAGAAGAGCTTAATCTCTTATCATTGGATCCTTAATCTTTCCAGCATTTGCTATAGTAAGTTGGGATGCAAATTGTAACCTTTACCAAAGATTCAATTCACCTTCATGTTTGCCTTTTCTGAATGGATCTCTAGATGTGAGTGACAGGAAAAGAGTGAGGGTCTTAGCAATCACTGTAATGGCCTTTCAGATTTACACTTTGCTATATATACTCATACATATGCAGACACATACACAAATACATAACATGAAAAACATATACCACAGGTGGTTTTTGATTTACATTTCCTGAAAATGAAGGACTTTCCTTGATCATTAAAGAATTAAAGATCAATAAAATTTTAGAATACTTAGTTGTAAGTGAATTGTCTCTTCAGGAATTTTGGCCACTATTTCCTACTCAGTATTTTTTTATTTTTTAATTTATTTTTTTTTGATGATAAACACTAGAATAACAAGAGGGACAGCAAGACTTACTCTTGCCTTGGATCTGGTCTATGCATTTTAACATTTGGGAAAATAATTAAAATGACTTCTGAAGAGATTCCCAAATCATCTCACTCAAAATTTACACTTGTTTTGTTTATTTGATCTCCTGAATACTGACATGAAAGGCATGCACTACCACACTTGGCCTAGAACAAAACTTCTTAGACATATTTTTCCATTGTTTCAAAAGTGCAAGGATGTTCTAACAATGTTCAAAGACTGGACTATAACCAGAGACAAGTACCAGCAAAACATTGAAAATGATTCCATGAGATCTGGCTGTAAGGCATTTTCTTAATTAGTGATTGATGAGGAAGATCCCAGCCCACTGTGGGTGGTGCCATCCCTGGGCTGGTGGTCCTAGATTCTATAAGAAGGCAGATGAGCAAGCCATGAGGAGCAAGCCAGTAAGCAGCATTCCTCTATAGCCTCTGCAAGAACTCTTGTCTCCAGGTTTTTTTCTCTGTTTGATTTCCTGTCCTGAAGTCCTTCAGTGATAAACAGTGATGTGAAAGCTTAAGTCAAATAACACTTTCCTCCCCAAGATGATTTTGGTTTTGCTGTTTCCTCACAGAAACATAATTCCAAGATGAAAAAAAAAATGGGTTTTCTTCTCTCCCAGAAACTATCAGTTATAAATAGCTCTTGGACTATAGGAGGACTCTCATGCTCACACATTGAGATTTTTGTCTGGCTTGTCTTGTATAGGTCCTGTGTATGCTATGATAGTCTTTGTGAGTTCATATGTGTATATGCCCTGCTGTGCCTGGAAAATACTGTTGAACTGATCTACCACCTCTGGACTTTGTAATCTTTCTACCCCCTGTTCCCTATAAATCCTCGAGCTTTGAGGGGAGAGGTGTGATAGAGACATCTCATTTATGGCTGATTCCAAAGTCTCATCCCCTGCCATTATGTTCATGTGCTCACCTTCTGAACTGAAAGCTCCAAATAAACTCTTCTTTCTATAAATTGTCTTGGTTATGGTGCCTAATCACAGCAATAATGAAAGAACTAAGACATCAAGTCTGGCTTATTTACCATAACATAATGACATCCAGTTGTATTTTAGTAAAATGCCATTATTTCATTTGGAGACACTGCAGTTTTAGATAAAGCATCTATACATATTTTTCTTAAAGTGTGAAGTTCAGGTCATTCATGTTCATTTATCAGTTTACAAGATAATGTATGTCTTTCATGTGCTAATGAATCTGGGACTATAAAATTCAGAATGGGGAAAACAGTCCATGCTTACATCCCTGAATACTTGTATTAGATTAAAATCTATTTTGATGAATTTTCAGTGGACCATGTGTTCCAGCCAGCCTCGTATATTGCCCCCTCCATAAGCTTAATGGATTACATAATGATGAATAATTGGTGATCATACACCAATTTTTGTGGCTTCAAAGACCTGTGCTTTGCTGTAAGTGGCAATTACATTTTTTTAATCAATTTGAAGCATATTCTGGGTTCACTGCACATCTACTGACTATAGGCTATCACAATAGACACGTAAAAGGCATACTTATTGAACCATTCAACCAATAAACCCAGGCAGACAGCTCATTTCCATTTGTAAGTCCAAATGATGCTATTTAGATGGCTTATCAGATACATTCAAATCTGTAAGTTAAAGGATAATAGTCATTTATAATGTATGGGCAGGACTGAATGGTAAGGACTGTACTGTATGCATCTCTACCTCAAGGTATCTCCCACAATTGATGACAAAATGTAAGAGCTCAATAACATCCTCCTTGAGTACACACAGCAATGATTTAGTGTAATAACTAATCTTACTCTGTGACTATCAAAAACTGTGTTTTGATTTGCCATGTAAAGCGAACTTATATTTCCAATAAATTGAATTCAGACATATATTTAAGTGGCTGCTGTGAGGGAGACTTGGTTGCAAAGTAAATGCTATCTTAATGTTGTTATTAAACTTTGATTTTCGATAATATCAAACTATAATATAAAACTATGAAAAAAAACTTTTTGAGAACAAGACAAATAGGTAGGGCTGACAAGTTTTAAAATGTTAAGATTGTTCTCATTTCTTGGGGCTATCAATTAGGTGACTTTTCCTGAAGGGTGCAGATATTCCTTAGGTTCGTACTTGGGTGGATGAATGGTTTTCGTAGTGGGGATTTGGGAGAATGGGGAGGGTGGGAATCACAGGAATAGCAGGGTATCAAGAGTAACTGATTATTAATGTATTAGCAGTTCAGCTTTGGTTCTGCTGTTCTTCTGGGGAAGTTTGGTAGGGCAAAGGGTGGGAGAGTGAGAGTCATATACTCTAGGGACCTAGCAACCAAAAAGACCTTCCCTTGGACTGCCTCTACTATCCTCTGACTGTATAAAACCCCTAAAAATTAGGAAAAATGTAATTATAGTGAGAAAACAAAAGACAGGCATACATAGTAACCAAAAAGATTGTCTCAAGGTGACCCTGAGATGCACAGATTCCTTTAGGGGTTGGGCACATGGAGTCTAGTTTTATAGAGATGACAGAGCAGATCATAGGGATGACACATGGGCAGTTAGCATAATGCTATGTAAAATGTAGAGATGTCAATCACCTATGCCATTTAAAGAGAACCTCATCCCTTCAGGAGCCACCTACTTTCCCCTTTATAATGAAAAGCTCCTGGATGGGGAAATAAAAGACTCTTGAGCCACATGTTTGTTTGAGTCTGCCTCTGCTCTGTGCAGTGTTCTTTTTGCTTTTACTTTGTCTTAAATCCATACATCTACTACTGAATTTCTATGTCTTGTTCAAGTCTGAGAAACATAGAACCTGGAAATTATATGCCAGGAGAGCCCTGAGATCTCAGTGTGATACCACACATGCCTTCCTGGCATTCCTGTTTCCTCCTCTTCCTTTGTCACCTTCTCCATTTCACAGTCTCCTGAAAATGAGTACCAACAACACATGAATTTGATAATCTCTCAGTTTGATTTGAGGGGAATGGAGGCTGGACAATTCTCCAGTTCCAGAGCAAGGACAGCTCAACCATGGCACAAATGAAGCCTTCTAAGACTGAAATCTGGCTGAGCAAGTGCTGTTTGTGAGTTAGGCATCCTGCTACAATATAGTGTTTTTATTATTATTATTATTTATTCTTCTCCCATATATTACATCTTGACTGCAGCTTCTCCTCCCTCCCCTGTTCCAAGTCTCCCCCAACTCCCCCTTTCCATGCTCTACTGCCCCTTTACTACACTACAAGTAGTGTAGTGTAACACTACAATAAGATCAAGCAAATATTCTCACATCAAGATTGGACAAGGCAACACAGTAGGAGTAAATGGGTCCCAAAGGCAGATATAACCCCCATTCCCACTATTAAGAATTCCACAAGAACTCTGAGCTACACAACAATAGCATATATACAGAAGACCCAGATCAGACTCCCACATTCTTCCAGATCTCTGTGAGCCCACTTAAGTCCAGTCAGTTGATTTTGTAGGCCATGTTCTTGTGGTGTCCTTGATACCCCTGACTCTTTCAGTCCTTCATCTCCCTTCTTCACAGGACTTATTAAGCCCTGACTAATATTTGGCTGTGGGACTCTGAATTTGCTCCAGTCAGTTGCTGAATGAATTCTTTCTGGTCTCTCTGATGAAGATTATGCTGGGCTCTCGTCCTACTACATCCTACAGGCATGACAAACTGTAAGTCTGAGAATTTGTGGTTGGTTGGTGTCTCAATACCTTCACTTGAGGCCTTGCCTGGCTACAGGGGATGGCCAAGTCAAACTCTATGTTCCCCATTACTATGAGTCTTTGCTAGTGTCGCTCATCATCCTTGTAGAGTCTGTAGAGTTTCCATTGCACCCCCCTTTTTAACTCTAAGATGCTTCCAGATTATATAGGCACACTACAATCAAAGCTACATAATAATTGGTTCAGACATGAGTGCCTGCCTGTGTTCTGGAGATATTTATGAATTGTCTTTCAGCCTGTCAACCCCATGTCCAATGTTGGGACATAGGGATGTATAGATGATGTGACCTTAGAAGAAAGTGGAAGACATGTAAAAAGTACTCATTCTCTGACTGAACCTGTATGATGTTTTGGATGCAGCGTGTGCTTTGACACCCAAGAGAAGGGACAGAGTAATCCAAAGTAGAAAGAAAGCTATTAGGAAGAGCTTCACAGAGGAAATACTGATGTTTAAACTGTGTTGAATGAATGAAGTTTCTGGAAGTCAAAGGGATGAAGCACTGGCTGTGTAAAGATGTTAATATGTGGTTAGAAAGGTAGAAGTTTTGAAAGGGAATGGTAAGATCAGTGAACACTAAGTAAATCAGTCAGCAAATGGGGGGGTGGGGTGCTGACCACCATCAATCCGCTTTCCACAACCTTTCAGAGATAAGCAATACTTTCTGCTCATAGCTTTTACTGTAGCTCCTTATAACTACCAGGCTGTATATGCAGATTCCTCCTGGAGATAGCCTTCTAAAATTCCTGCTTGCACTCTTCAGAGGTTAAAAGCAAGGTCTCTCAGACCAGATAGACTTAGATTTAAAATCCAACTTAAAAGCACCATAGGTATGTGACTTTAGGCAGACACAAATCTCTTCTTTATTTCTCAGGATTCTTATCTGTAGATTATAATAGGTTCCTTGTGTTCTATCAAGGGAATTCTTGTGTCTCCAGACCTATTTATTAATGTCTAGACCCCACTGCTGTGAATTAAGAGTTAGAGTCTCTAGGAGGCACTTCAGCCTGAGAGTGGAGAGTCTTCCTAAATGGACAGGAGGCTATAGAAGAAGCTGGGGAGATTCTTTCCCACAAATGTATAAGAGGACAGATAGAAGATATTGTGTGTGTGTGACTCCAAACTGTATTCATCCAGACAGTAAATATGTGGTCACTTTGATCTTGGCCTTCTCAGCTTTTAGAAATTTACAGCAGAAATACCTGTTGCTTAAAAGCCATGAAGTTTATGGTATATTGATGCAGCATCTTGAATTGGCTAGCAGAATGGATGTTCCACCTCAACTCTATAACATGATCATGACTATTCTTGGGCTGGCAGGACTCATGCTACCCAGACTGTTACACACAGGAACGACAAGACTTTCAAAATGTCCATTACTGCAAAGCTCACTCATTCAGCAAAGGGGTAAAACTACTTGACATAGTAGGTACAGAGATTTGAATGTAGATTGTTTATAGGGAATCCATAAAAGTAGCCTTTCTTGTTATTTATTTATTTATTTTTTTGAGGAAAAACCTGGCAGAATGATATGAAACAACTTTCTTAACTGAAGGATTTTGAAAACCCTAACTTGGTAATATTTTGACCCTCATGAATAATGACATTATTACTGAATTTTTCAAATTTATTGGGTCAGGGAAACCTTGTCTCTTCAGGGAATTTCTATTACTATCATCCAGAATGGCAGTGTTTCACAGAACATGGCCTGGAAACTGATTTAGAATATTTCCAAGCCTTCCTTTGTTGTCAGCACATGAACTGAATTCTAAATGCCCTCTTTGGATCTTAAGAGTCAATCTTTTCTTACTTTGGAAGTGACACAGAGAATGCACTGGACAAATTGTCTTTGTCCCAAGATAATAATCTCTGCATGTGGTGTCTGAGAAAAACACTTCTGATTTTTCCCATTAGTCTATTGTGACTCTATTAACAATCCTGATTTCCTCTCATCTGGAAAAGAAAGTAATATTTCAAGATGGGTTAATATAGTCATAATAGATTAATAAGAAAATAAGAACTATGACTGTATCATTTTTGTTAAGAGTTATGTCTTACACTGAGTACTTGCCCCCTAAAGAGGACATCTATATATCATCTCTTTTCCAGGTCCAAGATTATATTTTGGAAGAGTTGGTGCCATATTGTAAGGGCGGGTGGGTGGGGAGGAGTGGTATGAAACCCTGCCTTCTGGACATCATATGACTGCTGCAGACATAACTACACAGAAGCTGCAGTTACCTTCACAAGAATTGACCATACAAAATGAACACAAGAGCAGGGGTGGGGTGAGTCAGAGAGAAGAAGGGGTGTGAAGGGATGGGAGAGGGTGATGGGGCTTGGGAGTAGTCATGATAGATGACATAGATGTCAGAAGTCGGTAAAAGGAAAAGCAGAAAAAAAAAGAGTCTGTCTTAGAAGTAAAATACCTAAATATTATTTCATATTTGTTTGTGAACATTAGATTTGTAACTTATACTAAAATTTGCATTGAAGTCTCCAAGTTATAACTCATCTGAACATTTTAGTATTCTCTATCACATTCAAGTGTCAAACATGGAATCATCACTGAATAAATAAGTGTGGTGATTAAAAGTCTTGAAGAATCAAAATTTCTCAATTTTGGTATATTTGGAAAGGTAAAGTCCCAAAGAGAAGGAAGATATTAATATTAATGGTAGATAAAAATATATTTATCTATTTGTGGATTTTGATGTGTTTCTCTTTTGCTTCTATAAAAGATTTGGGAATTTTTAAATGAGATTCCCTTAGATACAAAAAGAGAACAACCAAAGAAATGTGACAAGATATGTTAATATTATTATAGCAATCAAAAAATTAAAGTACACGTAGGCCTTTCTTCACCCCTGGGAAGACAAAATGGGGGCTGAGTGAAATGGAGCACTGTAGACTATGACATTAGCTCTGGAATCGTCCAAGATATTTCTTTGATTTAATGTGATGAGAATTTATTGTCCTCTGATGAAATAACTGGGTCTGGGGATAGAATTAACAATTATTAGAAGAATTAAAAATTCATCATATACCTAATTAGGCTTTCATCATTTTCAAGGGGCAGGGGAAAACCCCACCCAGTTGAAAATATTTTGTAAAAATATTACCTGATTAGATTGATGTCTTCTTCTGGTAAGCAATCCTATGGAGATGATGAACAAATGATCTAGAAAACATCATGGATTGCATTAAATTCATGTAGATTAATCACTGCTCGTTGGTGGGAGGATATCTTTATCTATTTAAGATGTACTGTTAGAGTCAGATTTTCAGGAGGTCTTTTTGTTTGCGATTCTCTATCAGTCTTTCTGTCTGTCTATTTATGTGTCTTTCTATCATATATATATCTGTTGTCTATTATTTATCTATTACCTGCCTATCGTCTCTCATTGCATCACCTATCACTATGTAGACTTTCACATAGTGATTACAGTTTAGTACTAGAGTTTCTGATGTCGCCAACCTGTTTCTCAGTCTGAACCTACCACTCTGTTACTTTTGAAATGTCGATATACCATTTACTGAGAGTCTTGGGAGTCTGTACCGGTAGCCAGGAAGCATTATTGTAACTTTCTGAGCCTCTCAAGGACATGATTCCAGTTACTAATATATTGAGGCTTTTAGAGTCATCTTCTGATGAAAGTTTCCCTGAGGACACACAGGTAGACCAATAGTTGAAGTCTCTTGAAAATACTAATTTGCTATTTATATAGAGGGAAGCAGAGAGGAGAAGGAGCTCTTTGGTAGCTTCAACTCAACCTCTCTGGTCAGCTCTGGTCAAAGCAGTCATAGCACACATTGTAAAATAAGAACCCATATCTCACTAGGCTGTCTCCTCAGGTTTCTTGGAATTCAAATCCCATCCCAAGTAGCTCTAAAGAAATTTCCCAAGTTCATAGTTTGTCTTAAAGTACTTCTTGGAATTATGGGTCTTCCATTCAATTTTATCTCCAATGATGTCTTAATGCCATTTATTGATTTTTGCTTGGGTCAGTTGTCTAGCTGGCTTGCCCTCTAATGTTGCCCTGGGTAGGCCTCAGTGGTCTTTAGGGTCTTTTAGATGTAGTTCTATGACACTATAACTATGAAGAAAGCTACAGAAATAAAACAAATCCCACAAAAAGACAATATTGAAACTTTAGCTCACAAATGAAACATTAAAATCCTTTTCCAGGGAAATTGTGGAAGAAAGGTATTTTTTTTTCTTTTTTAAAAACTCGATTCACATTTAACCAGGAAAAGAACAAAAATGTATGCAGTATGAAAACCAAGAAATATTTACTCAGTATATGCCAGCTAATGTGGTATAATCTATTGCACTCATGTTAGGCAAATGCCATAAAAATGCATGTTTAAAGTCCTTCAAACAATTTAAGAGTTCATTCTATTGTTGATAAATAATATCCACTGCAATCTTCAAAAATATTGTCACAAGTGTGTGAGTGTTAAGCAGATAAAAAGAGAGGACATTGTCAGAGTGAGTGGGGAGCCTGTGCATATGCCACAACACACATGTGAGGTCAGAGGATGACTGTGGGGTCAGTTCTTAGCTTTTACTTCTACACTGGTTCTGGGCATGAATTCAAGTCACTAAGCTTGTGTGGCAAAGCATCTTTACCTGCCGAACCATTTTGTCAGCTCTGCAAAGAGATTTTAGATACATGAGACTTGGTGTTTATGAAGTTGAGCATTAAGATTAGATCTCATGTTTGACTCCTTAGTCAACCTCAGATATCCCTTCTTGCCACAATAACATATACATTTTTTCCTTCAACTATGAATTTCAAGAAATCTTGTGACATTTACACCTAGTAATATGCCAGAATCCATAAGTGACCAGATAGCTTTAGAAGGAACTGACCCAAGTTCCAGTGATTTACAGACCTGAAAACCATCTGTGACTAGGTGATTAGGATTGGGTATGTGACATTTGGCTACAAATCCCCACCTATGAGAACATTTCCATCAGGCAGAGATCACCCATCTCCTTTATCAGCCCTAAATCAGTTTCCTCGCAAGACTGTTCTTTTAGGAGTTGGTCTATCATCTAGTCAGTTCATCCTCCTAGTAAAGGTAATTTTCTGTCGTGGCTTTGTCTCTTTGGCTAATTGGTTTCCACTGTGCGGTTAAATAGACACAATCTGTGTGAAGTAACATTCAGTTGGTAAGAAAACATCATAAAAATATGGCTGATCATTCTTTGAATTCCTTGAATCACTACCTTGAATTCCCTTTATCATAGATAAAAAAGATATGGATACAGTTTGGTAGATTTGGAGAACGCTTTACTTGTAAGGGGAGATTGTTGACCCAATATTTCCCAATAACCTTTCAGAAAGTATATACATCTAAAAGCTTAGGAGATATGTTGTCATTGATCAATATGAAGAGTCAAGTTAATTGTTGGATATACCATCTACTAGATAGTCCATGATATTTTGTTTATGCCTTTGTTTATTTCTTACCTAAATATTCCACCTTACTCTCCTTTCCAACATATTATGGCACTTTGTGATACAGACTAAGATGGTGATCTACAGGTGGGGGACTGGAGAGATGGCTTATGTCAGTGGTTCTCAATCTTCTTAATACTGTGACCCTTCAATACAGTTCCTCATGTCGTGGTGACCCCCAACCATAAAATTTTTTTGTGGCTACTTCATAACTATAATCTTGCTGCTCTTATGAATCATTATGTAAATATCTGTTATGTAAAATGTTGACATGCAACCCCTGTGAAAGGGTCATTTTGACCCTCAAAGGGGCTGCAACCCACAGGTTGAAACCCACTGGCTTAAGGGGTAAGAGTGCTTGCTGCACAAGCATGAGGACCTGAGTTCAGATCCCTTCACACATGTAACAGGCTAGCTATGATCCTGTGCTAGTTAGTAACTCCAGAATAGAGGCGGGTGGAGAGAAGATGGTCTCTAGGGCTTGCTTGGCTGTCAGTTCAGCTGGGGAAAAGGCTTCAGTTCATGGAGAGACACTGTCTTGAAGGAATAAGGCAAGATATATAAAGGAGTATACTCTACACTCTCCTCTGTCTCCTCATATACACACCCATGTGTGTATATAGCACACATACAAATGCATACACATATAAAGAAATACGTGCACACACACTCACTCCAGAGAGACTGGAGAGACTCACTCCAGGTGAACATGTTATACAAACTTACTGAGTAGCCTTTATAGATCAGAGTTCAATGTGTTAGAAAAGAATAACTTTAAGAAATAAAAGCTCTCTCTCTCTCTCTCTCTCTCTCTCTCTCTCTGTGTGTGTGTTAGAACTTTCTGGGAGAAGAAATATGTATCTTGAAAAATAAATGTCTCTTGACAAATTTTGATAAATATGTATATACATATATATATCCATATGATTATGAAAAATTGATGAAGATATGTACCATGTGTATGTGAGTATTGGTCTGGTTTATACTATTAGAACAATATCACAGACTGAGGGATTCATAACCAATAGAAGATTATTTCTCTCAGTTCTGGACTAAGGTGGTGGCAGTTGGCAAGAGTCTTCTTGCTGTCTTTTCTCATGGCAGAGGGCTAGATCAATCATAAGAGACTGGTCTTAAGAATACAATCCCTTTTCTTTCTTTTTTTAAATTTATTTTTTTTCATATTTTATTTACATTTCAAATGTTTTCCCCTTTCCAGATCTCCCCTTTAGAACCTCCCCATTCTCTCCACCCTCCCCCTGCCACTATGGGGGTATTCTCCCATCCACCCACCCACTCTCGTCTTCCCTCCTTGGCATTCTCCTATACTGGAGCCTCTAACAACATCAGGCCCAAGGGCCTCTCCTCCCCCTGATGGATAACAAGACCCTCCTCTGCCGCATTTGTGGCCAGCACCATGGGTCCCTCCATGTGTATTCTTTGGTTGGTGGATCAGTCTCCAGGAATATTGGGGGGTCAGGCCAGTTGCCACTGTTGCTGCCTCCCTGGGGATGCAAACTCCCTCAGCTCCTTCAGTCCTTTCTCCAACTCCTCCATGTGGTACCTCACACTCAGCCCTACTGTTGCTAAGTGACTCTTGAGTATTTCAAACATTTGGGCTAATAATCACTTAACAGTGAATACATGCCATGTTCATTCTTTTGTGACTGCGTTACCTCGCTCAGGATGATATTTTCAAGATCCATCCATTTGTCTGCGAATTTCATGAAGTCATTGTTTTTAATAGCTGAGTAGTATTCCATTGTGTAAATGAACCACATTTTCTATATCCATTCCTCTGTGGAGGGACATCCGGGTTGTTTCCAGCTTCTGGCTATTATAAATATGGCAGCTATGAACATAGTGGAACATGTGTCTTTATTACATGTTGGAACATCTTCTGGGTATATGCCCAGGAGTGGTATAGCTGGGTCCTCAGGTAGTATTATGTTCATTTTTCTGAGGGTCAAACTGATTTCCAGAGAGGTTGTATCAACTTGAATTCCCACCAGCAATGGTGGAGCGTTCCCCTTGCTCCACATCCTCGCCAAAATCTGCTGTCACCTGAGTTTTTGATCTTAGCCATTCTGACTGGTGTGAGGTGAAATCTCAGGGTTGTTTTGATTTGCATTTCCCTGATGACTAAGGATGTTGAACATTTCTTTAGGTCCTTCTCGGCCATTTGAGTTTCCTCACTTGAGAATTCTCTGTTTAGCTCTGTTCCCCATTTTTTTGATAGGGTTATTTGGATCTCTGGAGTCTAGCTTCTTGAGTTCTTTGTATACATTGGATATTAGCTCTCTCTCAGATGTAGGATTGGTAAAGATCTTTTCCCAATCTGTAGGTTGCCATTTTGCCCTAATTACAGTGCCCTTTGCCTTACAGAAGCTTTGTAATTTTATGAGGTCCCATCTGTCGATTCTTGATCTTAGAGTGCAAGCCATTGGTGTTCTGTTCAAGAGGAAATGTACCCTGTTCCCAAGTGTTCGAGACTCTTCCCCACTTTCTCTTCTATTAGATTAAGTGTATCTGGTTTTATGTGAAGGTCCTTGATCCACTTGGACTTGAGCTTTATACAGGGAGAGAGGAATGGATCAATTAACAATGTTCTACATGTAGACCGCGAGTTGATCCAGCACCATTTGTTGAAGATGCTGTCTTTTTTCCACTGTATGGTTTTAGCTCCTTTGTCAAAGAGGAGTGACCATAAAAATCAAGTGACCATAAGTGTGTGGGTTCATTTCTGGGTCTTCGATTCTATTCCATTGATCTAACTGCCTGTCAATGTATCAATACCATGCAGTTTTATCACTACTGCTCTGTAGTACAACTTGAAGTCAGGGAGGCTGATTCCCCCAGAAGTCCTTTTATTGTTGAGAATAGTTTTTGCTATCCTGGGTTTTTTGTTATTCCATATGAATTTGAGAATTGCTCTTTCTAGGTCTATGAAGGATTGAGTTGGGATTTTGATGGGGATTGCACTGAATCTGTAGATTACTTTCGGCAGGATGGCCATTTAAACTATATTAATCCTGCCAATCCATGAGCATGGGAGATCTTTCTATCTTCTGAGGTCTTCTTCGATTTCTTTCTTCAGATACTTGAATTCTTGTGATACAGATCTTTCACTTGTTTGGTTAGAGTCACACCAAGATATTTTATATTGTTTGTGACTATTGTGAAGGGTGTCATTTCCCTAATTTCTTTCTCAGCCTGTTTATCCTTCGAGTATAGGAAGGCTAATGATTTGCTTGAGTTTATTTTGTATCCAGCTAATTTGCTGAAGTTGTTTATCAGCTGTAGCAGATCTCTGGTGGAGTTTTTTTGGGTCACTTAAGTATACCATCATATTATCTGCAAATAGTGATATTTTGATTTCTTCCTTTCCAATTTGTATCCCTTTGACCTCCTTTTGTTGTCTGATTTCTCTAGCTAGAACTTCAAGTACTATATTGAATAGGTAGAGAGAGAGAGGGCAGCCTTGTCTAGTGATTTTAGTGGGATTGCTTCGAGTTTTTCTCCATTTAGTTTGATGTTAGCCCCTGGTTTGCTGTATATTGCTTTTACTATGTTTAAGTATGCTCCCTGAATTCCTGATCTTTCCAAGACTTTTATCATGAAGGGATTTTGAACTTTGTCCCATGCTTTTTCAGCATCTGATGAAATGACCGTGTGGTTTTTTCCTTTGAGTTTGTTTATGTAGTGGATTACATTGATGGATTTTTGGGTATTGAACCATCCCTGCATCCCTGGAATGAAGCCTACTTGATCATGGTGAATGACCGTTGTGATGTGTTCTTGGATTCGGTTTGTGAGCAATTTATTGAGTATTTGTGCATCGATATTCATAAGGGAAATTGGTCTGAAGTTTTCTTTTATTGTTGGGCCTTTGTGGGGTTTTGTTATCAGTGTAACTGTGGCCTCATAGAATGAATTGGGTAGTGTTCCTTCCATTTCTATTTTGCGAAATAGATTGAAGAGTACTGATATTAGGTCTTATTTGAAGGTCTGATAGAATTCTGCACTGAACCCATCTGGTCCTGCGCTTTTTTTGGTTGGGAGACTGTTAATGACTGCTTCTATTTCTTTGGAGGTTATGGGACTGTTTAGATGGTTTATCTGACCCTGATTTAACTTTGGTAATTGGTATCTGTCTAGAAACTTGTCCATTTCCTCTAGATTTTCCAATTTTGTTGCATATAGGTTTTTGTAGTAGGATCTGATGATTTTTTAAAATTTCCTCAGAATCTGTTGTTATACCTCCCTTTTAATTTCTAATTTTGTTAATTTGGACACTGTCTCTGTGCCCTCTAGTTAGTCTGGCTAAGGGTTTATCTATCTTGTTGATTTTCTCAAAGAACCAGCTCTTGGTTTTGTTGATTCTTTATATAGTTCTTTTAGTTTCCACTTGGTTGATTTCAGCCCTTAATTTGATTATTTCCTGCCTTCTACTCCTCTTGAGTGTATTAGCTTCTTTTTGTTCTAGAACTTTCAGGTGTGCTGTTAAACTGTTAGTGTATGCTCTCTCCAGTTTCTTTTTGGAGGCATTCAGAGCTATGAGTTTTCCTCTTAACAGAGCTTTCATTGTGCCCCATAGGTTAGGGTAACTTTTTCTTTCAATTTCATTGAATTCTAGGAAGTCTTTAATATCCTTCTTTATTTCTTCCTTGACCAAGTTATCATTGAGCAGAGGATTGTTCAGCTTCCATGTGTATGTGGGCTTTCTGTTGTTGCCATTGAAGACCAACCTTATTCCATAGTCATCTGATAGGAGGCATGGGATTATTTCAATCTTCTTATATCTGTTGAGGTTTGTCTTGTGACCAATTATATGATCAATTTTGGAGAAGGTACCATGAGATGCTGAGAAAGTATATTGTTTTGATGCAGGATGAAATGTTCTATAGATATTTGTTAAACCCATTTGGTTCATAGCATGAGTTCGTTTCACTGTGTCTCTGTTTAGTTTATGTTTCCAAGATCTGTCCATTGTTGATAGTGGGGTGTTGAAGTCTCCCACTATTATTGTGTGAGGTGCATTGTGTGCTTTGAGCTTTAGTAGAGTTTCTTTTATGAAAGTGGGAGCTTTTGCATTCAGGGCATAGATGTTAAGAATTGAGAGTTCTTCTTGGTAGATTTTTCCTTTGATGAGGATGAAGTGTCTTTCTTTATTCTTTTTGATGACTTTGGTTGAAAGTCAACTTTATCCAATATTCAAATGGCTACTCCAGCCTGTTTCTTGAGGCCATTTGCCTGGAAAATTGTTTTCCAGCCCTTTACTCTGAGGTAGTGTTTGTCTTTAATATGGAGGTGCATTTCCTGGATGCAGCAAAATGCTGGATCCTGTTTATGGATCCAGTCTGTCAGTCTATGTCTTTTTATTGGGGAGTTGAGACCATTGATGTTAAGAGATATTAAA
The DNA here is from genome assembly GCA_019843965.1 of Rhynchomys soricoides. Taxonomy (NCBI): domain Eukaryota; kingdom Metazoa; phylum Chordata; class Mammalia; order Rodentia; family Muridae; genus Rhynchomys; species Rhynchomys soricoides. The sequence goes on along the minus strand of JADRCH010000014.1, from coordinate 17,214,949 downwards.
GAATAGTGATTGTTATTTTCTGCTATTTTTGATGTTGTTTATATTGTTTGTGTGGCTATCTTCTTTTGAGTTTGTTGAAAGATTACTTTCTTGCTTTTTCTTGTGTGTAGTTTCCCTCCTTGAGTTGGCCTTTTCCATGTATTATTGTTTGTAGGGCTGGGTTTGTGGAAACATACTATGCAAATTTGGATTTGTCATTGAATATTTTGGTTTCACCCTGTATGATTATTGAGAGTTTTGCTGGGTATAGCAGCCTGGGCTTGCATTTGTGTTCTTTTAGAGCCTTTATGAGATCTGCTCAGGATCTTCTAGCTTTCATATTCTCTGGTGAGAAGTCTGGTGTAATTCTGATAGGTCTGCCTTTATATGTTACTTGACCTTTTCCCCGTACTGCTTTTAATATTCTTTCCTTATTTTGTGTATTTGGTGTTTTCTCTATAATGTGACAGGAAGAATTTCTTTTCTTATCCAGTCTGTTTGGCGTTCTGTAGGCTTCTTGTATATTTATGTTCATCTCTTTCTTTAGGTTAGTGAAGTTTTGTTCTGTAATTTTGTTGAAGATATTTACTGGTCATTTAAGTTGGGAGTCTTCACTCTCTTCTATACCTATTATCCTCAGGTTCTGTCTTCTCATTGCATCCTGGATATCTTGAATGTTTTGGGTTAGGAGCTTTTTGGATTTTGTGTTTTCTTTGACTGTTGTGTCCATGTGTTCTATGGTATCTTCTGCACCTGAGATTCTCTCTTCCATCTCTTGTATTCTGTTGGTGATGCTTGCATCTATGACTGCTGATTTCTTTCCTATGTTCTCTAACTCCAGGGTTGTCTCCCTTTGTGATTTCTTTATTGTTTCTATTTCTGTTTTTAATTCCTGAATGGTTTTGTTCATTTGTTTGATTGTGTTTTCTTGTAATTCTTCAAGGGATTTTTGTGTGTCCTCTTTAAGGGTTTCCAGTTGTTTATCTGTGTTCTCTTGTATTTCTTTAAGGGAGTTATTTATTTCCATCTTACAATCTTCTATCATCCTTGATAAATGATTTTAAGTCTGAGTCTTCCTTTTCTGGTGTGTTGGGGTATCCAGGGCTGACTGTGGTGGGAGAACTGATGAAGCCAAGTAGTCTTGGTTTCTGTTCCTTTTGTTCTTGCCCTTGCCTTTTGCTATCTGTTTATCTCTGGTGTTAGCTGGTCTTTCTCTCTCTGACTGTGGTTTGTCTTTCCTTCAAGCCCAGATGTCAATATTCCTGGGAGACCAGTTCTCTCTCCTCGCTGTTCTTCAGGCCCTGTGTCTGGAGCCCTCTTGTAGCTGGCTCCTCCACACAAGTGGTCGGCTCACTTTCTCCCTGTTCTGTTTCTCTATGGAGGCTTGGTAGCCCAGGCAGGGGTCTCCCGCCTAACCACAATTGTCAGTTCATGATGGCATGACCCTAGTGATATAAACATCTTCCATTAAGCTCCTGAGTACCTTGCATTTGCCCTGGCATTTCAGTTTTAAATATATGTGTTCAGAGGGTAAAAATATTACAAGCAATACCAAGAATGAGTGAGTGAGTGAATGAATGAATCAATGAAAGGATTTCTAACTTGGAAACACCATGCTTTTCACTCAACACAGTTACTGAAGCAGTCACTAAAGCTGAGTCATCATCTCTGAGAGTCTGACATTTGGACAGACTCTGGGAGGCTTTCATTGGCAACTGTGGTCTTGAAGACAAGCCATCAACACAGAATGAGTTAATATTACAGCAATAACTAGTACCTTTGTTTCTAACTTCTATTCTGAAGTACTTTCTGTTCTTCCATACATACTACATGAAATTAACCCTAAACCAGATAATGACCCTGCAGGCCACATTTCCAAACTTGATTGTTGCTATAGTTTCCATGATTGCAGCAGATTTTCTGGGTTTAGTGTGATGGGCTAATAACAGTAAGTTAAGGTATGTACCTAACAGGAAGGTGACTTCGGGGTGTGGTCACTCTCCTGTGTATAATGCATTTTTAAAAGAATCATTTGATTGAACTCTGAGGCAATGCAGAACAGGAAGTCTATTTGAATGCAATACTGCTTTCAGGGAACCAGGTCCAGCCAATTTCTCATTCCCTGAGGCTAAACTCTATAAGGCATTAAAACTCCATTTTCAGGCACCTTGCACTGATGAACACAAGGAACATCTGTAGTGAGTCTCTGGCATTATAAGCACTGCATACTAATGGCTTTCGGAAAAGCTAGGCTGCTGTGGTAATGGCTTAAAATGAAGAAGCATTTGTTCTGAGACATACCTACCTACCTACACTTTTATTCTATTTTTCTATAAACTGGAAGATGTTTGCTGACATTGGTAAATACAGTTTGGACATATTCTGTTGGATTTTATGACTCCAGTGTATTTAGGGCTTAGCAATAGACTTGTTTGTAAAAAGTGTCATTAGTTGGGCATGTATTATATTCCAGATACTTCATGTGCATCTTGGAAACACTTAAAGTCACTAAGAAGACCAACAATTTTCATAATTACTATTACTAACTTCAACAACCAGAATCTGATAGGAACAGGCCCATGGCCCAGAAAGGATATCAAGGTGACCAAATTATATGGAGATAATGCATCATAGTGTGAAGAGACAAGTTCTATCAAATTTGACTCATACTGAGCAAGTGTTTTATGCATAAAATCTCACTGAATGACCACCCATCTAAGAAGTGGTGTTAGTATTCTTCTTTGGCAGGCCAGAGATCAAGCTCTGGGTAGCTCACACCATGAATCACCATACTGTCTTCTGTGATGTCTGACCAATGAGCTACCTGAAAACAGTTCTTCACATACACTATTTTTGAACTGCTCCCCTAGAAGTCCTCTCTTCCATCCTTGTTTGTAGATGTTAGAGGACTATGCTAATGTTAAAGCCACACATATGCCATTGTTGCTGTTGCCTCTGTGTTAATCACAGTTTCATTGATGAGCAAATACTTGAAACAAATAACTTAAATGAGAAAGAATGTAATTTGGCTCACTGCTTCAAAAGTTTTGATCCATACTCAATGATTTTGTTGTTTCAGGGCTGTGGTGAGCTCGAGCAGCATGGTGGAGCATGTGGTAGGACAGGGTTGCCTATCTTATGGCAAGAAGAGAGCAGATAGAAACAGAAAGGGGGAAAAGAAAGGTGTATCCTTAAAGACAAGCCAATGGACATACTTCCTAGAGGTAGGCCACACCTCCTAAAGTTTCATAGTCTCTCAAGATACTACCACCAGTTGGAGACATATTCTTTTAACACAGAAGCTTCTAGAGGACATTTCCAACTATTTTTTTACAAAAAAATTATTTATTTATTTTATGTATGTGAGTATACTGTTACTGTCTTTAGACACACCAGAAGATGGCATTGGATCCCAATATTGATGGTTGTAAGCTACCCTGTGGTTGCTGGGAATTGAACTCAGGGCTTCTGGAAGAGCAGTTAGTGCTCTTAACTGTTGAGCCATCTCTCCAGCCCACATTTCCAACTATTATTCTCCCGTGTATTTGACACCAAACCAAACCAAACCAAACCAACCAAGCAAACAAAGAGACAGATATTTCCTGCATTTTCTTCCTCCTAGAATAAATATGCAAATGAATACATATAAGTGAAAATCCTCCTGTCATATTGCTCACTTATCCAGTTACTGTTTTGTTTTTTGGCTTCCCCTGGCTCAGTCCTTAATCATATGTCACATATAAGTGCAGAAATTATAATTAAGGAATAAGAGGCCACGGGTTTGCAGGACTAGGAGGAAAACAGGCTTCTCTTTGGGTTCCTATGCTCTCCTATGCTCCTGAGCTCCTATGCTCTCACCACAGAGTCCTGTGTTTTAACAGCAGCCAGCAGAGCCTATTAAAAATTCAAATCAGGTCACCCCCATTCAGAGATTTTGAAGCACATTCAGAGGAAAAGCTAGTCTTTTCACATTTTACAAGAACAAATGATGTCACTTTTTATGAATTCTTGGAGCCATACTCCTGATCCTTGACCCTTTGCTCATGATGTTCTGACTGTATTAAAATGTGGCACATGTCCAGAACTCAGGAGTATTGTGCTTGCTTTTCTGTTTGCAAAGGGGGTCCTCTTTCCCCCTATATCCACAAGACACATCCTCTCTCTACTCCTTCTTAAACCTTTGTTTATCCTTTAGAGTCTCTCTGTCTCTATCTCTGTATCTCTCTTAACAGTTGCAACAATTCTTTCTAATTTTGTTTTAACTTTCTCTGTGTGACAATGTGTATGTATAGAGTACAATTGTATTGAAAATAAGAAATGATAGCAATCCTAATTTTCACAGGTTCAATCATTAAATATGATTTTAAAAATATTTATTTGTGGGACCATGAAAGGTAGATTGAAACCCCGGTTGAGCTAAGTCTTGAAGCCCCAGAAACCCTGAAGGGAAGGTAGGAACTTTGCCTGTTCCTGGGCACCAGGCTCCTATCACTAGTTGCAACCATAGATTTGTGGTCATCAGTCATGTAAGGACAATGTTCCAAACCCCTCCACATGTAGAGGACATAACTACAGTTCACATAGGCTCAAGACAGATCTCCATTTTAAGGAGGTACTTAAAGGCCTGGAGGGCTTAGCAAATAAGCTTTCTTTCCCAACACTCCTCCCTGCAAAAGGTATTTAACCTCAGGCCCACCCTGAGAAATGGGGTATGGTTTTACTCATCCACTTTCCACCACAACAATAAATGCCTTAAAACCATGGACTGCCTCTTTGCATCAGGATCCGCTGTGGGGAGCCATGGTGAAAGCCTTTACCTATAGAGCCACAGTCTAATCTCCCATAGAAGGCCTCTCTGTGTTCCCAGCCATGACCACCAAGCCATGATCAAGCCAAGCCTGATGCCATCAAGCCAAGGACTTTCCCCGTGGGACCAGCCAGAGCTTCCCCATTTCCTCCCCTGGCCCTAGGGTAGATCCAGCCCATGGCCCCCCACTTCATTTTTAGCTCTTCTGAGTCTTCCAGCAGTGTCTGGATGTCCAAGAGCCTGAGAACCAGACAGCTTCAGCCTCATTGCAGGCCCGGGGACACCCAAACCAGCTCCATCTGTCCCTCACCTTAGTCTGCCCTTTCCCACCACAGTCAACTCCCTTGTCCTGCCTCCCTGAGTCGCCCATCCCTGTAGCAGAGCAGATGTGGAACCCACAACCCTACATCTATTTAAAGCAGATCTTTATTACAGTGAGAGTTTCCTTTTCTTCTTAATTATGTGTTTGTAATTAAACAAGTTAATGTTAAGTAAGTTTTTCTGTACCTATTAAGACTGTCACATGATGTTTTAAAGGCTAAATTTTTATTTGTATTTTTCATAGTCTATATTTTGATCATTTAATTTCCCTACTTCAATCCCTCCCAGTTCCTTCTAACCTTTAATTATTACATTTTTTAAGCTGGTGATTATCTCCAAAATTTCTTATGTTTAACTTCAAGAAATCTAATTTGTTCACAATGTACTTTTTATGTTTATTTATTATGTGTATATGCATGTGTGTAGGGGGAGGGGGCAACAGAACATTTGTGTGGAGGTCAAAGGACAACCTTGTAGTAATTGGATCTCTCTTATCACATTGGTTCCAAGAATCAAACTCAGTTTGTCAGGCTTGGTGACAAGCCACCTAACTTACTGAGCCATCTCACAGGCCCCTGATAAATTATTTTTTAATATATACAGTATTGTTGGACTTCACATGTTAGTATCTTATCTACTCATGCTTCATTTCATAAAGAACATGTCTGTATAATCCCATTTCACACTAATGTTGCTTACTACTTTTTTATGTCTGTTATATTAGCCTTGTGTTTTAAGCTGGGAAGTACTTAACTATTTTTTAAGCTTTGTAGAATTTTCAAAATGTCGAGACAATCGTTTCCTTTCAAAATTGACTAAAATCACTTCAAAGAATTACGGAACAAAACATTCATTTGTAAGTGGCTTAATTATGATTCAGTTTCTCTTAAAATACGAAGAAAATTAGATGTTCTTGTTTTCTTTCCTGTCAGCTTCGTAAGTAACATATTTTTTTCCCTCAGAAATTGACAAGTTTCTTAGCTAAACAGGTAAATTCTTCTCACTGATATCACCTGCAGGTGGAGTCCAGGGCTCTTTCACATGTCCTGCTTTTCACGCTTCTCTTTGTGGTCAATCCTCACAAGTTTGTCTATCTTAGTTTTCTAGAACTGCCTTTGGGTTTGACATCTACCTAACTATTCCTTATTATTTCTTTTTCTGTAAAAACTTTCAGAGTCATATATTTCTTTCTGGGGACTTAATGTGTAGTATTTTTAATATTACCAATTTTTACATATATTTTAGCCTCATTTTTATTTCTTTAGTTTAGCTATTACTTCAAACTGAAGTCTCCATGTGTAACTGAAAAGTAAAATTAGCAGCCACAATGAAAAATGAAAATAAAATATTAAAAACAGTTTTAACAACATATTTATTTGAGTCAATCGAAAGCATTACCATTTCAACATGTCTTGGTTAGGAATTTATTACTGTGAACAGCTCGATCCTTGAGCTGGAAAGTGGTCTTGTGGAACCCTGATTCAGTTGATGTTGTAAGAGGAATATACTAGGATGACCTTGACCCTAGGAATCTGGTGGAAGCACAGCTTGGAAAAAGAAGAAATTAGAAGACATGGGTAGAAAAGTTTTGGCTCCTAACTATCTGTAGGGTGACCCTTAATGAGGAACTGACTCTGCAACAGCCACAGCATTGAGAAAATTAACAGAGGAAACCAGGAAGAAGAACAATGAGGAAATACACAGGATGAAAGGAACAAAACCAAGCCAATATACTGCCCTGTTGTTCTCTTTATCTTTATTAGCTAAAGGTAAAGTTAAGAAGAATGCTGGGATGGATCTTGACATTGCACTAGGCTTAGATTTCTATTAGCAGGAAATTCAGCTCTTACTCGTGAGGCTACTGACAAATGGATGTGTTATTCTCTGGTAACAGACAGATGCTCTACAACCTTTATTCACCACAAAAGTTGTCTTGGTGGTGGCAGAAGCCAACAGCAAAAATGACCCAAAGAGGGGAGATTGTATAAGGAGCTTCTTTAATTCATCGATTGAGTTTATTGAATCCTAGAAGAATATTTACAAAAATGAGCTGTCACTCTGACCAACTGTAAGTTAAGCCACTTTGATTTTGAATATTGATAAGTGGAAGGGCAAATTAAAGATAATATAGGACACAAATGTAATAAGCAGTCATAAATGGCCCAGATAACACAGATTACTAGGTAGGCTATATGTTGTGAGATGGGGATTCTTTATTCCTCCATAAATGAAGTTGTAGACACATTGTATGTGTGAGGCATGTTAGGCATATTTTATGATGGCCAGGGTATATTAATGTGTTCTCAAAGCAAGCACTCTTCGTGTGGACATTTTATCCAATCTTTCCTTCCTTCCTCTATCCATCCCTCCCTCCCTTCCTCCCTCCCTTCCTTCCTTCCTTTTCCTTTCCTTCTCTCTCTCTCTCTCTCTCTCTCTCTCTCTCTCTCTCTCTCTTGCTTTCAATATCAAGCAATGCAGTGAAAACCTTCTTAGGTACATTGTCTCAGTTCTTTTTACTGGTCTTTATATCTGAAGAAAATTAGTAATTTGTAAAAATAATGATTGAAAGACAAAGGGGGAAGTTTGAGGGTACTGATCCCTGTAAGGTAGATATTTATAGTTGATGATTTATAGATCATGTGAATGAAGCCCATGTTGATGGGTTGAAGCACTTGAAGTCTTAATGTAGTGCTATGAAAAGCTGAGGGGATTGATTTTGAAGCCTGATGATCCTCAAATTTTAAGATTCTCAAACAAATCTGTTCTACCATTATATGAAGGAACTGAAAAAATTTGAAAGCAAAGACAGTGAGAATTGTGGATTCTACTTACTGTGTGTGTGTGAAAGTCTGATAAATTAAAGATGATGAAGATTTATAAGGTATGAGGGTTTTCTAGTTCATCATTTCCCTGAGAGCAAAGCTATATGCTATAAAATAATCAATGGGTAGGAAGAAACTTCTTCTGCGACCGACTTTGCTAAAAGAGTCAATGCACAGCGATTCCAGAAGCTTTTGGAGAATTCTGAGAGGGGGTTCCAGCTAGATTGGAAAATTTGGAGATGCAACTTTTTGATATGGTTTAGGTCAAAGTTTTGATGAAAATCGGATCAAGTGGACTGTTTGTGAAGTATCTGAGTTTGCTTTATCTGAATGCACTGTCAGAATGGACCCTATGTGTAGCTAAGGAATTGTCCCTTACTTGCTACTATCAGACAGAAGACATGTAAATTTACTGTGCATCTTCTATCACCTGGACATTGTGCATGGAACCTGTAATATTTCCAAGATTACGCAGTTTAAACTCAGACAGAGGAGTCACTAATTTAGTTATTGACAAATTTGAAGGCTTGTGTCCTGTCATCAAGATTTCTCTGTACAATAGTCCCGTGTAGCTCTTGGAAAATGCACAGAGATTCCAGAGACTCAGAGTAGAATATTGGTACTTAAAATAAAGTTATCTTATCTATGGCACCAACAGTTCTTGATACAGTTTAAACAGTACAAGATGTTTGATAACGGTCATGCTTTTACCCCTCTTCATCTCAGAGAAGCATTGAATTTTTTGAATTCAAGTTGCAATTTTTAAAATAGTCTCCATATTTGTTTTCATTCTATGGGGATGTCTGAATTTATTAGCTTACTTTCCTAATTGTGTTAGAAGAGATTGGGCTTAATTTAATATCATGGATGGACTGAAAATATGAGGAAATATAGAGTAAGCCAGGAATGACTATGAATCATCATTGACATTTCAGAAACACCTAAAAGTTAGCTGTTGTAGTTGCTTTTGTTGGCGACTAAGTAAGAACTTCAACACTCACTCAGTTTGGACTTTGAAGAATATTACTGCATACCTGAGAATATTCTTATATTCTATCCATAAAACTACCCAAGAGAAGGTCAGTTTTGAGTGTCTACTCTAACAAGGATGACTCTATCTGAATTTCAGTTGCTGTGGCTCCAGCAAATAACCTGCCAGTACTACTCAGGCAAGCCATAAACCACATGGCCACTTACAGAGAGATGTGAACATAGACTGGGAATCCCTTGGAAGATGGGTTTTAGCAGGAGAGAGAATGCAATGGAGGATGAAAATGACCAACATTCATTCTATATGTGTATAAAACTGTCAACGAATAAAATGAAAAAGAAATGAGCTCCCAGTGTTCTCAGTGCTTTCAGATGCTGTAGTCCTCATGCAGATATGAGTTGAGAAGCATCTTTAGACTTCAGCTAATGGTGACAGCTATTAGTACCACCAGTAGTAACTTCTGCATTTTGCACCAAAGGTTCTTCTAGATGCAATGATATGGTAAACACCATTTGAGAGGCAATTGCTAGCTTCCATTTACATCCATTAAGACAGCCTGCAGCACACATGGTGGAAAGAGAGATTACTCCTTCCAGCTATCCTCTGACCTCCACACTTTATCATCATACACACACACACACACACACACACACACACACACACACACAATTATGATCTAACTCTTGTGCCTGTTTAAGTACACACACACACGCACACACACATATACAATTATGATCTAACTCTTGTGCCTGTTTAAGTAAACACACACATACACACACACACATACACATACACTCACACACACAGTCAGAGAGAAAGAGGAGAGAGAGAGAAAGAGTCTGGGAGACAGAGATAGACAGACAAATAAGTGAACAAACAAACACATAAATGTATTTTTTAAAAAGTCTACCTCTGTTTGAGATTTTGCCAACTCATGGGCAGTGGTATACATTGACCAGCGGCTTATCTTCCCATTGCATGTGGTCAGCATCTAGTCATTTAATGAATTCTAGTGACCACCTTAAGTGAACGCACCACAGGTGGATCCAATCATCTTCTACTCCTGGAAGAAAGTTCTTCTGAAGGGCATCCCCATCCCCAATGTGACTGCCACAAGCCCATGTCTCATGCAGGCGTCATTTTAATAGTCTAACTTTCGACTGTCCATCTAACTGACCATTGGCCATACTATATTACATCTGATCATCACAATAGTGATTGGAGAAAGCTGGCAATTAATTCCTTGTTTGAAGTGGGAAGAGTGGAAGAAAGCATGGTGTGCTCATGTGCTTGCTTTCATGAATGTAGGGAGCAAATGAAGTCCTTGGTGAATGTATATTATTTACATGACTGCAGTCATGTCAAGGACCCTGATGTCTCAGACACATGGGGACAGAAAAAAATTTCTTTGGGTCATGCTCAGAAGAATGACAAAGGTTTTCTTGGGTTCAAATATGTATGTTATGAAGGATTGAGGTGTAGCTATAAACAGCGTATACAGAAACTATCAACCATAGCTTCCTCCTCCCAGATAACTATAGCTTGAACTGATCCCCTACAGAGACCACCTACTAAGATTAGCTGAAACTGTCTCCTCCTTGCTCAGCTGTATATAATAAACTTGCCTCCTTGCTAAGGAACATAAAATAACTGTGCTAAGTTCCTTGGCTGCTGGTGCACTGCCATCAGAATACATCGCCCACCTGACACTAGCTTTTCTATAGGTGTGTTTGCTTATCTGTCCTTTCCTCATGTCCTTGTAGCCCCACTTAGGTTAAGTACAGATCTCTGCAGGTCAAGTCACAGCAAGTGTATGGTCACTTTCAACATGGTGATGCCTAAGGGAAGGATGGATATTATCTCTGACTGGTGAATACTTCCCAATATTTAGGATTTTGTAATACTTACAAATTCATAATTTGTAAGAGTATACAATATTTATAATTGTAAAACAGATGCATTAAAGATTATTGAGAAGGTTCCTAATTTTCTCTTTTTATTGTGGTGTGTGTGTGTGTGTGTGTGTGTGTGTGTGTGTGTGTGTGATGGGACTCATTGTGTGCCTCAGCCTCTTCAATGCTGGGATTGTAGCATGTACCACCATGCCTAGATTCAGTCTTTAACTTTCCTATGGAATCTGTGGGAGGGAAGTAATCTCTGGGAAAAGAATAACTATTTTTTAAAACTATTTATTTTCATTTTATATGCCATATATGTCTGTGTGAGGCTGTCAGATCTTGGACTTACAGAAGAGTGACTTCATATTCCTTGGGCTTTGGGCCCCAATGAAGGGTTATATGTCTCCCTGTTATAAAGATGATTATATCAAAGACCCTTGGGTAACCCAGAATAATCTCGCCACTTCAAAATTCTTTTTAAAAAATTTTTTAAAAAATTATTTTCCAGGTCTCTTTTTCAGAAATCCCCTATCTCATTCTCCCACCCCCTACCTCTATAAAGGTGCTTCCCCACCTATCCACCCACTCCTGCCTTCCCTCCTTGGCATTCCCCAACACTAGGGTATCGAACATTCTCTCCTCTCACTGATGTCCAACAAGGCCCTCCTCAGTCACATATACTGCCAGTGCCATAGGTCCCTCCATGTGTATTCTTTGGTTGGTGGTCCAGTCCCCTGGAGCTCTGGGGAGTCTGGTCAGTTGATACTGTTGCTCCCTCAATGAGGCTGCAAACCCCCTCAGCTCCTTCAATCCCTTCTCCAACTCCTCCATCCAGGACCCCACGCTCAGTCCAATGGTTGGCTGTGAACATCCTTATCTGTATTTGTCAGGCTCTGGCTGAACCTCTCAGAAGTTAGCAGAGAGCAAGTACTTCCTGGCATCCACAATAACATCTGGATTTGGTGACTGTATATGGGATGGATCCTCAGATGGGACAGTCTCTGAATGGCCTTTCCTTCAGTCCCTGCTCCATACTTTGTCTCTATATTTCCTCCTGTGAGTATTTTGTTCACTCTTCTAAGAAGTACTGAAGCATCCTCACTTTGATCTTCCTTCTTCTTGGACTTCATATGGTCTGTGAATTGAATCTTGGGTATTATGAACTTTTGGGCTAATATCCACTTATCAGTGAGTGAATACCTTATGTGTTCTTTTGTGACTGGGTTACCTCATTCAGGATGATATTTTCAAGTTCCATCTATATCCCTGGAATTTCATGAAGTCATTGTTTTTATAAGCTGAGTAGGATTCCAGTGTGTAAATGTACCACATTTTCCATGTCTATTCCTCTGTTGAGGGACATCTGGGTTGTTTCCAGCTTCTGCCTATTACAAATATGGCTGTTATGAACATAATGGAGCATGTGTCCTTATTACATGTTGTAGCATCATCTGGGTATATGCCCAGGAATGGTATAGCTGGGTCTTCAGGTAGTATCATGTTCATTTTTCTGAGGTCAAGATTCTTAATTATATCTACAACTTCTTTTTGTCAGATAAAGCATCACTTTGATAGTTTTGGGCCTTCAATAGTTTTGGGTACCATTATACAGTTATGACTCTCAATTTTCACATCCGGGCTATCTGGACTGTGTGCAACAGGAGCACTCTTTATATCTTACTGAGGCAGAGCCAGCTCTATTCTAGCTTTATAAAGGTTATTTCCTAAGTTAATCTGGGAAAGTCCACCCCCTCTCAATTTCTTGCTATCTATAGCTAGAGCTAATTTTATGAATCAGCTCCCCAAGTCCTATTTCTTCACCTGGATTTCAAGCTTGGGCCAATAAGAAGGTCTCCTAGTGTCTATCTTTGGAAGCTTTCTATCCTTTGGTGTTTGACGGCAGTGGGTAATAGCAGTGGGCAGGGAAAGGAGCAGCAGTTGGTGTCCTCTGGTGGCAGTACAGCTTTCTTGTAGGCCTCCTGTTCCACAAGTGTTAGAGCCCTCAAGAAGACCTAGGGAATTGAGTCACTTCAGCCTTTGCCAGCATGTAGTATTGCAGCTTCTAGACTGAGGTATCAGGATTCCTCAGCCCCGACAGTAGCCAGTGATACAAGCTCCCAGGCCTGGGGTATCTGAGACCTTTGGCCCCAAAGTCTTGACAGCTCTGGAACTCTTCCAATAGCTAAAGCCTACACATTTTCTTTTCTGGTTCTTTATAGCGTTCTCTCCATCTTCCCCCTCATCTCTGTAGCCTCTCAGGCCTTCTGCCTACTTCTGTCTCCACCTTCTTCCTTCTCTGCTTGCTTTTCTGCCTCTTTTGTGACCTAGTTGACTCTAGCTGCTCCTGTCATCACAGAGACAGTTCTGTTGCTGGAATTATCAGTCTGGCAACTCTCCCTCCTTTGCATCTTTAGATGCATCTCACCTCTCCCTCTGCTTTTGCAGTTCCTCCTGCCTATGACTAGGGTCTGACATGGCTTCAGCTGTCACAAAACAGGCTGCCCTGCTGCTTTTGAGGCTCAGATTGTGGCCACTCTGCCATATCTTCTGCCATCGAGTCTTTGTGCTAACAGATCAATCCTTTCTAGTAAAAAGGACCACTTGGGAAATCGCTTTGTTGGGTTTGATGTTGTAACTCCAGTAAAGGAAGAACAGAGGATGACTTCCAGCTGCTAATATAGCCAGAGAAGAAACATTTGTACCAAGCACAGCAAACATTTTATGTGAACGAAGGTTTGCATTTAAACTAATCATGGCACTTGGCACAGTATTCCTTATGGTAGGTCACTAGACGTATTCCCTCTCTGTCTAGATGGGACTGAATGATTGCAGGTACTGACTGGTACAATTTATCTGAAATAGTGATGACTAAGGTTACACCTTTGGGAGCCAGAGTTCTGATCTTGACGTAGCTTTTCCAGAATATCTGTGTAGTGTTCAAAGTGGCAGGTACTGGCATAGAGGAGCTTGGCTAGCTAATCAACTGAGTCTTTTTGACCAAAGCAACCAGAGCAACAAAGGAGAATCTAGTTGTCATCAACAAGAAGGCAAATCTTCCCACCCACTAGCATCTTAGCTTATCCACAGGAAGATCAACAGGAGTTCTCACAGCAAGAATTAACAGTGATGATCTTAATGGATTTTAACGGTGCTTTGAGGTGTTTCCTATCCATCCGGCACTCCAGGAACAGGTGGCTTCCTTTTATTTGTCTCACTGTTAGTTGTCCACAGTTTCCCTCAGGTTTTTCATGTGAGTCAAGCTCGGAACTGCTTTGTCAGTGCTTCTGTCTTTTCTCAAAGCATGTGACTTCTAGTTGGTTTTCTTAACAGAGAATCAGACAAGAGAACACAGCCAAGGCATGCAGATTCTTTAAAAGAAACACATCTTTATATGCTGTGTATTGTTATAACAAAATATCAGAAGATAGATTAATTTATGAAGGAAAAATGGTTTATTTGGGTCACCATTTTGGAAAATCAAACAGTGTGCTATTTGCATTTGGTGAGAGTTTGCCTGGGAGTGTGCTGTCCTCACAGAGGAAAGGGCCTGGTCACATGCAGAAAGGTCCTAGCTTGCTCAGAAACAAAGAGTTCCTCTTAGAACAAATCTGGTCTTATAAAAATAACATGAGTTTCTTCATAGGATGTCCCTCCAGCTGCTAATTAATTTCCACGAGACTCCACCTTTTAAAGAGCCACTGCCTATGAATACTGTCACATCAGGTGCCAAATTTCCAGTACTCCAGTTTTGGGGTGGGATGATATATTCAAACCATAATCAAGTCACAAGAAGAAAATTTTTAGGATACAGGTTGCACAAAATCTGAGCAAGCAGCCATGTGCAGAAAGATAGAAAACTAAAATCCAAAACCAAACTAGCCAACCAAAAATCACCTGAAAACCAAAGGAATCAAGCAGACACACAATAAATGAAACCAAACATTGTCTCCACCATCCTTGCATTATAAGTAAAAGTGATGAAGCCAAGTCACATACTGCCCTGGTGATAAAACCAAGCCATGAACTCCCCCTAAACACACACACCTAAGAGAGGCTTGGGTAGAACCCATGACTGTGTTTCTCCAAAAGAGTGTGAGCATAGAGCATGGGCCTGGATGGAATATGGCTCACTTCTAACTTTAACTGAGTCAGCTCCTCTCATCAACATCTCAGCCTCCTCCCCTCCCCTCCCCTCCCCACCCTTCCCCTCCCCTCCCCTCCCCTCCTTTCCTCTCCTCTCTCCTCCCCTCCCTTCTCTTCCTTTCCTTTCCCTTCTTGCTGCTGGGTACTGTATGACCAAACATTTACAGATAGTTAGCCATTACTTGGCTCTTACTACTGATTTCTTTCTTTGTTATGCTTTTCCTTTGAAAGCTGCATTCTGTACTTTGGCATTAAAAAAAGCCAGGCATGAATAAAAACAACTTAATTCTCCTTTTCTTCCTTTGTGAGACACCAACATCAGAATAAGCCTTGTCTGTCTTCCATGGCTAAAATGACTTTTGAAACCCATGGCTGTGTTCAGAGTGCTCAAACAAGAAGCAAGGCCTAAGAACCATTACTGAAGCAACAACTGCCCTGGGTAAGGAGGGTCTTGAAGACTAGTCCTTTTACCTTTGATTTTTCTTGTTTGCTGCCCACTGCTAGTTACAAATTGGATGCAAACACCTTACTTTTGGCCAACAGGGCTTAATTTCACAATGTCTAATTTATATGTAAACAAAGTCACACATTTACTTAATTATATTTCGCTTAAGTAGTTTTTCCACCTTATTTTGGGAATGTTTAAACTGCAATTCTTTTAAGTCTGGTTAACTCTTCACTTTCTGGAACACTGACAAAATCATACTCGGGAACTCTCAAGGAGGAACAATTTCTGAGCCTGCCTCTTTGACCCATACTGCCCCTCTGAGCTTCCTCTCCCACTGGGGCCAGACAAGGAAGCCCAGCTACACAGACAACAGTTTTTGGGATAGCAACCACTCCTTGTTCTGGACCCACATGAAGACCAAGCTGCACATCTGCTACATATGTGTGGAGAGCCCTAGGTCTAGCCCACGTATCTTCTTTAAGTTGGTGGTTTAGACTCTGGGAGCCCCAAGGGTTCAGGTTAGTTGACTCTGTTGGTCTTTGGGACCCACAGTCCTTCCTTCTATTCTTTGATAAGAGTCCCCAAACTCCATCCACTGTTTTGCCATGAGTGGGTGTCTGTATCTGTCTGAGTCAGCTGCTGGGTAGAGCCCCTTGGGGGACAACATATTCCTTTCTTTAGCTCAGAACAATCTCTGTGATGCTCTCTGACAATCTCAAAACAAATTGTCTTTGGAAAGATGACTAGCTATCTCTATTGTCCAGTTGAAGAGGGTTTACTCTATCATGTTAGGGATGGCATGTCTGTAGTGAATGGTAGCTGGTTGCAGTATGTCATCCAACTTGTGGCCAACCACATCATCTCTCCATACCCATATGGAGATGTATCTGCTGCCTGTCTTGTTTTCTCCAATATGACACTATGAAATGTCTCAGTCCAATGGTTAGCTGTAAGTATCTATATCTGTCTTAGTCAGTTGCTGGTAGAACCTCTCAGAGGACAGCCATAGTGTAGGCTCCTGTCTGCAAGTACAACATGGCATCAGTAATAGTGTCAGGGTTGGGTGCCCATCCAAGGGATGGGTCCTAAGTTGAGCCAGTCACGGGTTGGCCTTTCCTTCAGTCTCTGCTCCATTTTTGTCACTACTGCAAACTTAACTCTCATGCAAGCATCCCACAAACACCTTGGGACTTATATGGAATCTTCTGTGCTGGTTGCTGTGTGCCAGCACATACTACAGATGCAAGAAGTCCATCCTCTAACATTCTGAAGGAACCAAGTCTTTTAGACATCTGGAGAGCAGGTTGGCAGAGCTGTGCTGGATCCACACAGGCTCTTCAGAAGCCTCCTTGCCTTTTCTTTCTGGATTCGAGTAGATGCCAACTGTCCCTGATGCATTCTCCACACAGACTGTGTCTTCTCATTTATAGACATCAGTAGGTAGATTCATCTCTTTTGTCCTAATCCAGTGTGATCTCATTCTAATCAGTTATAATCTCAAAGATTGTATCTCCAGGTAAGGTCCCCTTTTTAGGTTTTGGGTTGCCTCCATTACAGTTAGTGACTGTATTTGCTCTTTACTGGTTTAAATTCAGAGTACACAATGACAAAAGTAAATCATCCTCTGGCATTTCTCTTTGCTGGTTTAAACCCAGTATACACAACCACAAATGAGAAACTTTTCACATATTGATAATGGTGACTGCTTTTTGTAGGGGTGCTGTCAAGCTTTGGCAGGAGAGATCAGGTGTTCTTTGTATTCTCAAGAGGACAGTCTTCAATTCTCTCCCATGCAGCCAGAGCTTTGAATACAAAGAGATAACATGAGGGGTAGTCTGGTAGAATGGGAAAACTCCAGATTGCAAGAGCAGTCCCTGAACCCTTCCTGCCAAGGATGGAATGAAGCTGTTCCTTGCCAGGTCCCTCAGAAGGAGTCACAGTAACATCTGTGTTATTATTTTCTGAAAGTGCATCCTGTTGAAGCTTTGGCTTATAACTGAGTGTTTAGAGTTCAAGTATTATTTACTTTTTTTCCCCAAGATCCAGTGAAAGCCCTATCTAGTTGAGGTGGTATAATAGCACATTACATTTCACAGTTGGAAAGCAGGCATGTCTGAGCTCTGCTGGAGTATTTTAGGGACCTGCTAATACCAAGCCATTAAAATTACTCATTAAAAAATTCCAGTCTTGATTAACTCATCAAGGTTGTGACCAGTTGTTCCAATTTGACCATGCTTGGCAACAGCCCGTATAAGCTGGGAAAGGAGGAGGAACAAAGAATGATTAGTTATTGTACCTTTCTTCTAGATTTCTCAACTTAACTTCTTGTCTTTAGCTCATCAGTTTCTTCTGAACTTGTGTAGTTGGCAGTGAGAGAACATTTTTGTAAGCAAGTTTGATTGAGCCAAGTTTGTGTGACTCTGGCAACTGTCATGTGTAGACTGTAGGAATCCAGCATCTTTGGCGGCTTGCTGTGTTGGCCTTGATGAGCAAATGTTGGAAGTCAGAGGCATACTGACTAGTAGGACACAGCAGGAGGCTTTAGACCACTGAGGCATTTACATTTGCCCAAATCTTGAAGGCATGTTTTTAAACATATTCAGTCTGACATGTGCTTTGATAGCTGTTTCCTCGTGTTGTGCCAGGAAATGTTTGTGAACCTCAAAAGAGGGGCTGATTTTGAAGCAAACACATGATGGTCTCTTTATTCAAGCTCTAGCTTAGACTCTCCACTATCCCTGACACTGCAGGAAGATAGAGGGGGCCACAAGCCCCATTCTAGGCAAACATTTATAGAGGCAAAACGGGGATAGCTAGCCTGGCACACATCTCATTGAAGAGCCATTATGGACTTCAACATAATTGGCCAGTTCTGGGAGCCAAACCATAAACTTAACTTCTGTTTTCCTCCTAACTGGTGGTTGTTAGGAAGTGAAGTGTCAGAGGCAGGCTTGTAACCTGGGGATGTAAATTTGTTGGGGAATAACCTGGAAATTTGTGCTAGACTCAAGTTTTGTTGGGGGGTAACCTGGAAAATGGTAGACAGAGGTCTTGTTGGGGGGTAGCCTGGAAACTTATGCTAGGTACTGGCCTGTTAGTTAACCTGAGTTCAACTGTAGGTCAGGTTCTCTTAAGATGAAGTTTGAACCCAAAAGATTTGGTCTCTCACTCATATCTGCTTGATTTGTTCAGCTGCCCATGAGTTATCTACAGGGGTGTGGGATAAATTGGAAAGGTAAATAATCATAGCATCAGTTTTCTTTGTCATATGGTAACGAGGAAGTATCATGTCATCCCTTAAATATTGCATCATTTTGTGTCATCATGTGAGAGAGAGAGAGAGAAAGAGAGATCACACTCATGCAACTTTTAGTACAACCTGTAGTTGGGAGTGCCCTTTTCTTTATTGGTCATTGCTCATCCCTCACTTTGTCTAATTATTTGATTAAAATTGAGAGCTGAAGAGATAGGTTAGTAAGTAAAGCGCTTGCTGTAAAAACATGAGGACCTCAGTATGATCTCTGCGAGTACGTAGAAAATCGGGCATGGTGACATGCTTCTAGCTCTGTTCTGGAGAGGCAGAAATAGAAGGATCTGTGGGGTTCACTAGCTTAGGCAGCCTAGCCTACTTACCTAACTCTAGGCCTAAGGGAGAAATCTTTATGCAGAAGCAAAGTGGATTCTTCTGATGAATGATACTCAAGGCTGAACTCCCGTCTCCATACACACGAGCACCCACAGATGTGAACACATACACACACCGAGCACACACAACTACATAGAAAATAAAATATTTATTTATTTATTTATTTATTTATTTATTTATTAAAATTTACCACAAGATTGTGCATATGGAGGGAAAGGGAAGAGAGTGTTCATCCTCACATGAGCATCTTTGAATACTGTCCTTGTGGATGATGGGGAACAATTCTACTTCTATTTACTTTTTAAACTTAGGTATACCAGTGCACTTAGGTACTTGTATGCCTCACACCCCAATAAAGCCCTCCCAACAGATTTGGGAATCCAATTTATAAAAAAGGCTAAAAATGGCTCGATTTTCCTAAACATTTTGATGACTGCAAGACAATTTACATAATATGATATTAACGACAGCAGAGTTTCCTCAGGAAATCTTAAATCCTCCTAATAGAGGAATCTTGGCAGGTTCTTCCTTGCAAATGTCTGCCAAACAGGAGCTGAGAGTTATTTAAAATTCCCTCACCAGGCTGAAGTTGTGGCCAACGGTTTCAGCGTTTTAACACTCTCTTGTGCTAACTAGACTCAACACTTTCCCCCCCTAAAAAATTCTTGCTTTTTTTTCTGTTTTCTTTTTTTGTTTCCTGTGAGTTGACATTCTCTGGAGTTTTGTGTTTAACAAGATTCCAACTTTTCTGGAGAAAGACTAACGTGGTATGGGGACTACAGATGTGAATCTAGACTTGGGTTTGGCCAAGGTCCAAAACCTCTGAGTTGTCTGACCTTCAGCAGAGTACTTTTTCCTTCATCTACAGCACAGCACAAAATTAGCCTGATGGTGCAGGGCTATTGAATTATTGAATCACCTACTCTACATAAATAGCTAACAACCCAACAAACAGAACCTTTAAAAAACAGTTGCTGCCATGCCTTGCCACATTGTGGTTTTGACTTGCAGTTGGCTAATGACTAATGACATTGACTATACTGTATATACTCACCAACCTTTGTAAATCTTCCTTGGAGAAGTCCCCTCTAGAACTTTAGCTCATTTTTAATTTGGATTGTTTGCCGTATTATTGAGTTTTATGGGTTCTTTATATATTTGGGACATAGGATCCTTTTCACCTCTACTGTTAGTAAATATTTTGTCCTGGCCTGGTTGGCCATTTCATTTTCTGAGTAATGACTTTAAAAGAAGCGTTTTAGTTTTACTGAAGCCAAGTGGCTCAGAGTTTCTCTTTTCTTTGGCATTATAGCAAAGAAACCATTGCCTAAATTATAGGCAGAAAAATTGTTGTTTCTTGTTTCCTTCTAGAAGTTATATGGTTTTCTCTTACATTTAGTTCTGTTGCACTGTATGTTGTTTTGTACAGTGTGAATTATGGATCTGAACTAGTGATTTTCAGTCAGGGATAGTGTTGTTCTCCAGAGACAAAAAGAAAGGCAGGAGGTACTATGACTGCCACGCTTGGGAATGGTGACTATTGGTTACTAAGGCAACCTGGTGCAAGATGTTATTAAATGTTATACTTCAGTACACAACAGTATTTCATCAGAAATAATTACTGACCACAAGCCAATGGTGTGAAGTCTGGGAAATGCCAGGGTAGGATGACAAGGCACAATGAGCAACACTCGTGTAGACCCAGACTCTTTTCTTCTAGAAGTGAAGCTGCTGATTTTTCTCAGATTTCCCTCCCTTGGTAAAACTGCCATGTCCACCATCTCCCAAAGGGGATAGTTGAGGTATGCAGTGGTAGTGGTGGGAACAGCTCTGAGCAAGAAACTAAAAATGCCAACTGCACTAACCTGGAGTGTATTGATCTTTCCATTAATAGCTTTGTTGAGATAGAATCCATGTTGGCTCCTTGCTAGCAGGTACAGGTGAGAGGAGAGAACCCAATCCAGCAGGGTCTGTCTGGGGCTGAGAGGGATGGTGAGTTTCTACAGCCCCAAAGAAACACACCAGGATGGGAGTCTTGTCAAAGCAGAAACTCATTTTATTAAACTAGGCACTTGCTTATATAGAGAACACAAATGGGTGGACACTTAGGTATGGGAAGAAATGACGTAGAAGGTAGGGAAGGATGGCGGAGGGTAAGGGGTAACTGACAGGGCCAATAGCAAAGCTTCACATCAGAAATGGTGGGGCAGAGCCAAGGCCAAACATGTCTTGCTGAATCACCCCAATACGGAAGTGACTGAGACAGGTCTCAAAGGTTCTCCCACAAGGCTCCAGAGACTAGAGCCAGGCTTGGGTTTGTTCTCAAGTCCCAAACCAGGGCCAAAATGGGCCCAACAAACTCATATACCATGCAATTCACTCACTGAAAGTGTGTAATACAAGAAGTTTGGTATGTTTTTAGGGTTCTGGAGCCATGCGTTTTAGAACATTTTTATCACCCTATTCAAAGAGCATTTTGGTCCCCTAGTGGTCACCTCCACTTTCACCATGCTTCAGGATCTTAAGGAATGGGAAATGTATTTTTTATCTGTTTTGGTTTGCCTAGTCTGAACATCTCGCATAAGTGCCAAGGTAGAGGGGGTGATCTCCTGTGATAGCTTCTTTCATGTTGCATGTTTAAAGGTTGATCACCGTTTTGTTACTTATAACCTCTGAGTAACTACCTTACATTGTATAGGCAAAACATATCTTGTCTGTTGATTCATCAGCTGTGGATACTTGTGTTCTTTTCATTTCTCCATTATTACTAACAACACTGCTATGAAAATTTGTGTGTAAGCTGTTTTATTATTTATTTATTAACATATTTTATTCCTTTCTTTGTGGTGCATGTACATGTTTGTGTGTATGCAGGCCTGCAGCAGATGCATGTGCACATGTGGACATGTGCTTATGGAGGCCAGTAGTCATGTTGAATGTCTTCATCAATCGGTTTCCACTCTATTTTATTTTTAGTGTGTGTTGGTAAGCAACATATCATTGACCCTAGAACTCATTAATTCATCTAGAGAGAATCTGGGCAATGAACTTCAGGGATCCTCAGATCTTGGCCCTGGATCTGAGATATCATACACACACACACACACACACACACACACACACACACACACACATACACACACACACACACACACACCATGCCACATGCCTGCATTGTCCTTTCCAGTGTACCTTCATTTCGGGCTAAGATGCTGAAGGCTAGCAAAGGTACTCTATGGATTTTTCACCCTAACTTTGAGTGAGAGAATTTGAGTGAGAGAATCACATCCTTTGGAAGCAATGTCTCCTGTTATGAGAGGGAAAACCCCTCCACCCCATGTTTTAGATACACCCTCTTTCCCACTACTGTGACTCTAACCATGATGACTAAGCAGT
Source organism: Rhynchomys soricoides (assembly GCA_019843965.1). Classification (NCBI taxonomy): domain Eukaryota; kingdom Metazoa; phylum Chordata; class Mammalia; order Rodentia; family Muridae; genus Rhynchomys; species Rhynchomys soricoides. The sequence goes on along the minus strand of JADRCH010000014.1, from coordinate 17,192,498 downwards.
GTAGCAGGACCCATACAAGGTATGCATTATTAGGCTGGTGGAAAATGATCATTAAAAGTTAGTGTTCTGCTAGCTCCCGGTGCAGTGGCCATGTTGAGTTCGTCGGCTTTATTTTTAATGACTACTCACTATTTTAATCTGCCTAATATCTCATCTCTGGAGATGTATCTTAGTCTAGTCATCTCTAGAATAATTTTGAAGCTCAAGATTAGTTTTTCATGCCCAATTTCATTTTGTGTTTGTCAACACTCCGAGATTATGTCATCAGTACTTTGTGTACATTTGTATGGCATGTGATCATGCTGCATTTGGGACCATCCCCTGACACCACATGAGTGGGATTTCCTCTGTATGGGATTTTATCCTATATTACATATAGGTTTTTAACTTATGTTAACTTAGGTTTTAACTATATTTACTCCTAACTCTAATTATGTTTTTCTAATCATCAGAGAATTACTTTGCTGTGGATGTATTTCAACCTGTGCACATCTATGCAGAAAGCCTTCTTCTAGTGTTTCTTTTTGGATTAAATGGATGGGTTAATCTTGTACAACAGACTAGCTTACACTTATTAGTTATGTTCTTTGCTCAAAGCACTGAATCCTTTTCAGTTCTCACTCTTTTTTTTAAAATGTTGACTCTGATTATGAGAATGAGGTTTTAACATATTTTCAATGAAAATATTTCTAAATTGGTCAAAATTGGTAGAAAATATGTATTTCAACTTACTCAGAACTATATGTAGATTCAATGTTAAATGGTGACAAAACAAACAAAAACAAAACCCAGAGAGGCACTTGGTTTCACTTATGTAACATTGACAAGGGGTGATCTACATGGCTGGCAAGGAGACATCCGTTTACAGAGTCACAGAAAGTAGAACCTACTGCTCAATATATAAGGGCAGTGAGAATTGTTAGGTTTTAATGTGTATTCATTTGCTGTGCCCATTCCAGGTTGCATTTAGGTTCCAGGTTGATTTTTCCAAGAAACAGGATGTTTAACATGTGAATCAGGATGTTTCAAGGTTTCCGTTCATATTTGGAATCTCAGTGGCTTATCATTTACACCATTCAACAACATTGCTTTTGAAAGGGGGAGTTGAAACCCTCTGAGGCCTGACAAGGTCGTGTCAGGTTCTCCCTGAAGGTTATTTGGGAACCACGTTTTTGAATTAATTTTATGGAAAACCATCTTTATTTTTCCAAAGTCAGGATAAATTTCATCTATCCAAGTGCCTACTCAGTGGGTCAGCCTGGTCAAATGGAAGAAATATTTTTAATTGGATTTATGCATCTATCCTTGAATTCCAAAGACTCTACTACAAAATGACCGTGGCTATGGCTGAGTAACCTGGCTTCTGAAGTTTATGGAGAAAGAAGTATTAATGGTTAAGGTTATTTAACCTTAACCTTGCAAAGGTTATTTTTAGAGATCAACATATCTAATTCTTGATATTTTTAGCCTCTGACCAAGGCCTATAGCTCTAGAACGTCTTCTGGATGGACCCACAGCACCACTGCACTAGCTGTCCTTGGATTCCTCCTTACATCATCGTTCTCATACAAAGAAAAGGAAAAAGAGGCAAAATGACTTCTAGGGACAATTTTTGAATTTTGGTTTCTTTTAAAAAAAACACAGAAAGATTTTAAGAAGGTGTATTTATTTTAATCCCATTTGTGGGGGTGTGGAGTTGCTTTGGACTGACAGAAGCAGCTGGCTATGATTTGCCTCGTGCTCTAGCAGAGGCATGGTTTTGCCAGCTGCAGATAATTTCTGCTATGTGTGATGTTCGAGAACTTTTCAAAGGGTGTATAAATGCTAGAGCCCCGATAGGTGGGGTGGGTGGTTGTTGGATGTTTAGGGAGGTTGGTTGCAGTTTGTTAGTAGTTGTGGTCAAAGAAGAAACAAAAGGAAATAAATTAGATTTATGGATTTTTCTAATTCCTCTTTCCCCTCTATTCTTGTTTCTCTCCTACCTAGTGTTAACACTAGGTAGGATAAAGTGTGGGGAAAAGAACCACAAAGCAGCAAAGACATCTACAATGGCTCAATATAAAGACATTTGCTGCCAAACCTGACCACCTGAGGTTTATTTTGGATACCCACACAGTGGAAGGAAAGAATTACAGTATCTTGCATGCTGTCTTTTGATTTTCACACATGTATGTTGGTGTGTGCACATGTGCTCTCTCACACACAACACACACAAATGAAAAAATAAATACCATGTACAATTTAAGTGAAAAAAAATTTTCTGGTTATTTTATTTATTTATATTTCAAATGTTGTCATGTTCCTGGTGGTCTCCCCTCCTAAAACTGCCAACCTGCCCCCTTCCCCTTTTCCTCTAAGAGGATGCTCTCCCCCCACTCACCTACTCCTGCCTCACCCCTTTAGCATTCCCTATGTTGGGGCATCAAGCCTTTACAGGACCAAGAGCCTCTCCTCCCATTGATGCCAGATAAGGCAATTCTCTGCTACATATGTAGCTGAAGCCATGGACCCATCCATGTATATTCTTTGGTTGGTGGTTTAGTCCCTGGGAACTCTGGGGATCCAGTTAGTTGATACTGTTTTTCTTCATATGGGGTTGCAAACCCCTTCAGCTCCATCAGTCCTTCCCCTAGCTCTTTCACTGGGGTTCCTGGACGCAGTCTGCTGGTTGGCTGTATCTGCATCTGTATTAGTCAGGTGCTGGCAGAGTCTCTCAGAGGACAGCTATACTAGGCTCCTGACAGCAAGCACTCTTGCATCAGCAATTTTATATTAGGAATGAAAAGCTCCGCAAAGTTCCTGTTCTTTAATTTTTATTCTACTTTGGTTTGACAAATGGAACTCTGGGTTTTGCTCCTTTGCATCTTTCCTGACCATTTAGGAAATTCTGTGGTGATAGAAAGCAATGAGGATACCTCTGTGAGGAAATGGCTCGACTGTCCTCTGCTGAGAGAAAAGGCAAGCTCCTTTCCCATCTTCTGATGAGTCTGACGATCAATATTCCTTATACTGATATGTTATCTTCTCAGTAGGGATTGCAACAGTGGATTTTGTTTCTCTGTGGATTTAGTGAACAGTATGTTTATACAGTACTTATGGCACACAGTCTGGGGCTCAGTGCAGAGTAAAATGTCAAGGAAACCACAAAGATATCTTCAGAGCTTCATAATGCTTATGGGTAATAATGTGTTACTCAGGTTTCTGTGGAGACAGAATGAGAAAGATCCTGGCTATAAAGAATTGGACCATATGCTTATGGTGGCCAAGAAATTCCAAGTTCCCCAGAGATGGGAAGCTGGATGCTCATCAGAGCCAATTGTGTGAATTCTAGACTGAGGACAGAAAATCAATATTCCATCTCAACAGGAATGTCAGCGAACGGCCATTTTACAGTGCTTTTGTTTCAGTCATGTGTTTGACTGAGGAGAAAGGAACATCCTGATTAGGAAAGGCTTCCATAGTATTCTAACTCAAATGCAAACCCATTAAACTCCCTATAGAGACATTCATAGGGATTTTTAACTAGATACCTGGTTGCTCTATGGTTCAGTTAAGTTCAAATAAATTCAACATCACAATAGACACATATCAACACTGATTTGACAATGACTAAGTATAAGTATTTGATGAACACCATTTGAGATTTTGCTTGCCCTCTTTCAGCCCATGGTAGATCAAAATTTTATTAATTGAAAATGTGTTTACTGTGCCTAGTCTATTGAATATCAGAGCTCAGGAACATAGTGTTCCTGTAGAGAATCATTTATTTACCTTTATTACCATATGGCTAATTGGGATGTGTGCCTTGTGTTTGCTGCTCAGCAGTATGAGATCGTCCTATGTCCTATTTGTATCCTGGGGAAAGAAAGATCAACATTCTCAATTCAAAGTATAGTTTCTATTGAACACACATCATTTTTATGCCATAATAAAGTTGAAACTTGAAGGTTGGAAACTGTCTATATTTCCTGGAATGTTAAAGGTGGTTCTTGGTGTGTGCATATGGAATCAACCATTCCTCTGGGACTGGAGTGTGTTCAGAGAATAAGCTTGTAATATGTGTGTCATTTTCTTGAGGGATAGGGTAGGGAAAGTTGATGTTGAATGTTATTCTATATTTTCCAAGATCATTTTATAAAAGGAGCTGGTTGTCTCAACGTAACTTAGAACTTATCTAAATAGCCCAGCTCTAAAGAGAATTGTGTCTTTCAGTTGAAAAATGCTCTGGGAAGATGAAAGTAGCTAAGAGACATATTTTAAAATTAAATTTATCAACATTAGAGGTGGACTAGATTTCCGTGTATGTCAAAAGAAATAAAGAAATGTCATTAGGGGTTCAAAGTATAGAATTTAGGTGGAGATAGCAAAATTTCTTTGTATTTAATACACATTCGAAGGCTTCTTAGGAGCTAACCTTTGGAGACAGAAACAGATATATTTAAGATATCATTTCTTATCTCTATAAATTTAGAGTGTTATGAGAAAAAAGAGAATAGGTGAATGGTCCGTGATATGTAATACAAAGAAAGATGAGGATGCAGATGAAATGTAGAAGACATCTCAGAAGGTAGTAGAAAGAATAACAGCATCTCCAGTGAGAACTGAGCATGAATAAGAAATAAAAAAGTAACAGGTTTGTTTACAAGCTTAGAAATAAGTAAACATTGTCATCTTTTTTAATCAATCAAAAGAGACTTTATATAATCAGTTCTAGCTTTCAGCATGACAATAGTTTTGTACAATTATCCTAGAATGATTTTTTAATTTAATATTTTTTATTTATTCACTTTACATCCCACTCACTGTTCATTCTCACAATTCTTCCCCCATTCCTCATTCCTTTCTCCTCTGAGTGAGTTTGGGTCCCCGTGGGTATCACCACCACCCCTGGCACTTCAAGTCTCTTCGAGGCTAGGCGCTTCCTTTCCCACTGAGGACTCACAAAACAGCCCAACTAGTAGAACATATCCCATGTACAGGCAACAGCTTTTGGGATAGTCCCCGGTCCAGTTGTTCAGGATCCACATGAAGTTCAAGCTGCACATCTGCTACATATTGGTGAGGATGCCTAGGTCCAGCCCATGTATGTTCCTTGGTTGATGGTTCAGAATCTGAGAGCCCCCAAGGTTCCACGTTAGTTGACTTTGTTGGTTTTCCCCATTATGTTTAATGATACAGACTTCAGAGTGATTTGAACTTGAATTCAAATAAATATGCATGTTTGTAGTACTTTTTTAAAAAATCCATTGTACTGATTACTATTAAATGTTATCTTACCACAACTTATCTTCCCATGAGAAGGGAATTTCAGTTAGAGGTGACCAGATTGGCCAGTGGGTATGCCTGTGGAGCATTGTTAATTGACCTGGCCCGCTGTGGGTAGCACCATTCCCTGGGCAGTAGGTTTTGGGATGTGTAAGAATAGAGATGGCTAGCTTGAAAGCAAGCAAACAGCATGGGCACACTTGTCTCCTCTGCTCTTTTGTTTCCAACTTTAAATTTATCACTGACATTAATTAAAGCTCTCTGTCTTATACATTGAGGCAAGGTGGGTCTCTCATTTCAATGCAGAGTTTACCAATTCTGGTAGTCTAACTAACTGAGTTTGCTTCATCTATCCCTTCCTACTGCTTTAGGCACACAGGGAGTACAGATGGGAGTACTGCATTACTCATGGGTTTTTATGTGGCTGCTGGGGATTCAGACTCTAGTCTTTATCAGGATTCTCGCAGTGGCTATGGTTACAATTTATTAGTGTAGACTGTAGCGTCAGTATCATAGAGCTTACATTCTAACTGTTGTCTCTCAACGTAAATGCCTAGCTCTGCCCTTTCAACCTCTCTTACCTTCTCTGTGTGTGTCATATATAAAAATACCACAAACATAAAGACCACAAACTCAATTTCCTAAAAAATATTATTAGTGGTATGTGTGTGTGTGATGTGTATGTGGGGTTGTGGGGTATATGTATGATGTGTGTGGGGAAACATCCTATGGAGAATCTTCTGTCCTTCTACCTCTATGTGGATTCCAAGGATTAAACTCCAGGTACCTGTTTTGTGTGGTAAAGCACCTTTACCTACTGAGCCATTGTGCTATCCCACCATTTTGGATGTCTGTTTGAAAACTGCTCTTGCTTGAAAGAATGACAGTTGTTTTGGCTGTATTTTTGTACAAAATCAGCCATATTCAGACTTCAATTTTTTTTTTAGAGAAAACTGCTCTTAAAATACAAACACAACTTTTTTATTTTGCAGATGTTCCTGGGGTTTTGACTACTTTAGCTTTAATTAATGTCAGTAATAAATTTAAAGTTGGGAAAAAAAACAAGGGATAAATGACAGAAAATAAATGTATGACTGTGAATCATCATTTATTATAATTATGATGTTATGGCGTTTTAACAAAGTTTATTTTAAATACAAAGCAAATCCCATACAGCGTGTATCAGAATAGCAGTGCAAGCGTTAGATTTCAATGAGGAGTATTTTTATACTTTTTCATTAATTTTTTGAGTTACCATTCAAAATAATGTTTCATTATAGCATGTTTATATGTATATGTCATTATATACATTACTCTAACTCCTTCTTTTTCTACTGTTTTTCTTAGAGCTCCCAAACCCCTCAATAGGGAACTAATTAATGATGATTTCAAACTATAATGTGGGATTGAGGGTGGTATAGTTGGTAAGAGATCTTCCTGTGCAAATGTGAATCTTCCACCCACATAAAAAACATGGGAATTAGCATGCTTGCATCTGTGACATCAATTCTATGCAGAAGGGAGATAGGAGGATTCCTGGGGTTTGATGTCTACCAGGTTAGCTTCAGGTTCTGTGAGAGATCCTGACTGAAAAGAGTAAGGCAGAGGATGGCAGAGCAGAATGCCTGATACCTGAAATTCTCATCTGGCTTCCACATGTGTGGGAATGTGTGCATGTGTTTACAGACATGTATCACACATGCAGAGATACTCCACCCCCTTGCAAATACTAGATTCTAGCAGATAATAATGCATCACATCATAAATTGAGTACTGCCACGTAGTTATGATTATATTATTGAGCTCATCATTTGGCTAAACTAACTTATTTAATGTTGATTCTCTTACAGAACTGAGATTAGTATAATTTTAGAAATATTCAAAGCAAACTTGTTGAAGTATATATTTATTTTAAAAGTTGTTTTTCTTCCCTCTAGAACAGTGGTTATCAAAGTGTGGGTCATGTCCCCTTGGGGTGGAAATCTAATGACCTTTTTACAGGGGTCACATATCATATATCCTGCCCATCAGATATTGACAATTTACTATAGAAGCAAAGTTAAAGTTATGAAAAAGCAATGAAATTAATGATGGTTGGGGGTCACCACATGAAGAACTGCCATAAAGAGTCACAGCATTAGGAAAGTTGAGGACCACTGCTCTGGAAGATGGTGGAGGGTATAACATTAGTCTTGAAGAAAACATATACCACTGTAGGAAGAGGGACCCAGGGTTCCTAGCTACAAATGTTCGAATGGCTCACCAACTCATTGATGTCCCCCTCCCCTTGCTCACTCTGCCACTGTCCTTTCTATCTAACAAGTCAGTGCTCTGAGTTTTTTTAAATGGTTCTTCTCATCTCAGTTCTCTTGTAATCTTTAGAGGCATTTTCTGAAAACTTGAACATAAGAGTTTATGCTCTAAATTTCTCCATTTCCCACTTAGAAATGGAGTTGCTGAAAACTGCACATCTAGAAAACTGTTGCCTGAGACACTGCTCTCAAAGTAATCTGGACCACTCAGTGGGTTCGACAGATTTCCCTGCATTGTTTCCTTCTCTCTGATTGGACGGAAGGAACATGCCTAATGAAGGTGACACTTTACCACGTAGGATAGAATCTGGTACTTTATGCTTTGTTTAACTCCTTTTTGGTCTTTGTGGTTGTTTTAAATATTTATGATCATTTATTTGCTTGGTCATTTGGTGTTGATCAGCTTGTATCTGTTGGAACAGAGACTTACTATCATCATTGTTGAATGTTCCTAGTCTAAAATGGTGTGCATTGTGATTCAGTATTTAAGTATTTGTTAAGTATAGTATCATAAAGTGGGTTCAACTATGATATAGTTACAGGTGTGGGGATGGACTTCAATGCTATGTATGTATCCCTTGGAAAGAGTGAGCTTGTGTGCAGGCGATTTACCAATATTCCATCTCTCTCCAGGTTTCACTGTGAAGCTCAGAGAACTTTGCAGTTGAAACTTTGAGAGGATTTACATCTAGAGACCATGAAGTTACTCCGAGTCTCCTATGGATTTATTTAGCATAAATAAATCCAGTTACCAACACCTTAGACTCCATAAATCTGTTCTCCACACCTGACATGCGTTTATTTCTTGTAATGATTCTTTGGCTGTATTTGTAAGTCTGGGTTTCCCTGTGTTTGACTGTCCTTTTTTCGTAAGCTGTAATCATCAGTAGAGGTGCTCTTAAGAATAAGTTTTGTTCCTTAAGAATGACTGGTAACCCTAAACATAGTAAAAGCAATATACAGCAAGCCAGTAGCCCACATCAAACTAAATGGAGAGGAACTTGAAGCAATCCCACTAAAATCAGGGACTAGACAAAGCTGCCCATTCTCTCCCTATCTATTCAATATAGTACTTGAAGTTCTAGCTAGAGAAATCAGACAACAAAAGGAGGTCAAAGGGATACAAATTGGAAAGGAAGAAATCAAAATATCACTATTTGCAGGTGATATGATGGTATACTTAAGTGACCTGAAAAACTCCACCAGAGATCTGCTACAGCTGATAAACACTTTCTCAGCAAAGTGGCCGGATACAAAATTAACTCAAGCAAATCAGTAGCCTTCCTATACTTGAAGGATAAACAGGCTGAGAAAGAAATTAGGGAAATGACACCCTTCACAATAGTAACAAACAATATAAAGTATCTTGGTGTGACTCTAACCAAATAAGTGAAAGATCTGTATGACAAGAACTTCAAGTCTCTGAAGAAAGAAATCAAAGAAGACCTCAGAATATGGAAAGATCTCCCATGCTCATGGATTGGCGGAATTAATATAGTAAAAATGGCCATCCTGCTGAAAGCAATCTACAGATTCAATGCAATGCCTATCAAAATTCCAACTCAATTCTTCATAGACTTAGAAAGAGCAATTCTCAAATTCATTTTAAATAACAAAAATCCCAGGATAGCAAAAACTATTCTCAACAATAAAAGAACTTCTGGGGTAATCAGTATCCCTGACCTCAAGCTGTACTACAGAGCAGTAGTGATAAAAACTGCATGGTATTGGTACATTGACAAGCAGGTAGATTAATTGAATAGAATTGAAGACCCAGAAATGAACCCACACACTTATGGACACTTGATCTTTGACAAAGAAGCTAAAACCATCTAGTGGAAGAAAGACAGCATTTTCAACAAATGGTGCTGGCTCAACTGGTGGTCAACATGTAGAAGAATGCAAATTGATCCATTCCTCTCTCCCTGTACAAAGCTCAAGTCCAAGTGGATCAAGGACCTCCACATAAAACGAGATACACTGAATCTAATAGAAGAGAAAGTGGGGAAGAGTCTTGAACACATGGGCACAGGGGAAAAGTTCCTGAACAGAACACCAATGGCTTATGCTCTAAGATCAAGAATTGACAAATGGGATGTCATAAGATTGCAAAGCTTCTGTAAGGCAAAGGACACTGTCAATAGGACAAAATGGCAACCAACAGATTGGGAAAAGATCTTTACCAAGCCTACATCCAATAGAGGGCTAATATCCAATATATACAAAGAACTCAAGAAGTTAGACTCCAGAGATCCAAATAACCCTATCAAAAAATGGGGAACAGAGCTAAACAGAGAATTCTCAACTGAGAAAACTTGTAGGGCTGCGAAGCACCTAAAGAAATGTTCAGCATCCTTAGTCATCAGGGAAATGCAAATCAAAACAACCCTGAGATTCCACCTCACACCAGTCAGAATGGCTAAGATCAAAAACTCAGGTGACAGCAGATGATGTTGAGAATGTGGAGAAAGAGAAACACTTCTCCATTGCTTGTGGGATTGCAAGCTGGTAAAACCACTCTGGAAATCAGTTTGGCAGATCCTCAGAAAATTGGACCCAGCTATTCTACTCCTGGGCATATACCCAGAAGATTCTCCAACATGTTATAAGGACACATAACTTATATGTCCTTTACAAGGACATGCTCCACTATGCTCATAGCAGCCATATTTATAACCCAGATGTCCCTCAACAGAGGAATGGATACAAAAAATGTGGTACATTTACACAATGGAATAATCACACTCAGCTATTAAAAACAATGACTTCATGAAATTTGTAGGCAAATGGATGGAACTTGAAATTATCATCCTGAGTGAGGTAACTCAGTCACAAAAGAACAAACACGGCATGTACTCACTGATAAGTGAATATTAGCCCAAAAGTTCGGAACACCCATGATTCAATTTACAGCAACTCTTGGACTGAGCATGGGGTCCAAGATGGAGGAGTTGGAGAAGGGACTGAAGGAGCTGAGGGAGTTTACACCCCTATTGGAATCAAGAAACAGTGTCAAGTGGTCAGGACCCCCGGTGCTCCCAGAGACTGGATCACCAATCAAAGAAGGCATATGGAGGGACCCATGGTTCTGGCCACATATGTGCCAGAGGAGGGCCTTGTTGGCTATCAGTGGGAGGAGAAGCCCTTGGGTCTGAGAGTATTAGATGCCCCAGTATAGGGGAATACCAAGGAGGGAAGATGGGAGTGGATGGGTGGGTGAGGGAATCCCTTCACAGAGGCAGGGGGAGGAGAGATGGGATAGAGGGTTTCCAAAGAGGAGACCTGGAAAGGGGAAAACATTTGAAATGTAACTAAAGTATCAAAAAAAAAAAAAAAAAAGACTGGTAACCTAATCAAATACCCTTATACCGACTCCATTTGCTGCTGAGGTAGGAATGAGCATACCGATAGATATATGTACCACAATTATGTATGACTTATCTGCTCTAATAAAATGAACCGTACATTAGTGCTTATTAGTTTTATCTTCACAAATGAGGCCTGCCTGGGGTTTTTAAAACAGTAAGGTCTGCTAATTAGCATATCTCCCAGCTTGGTTAAGCTGGCACATGGTTGACTCTTTCCCCTTGCCTTCTTTTCTAATTTAGAAAGGAAGCTGCCTCAGATCTTGGAATCAGAAAACCATTTCCTTAGAGGCTTTTTTGTTTGTTTGTTTGTTTGTTTTTTTAAACTTTCAATACAAGTGAGAATGTTGATAGATTCTGAAAGTGTTTGCCTCTGTCATTAATAAATTTTGTCTGTCCAAGACTGAAAAGATGCAATCAACCTAATATGCTGAAACCTTAGCAATCATTCTGTTGGGATGAAAAAGCCAAGCTCAATGAACTAAAAGGACCATTAACCAAACTGCTGCTCCCCAGTCACCTGGAACCATCGTGTGTGTAGCTGGCAGCGATCCCAGGTTACATATAGTTGTAACACAGATCTTCCTCATGTTGAGGAGTTACATACATGTCTCCATCTTTATCAGAAGAAGCTTAGAATCCATCCATTAGATAGTGTATGCCTCCAGCTTTAACTTTAGCTGGGGATTATTGACGCCTTAAATGTGTGACCTTATGTTTTCTTGGCTTTAAGATAAAATCTGTAATTCATTTGTGTGAATCATTAAAGACACCCCACCCCACCCCAGCCAGGCATTATTTCTGCAGCTGCAGCATTCATAATGCAAATTTACTGCAATAGAATTGAGCGATTGAGGGAAACAAATCTCTTGATGATGATTGGTGTAGGTTATCACTTAAAGATGCTTGGAAATGAATTATTCTTGTTGGCAGAGGGGCTGTGGTGGAGCTGTTACTTGCTTCCATTGAGAGGGGTGCTGTGTATTATATTGTACAATATTGACTTTAAGTGTTGTGGGAGGCTCTAGATATGTGGCTGGAAGTATGGGAAGGAAGGGTGCTCATGTAGCTTTCAGCTCCTGTGTAAAAGGCAAGTGTTCACTTGGGGTCCTTGGATCCCATATTATGAAGATGATACCTGCTAGGAAAAGGAAGCTTATAGCAACAGGTTGAAGCTGAATCTCCTATAGCTTTTCTATCATTCATTTAAAAACAGGGTAGAGTCCATCTTTCCTTGGCACCAAGCTCTGGGGACACACTGGTGAGAAAGGCTCACTGCATTTCAACACGTTCTTTGACAATACATCCTATTTTAGATTTCAAGTTTACTTAAGAAGGGGCCTTCTTCAGGGCCATGGTTTGCCCATCACAGCAGAATATTTTTCAAATTCTGAAACTCCTCAAATGTACTCTAAATTGTCTCTGTTTTTAATTATTTTTTACTTTGTCCTTCCTCTACTCCAAATTTTCTATGAAACCAGCTTTTTTGATAGGATTCGGAGTCTTGTACACACCCGGGAAATGCTACACCCGAGACCATTACATGTACTATACTGTAAGCAACTGGGAGGCCTGGATCACACACCCACACTGGTCTGGAACCTTGGAGAGATCTAGGAAGAGGTGAGTGTAGAAAGTTCAGCTCTTGACTTTATGGAGCTCAAAATGTAACAGTCTAGGAGAAATGCTGAACTACACGGTCATTGATGGAAACAGGACTCGAGATGTTCCAAAGCTTTCCAGGGCCTAAGTCATATGACACGGAAGCAGGGACATCTTGACAGTCTCACCATTCCTAGTGAGATGATAGGAAACTTAAAGGTTTGTTTGAGGGAGATACATGATGTAGAATAATCAGCACGCAGTAATCCTTTACACCATACCTGTTAGCCACCGTGATGATGAAAAATTAACTTTGCTTCTTGTTCCTGGACTAAAGGAATCTGCTTTTTTTGGCTTAACACCTTTAGAATACAGACGCTATCTTTTTATTCTTCTTTAAAAATCAAAAGCCCCCTTATTTACCTTTCCTCTTCTGCTCCAGACACTTGTCTGTCAGTGTGAGTAGGTTAAGGTAGGGGTCAGGAAGAGAGTAGAATTGGAGAAACAGAAATTAAAATACTAGAGCTCTTCCTGTGCCTTTACATGGCCACAGGAGTTGGAGATCATACAGGCAGCCTGCCCAGAGGATGCAAAAGGTTCTCTGAGGAATGCAAATGCTGCATCTGAGGACGATAAGATGTGTAGGCAAGAGAGAGGAAGGCCAGGAGAATAGCACCCATCATTCTCAGCACTCTACCTTAGAACAGGAAGGCAACAAGCAGATTTACAGGAAATTGTGGAAATGTACTTAATATCATTTTTCAAACACAATGTATAAAGTAATATACTTTAAAGATGGTAAATAGTCTAGAGATAGCAATGCGCTGGGTAGATGTAAGTAGTTACCATCTTTGAAAAGTATTCAGGGCATTCAAAAAATACCACCGTACTCTACTAAAGCTGTATGGCATTTGGTATTTAATTTTCCTTAAAAGTTGAAGGTGGGTAAAAATAATATGCTCCAGAAACTAAGGACACACTGAGCCTGTTGGTAGCTGTATTAGTTATTATTTGCCACTGTGATGAGTACCACAACCAGAAAACTTGTAGAAAGATGAGTCAGTTTTGGCCCACAGGTTATTTGACCATAAGGTTAGAGAAGGCATATAGCTGGCATCCGGAGCAGAAGCTGAGAAATCTCACATCTTCCTCCACACAAGGGAAGCAGAGACAGCAAAGTAGAAATGGGAGGAAGCTCTCCAAACCATGGTCAGTGTCGTACTTTCTTGAACAAGTCTTAATCTACTAAATGTCCCATAACTTTGCCACACAGCACCACTAACTGGAGATCAAGTGCTCAAACCCCTGAACCAATTAAAGATAGTGTTTATTGAAACTACTCTACTAGCCATGTGACTCTGAAGCAGCAGTTTCAAGGCCAAGAACAGTTAAATCACAGGACTGTGAAGAAGGAATAGAATTTCTCTGATTGTAGTTATCTGTCCTCAGCACTGGCACATTCTGGCAGTCACCAAATGATCCAGTCACTTTTGAAAAGTGTGGAACAGTCATATGCTAAAGGCGTGCACTCTAGCTAGAGTCTTGAAATAATGCCCTGGTTCCCTTTTCATGGCTTTTAACAATGAGGAAGATAACTGTCGAAACATTTTCAAAGATTATTTCAGTATAAAAGCTCTTCTGTTGTGCTTGGGGAGATGGCTCACTTGGTAAAGGGTCTGCTGTGTATCCCGAGGCCCTGAATCTGGATTTCCAGCAAAGGAGGATCCCTGGAGTTTGCTTGTCAGCAAGTCTAGCTAACCAGTGAGCACTAAGTCACTGAGAGACTTCTAAAAAAAAATAAGTAAGCAGAGAGGGATTAAAGAATATACTTAATGCCCATCTACTCCCTTACCACCTTACATGAAGTTCTGTTTCATGGCCATTTGACTCTTTGCCAAAATCTGGGGTTTGAGAATATGCTTTTTTCCCCATTATTTCTGCCATGCAGTGACTCAATTTTAAATGCAAGAGTTGGGTCACAGCCCTGTTGCTCATCCAAGTGGTTATAAAATCAACATTCCCTCTGTAAATTGGGAAATCTTTCTCAGAGGAGATCAAGCAGAACAGAAATGCATGGTAGCCCTCAACATGGGGCTTGACATGGTGTCTGAACAGAAGGGAACTTCTCACTTATGCCATGTTTCAGCTGCAGCATGTTGGGATCTGTCATGTAGACCTGCTGTTGCTGACCAACTGGAGTGGCAAGTCTGTGCTCCTTGACTGAGAGATATCTGCCAAGCTCCTTGCATAGTTGAAAGTATTAATCAGGATTTAGAGACCTGGTTAAGTTTTGTTGTTTTGGTATAAATTGGTGTCTTATAAGAGAGGAGCATCTAGAAGTAAGCAGCCACCTATCCAGGAAGTAAAGGATAAATCCTAGTTGATATATTAAAATCTATTGATTTCTTAGGACTTTGTTATTTTAGATTGGTCTGGCCGAGAATGCAAAAAGTGATCAAACTTCTAATTCATCTTTCATCTGTTAATCAACAGTTGCCTGTCTGCATTTGCTATTAGCAGTGCCATCATCCTGTTTCACAAGGACATGGGACAAATCTTAAGTACTCAGTGGCAGGAGCTATTGTAACAGGTGGGGTGGCAATGATGAGCTGGTGGTGCTGGTGTAGATGTCATTTTATTGGCATATGCCCTGTGACATTTTGATCCACCCACATGCTGGTTCTGAATTGCTTAGTTTGACCAGAATGAGTGCTCAGAAGCAGTTACCGATAATTTTTCCATTTGATTTCTTGGTTCAGACTGAACAACCACAGGAAAGTCATTCCTAATGACTCAATGAGAAGAGAAGAGAGTCCATGCCTCATTTTATCCATTAGGAAACTCCAGGACTTAAGTCTAACTTTATAGGTTTTAATAGGATAATTTTAATGAAGGAAGACCAGAGGAAGTAAGTGAGCATGGTTTGTAAACCTCAACCTATTGCGGAAGCAAGGCATTAGAATCAGCAATTGACCATTTGTCCTAACCTTTTAGCTTCCTCTGCTTTATTGCCCTGACATATTGCAATGTTATTCCAGTGCCTTCAGCATACAGGCAACATTCACTAGTGAGATGCAGCCCTTCACCCAACTGGGTAAGTGTGGTGTCTGCCATATTGCCTCAGCACTGGTATAAGAAAGAGTGGATTAGAACATTCTGAGATATTCTATATGTTGTCAGTCAATGACAAAAATTACCTGCCCATACACACTGTTGTTCTCAACAAGAGGCAAAATTATTGCACATGTGTGTACACATGTGCTGCACACACACACATAAACACACACACACACACACACACACACACAACTTAGTAGCACAGGGTCCATGTTCCTTTTGGCACCAGAGTTACAAAATTACTCTAAATATGTTTTAAATCACAATATTAATCTTTAAATTTTAATCTTTAAAAATGCTAGCTTAAAAGAAAGCATATTGCTTTCTTTTGAGATGGGGGATGGGCTCCTGGAGATTGGAGTCAGTCCTCACCCTGCACCTGCTAGGTAAGTACTGAGAAGTATTGGCTAGATATGTTTGTTGTTGACATGACAACAACATGACATGACAAGCCATGGAACACCTCTGAATGTTCTCATCCACATTTTCGTGGATCAGTGCTGAGATAGTATGGCAGACACCACACTTATATCCAACTGGGTGAAGGGCTGCATCTCACTAGTGAATTCAGCCTGTACAAAAAAAGAGTCATATGCCCAGCTGGTGCTGACATTTATTGGTCTAGGCCAATAGTATCAAATGTTAAACCCCTATAAATTTTGGTCGTATAGCTTTAATCCTACAACCTTCCTGACCCCCAGTCAAAAGAAACCATCTTCTCCCTTCTCAGTGAGAGAAGCTGTCTCACAGAACAAGGTGGGTGGCTCTTGAGAAATGATGTTAGCCTCCACATACATGTGAATACATGTATACACACATACACATGCGTACATGCATACACATACACACGCACACACATACACACACACACAGAGTTCAAGTTTATTGTTTTCCCTAGGTTGTGCAAACCTAGGTAACTTCCAAGAGAAAAATTTATGAGTAAACCCTTGCACTGTAAAAATAAAGTCCTGCTATATGTACATGTGAAAGTCCATAAAGACAACATCTCTTTTACAATTAATGTGTGTGTAAGCAGGACTATGACAGCTGACTTCTTCATTTTGTAAAATAAATGAGGCACATGCTGGCCAACATTTTTTATATAAGCATAGGGTCTAACAGGAAGGCTTAATTTTTTTATGGCCTCTGGCATCTCATTCTGTTAATGTGAAATGGCATCTCAAGTGTCATATTACAGGTGCATGACCAGTCATAGAAATAAATGGTGGCTGAATAATGGTCCCCAATTAACCAAGTACTTATTTTTGGAACCCATGAAAGTTTACCTATATCACCTCATAGACATTTTAAGTTCAGGATCTTGAGATGGAGACTTGTGCTTTGTCAGTAAGGTAGGCCCTAAATGTTTCTGTGATGTATTCTCATGCTTGAAGAGGCCACTAGGGGATGTGATAGTTAATACTTTTCAGTTTTACACATTTAGGAAGAAGGACCTCCGCTGAAAAATTAGCTCAATAAGATTGGCCTGTGGGCATTTATCTGTTATCTGTGGAGGACTGTCTTGATTATTAATTGATATGGGAAACTCCAGCCTATTGTGGAGGTAACCTCCCTAGGCAAGTAGGTGAAAGTCAGCTCAGAAGCAAGTAAGCCAGGAAGCAATTCTCCATTGTTTCTACTTCAATTCCTGCCTCCAGATTCCTGCTCCAGTTCCTGCTTTGACTTTCTTTAAGGGGGGACATGGAACGGTAAGATCGATAAACCCCTTTCTCCCACAAGTTGCTTTTGGCCATCGTGTTTATCACAGTAACAGAAAGCAAACTAAAGGAAAGGGTATTAACTGTCCTAGTCTACCACTGTCTACTGTTCCCCTGAGACATGCTCTCTCACGGAACCAGCAAGCCAGTAACTCCTGTGTGTTCCTTGTGGTTCTTGAGTTAAAGATACAGTCAGCTCCTAGATGGGTGCTGGGGATTTGAACTTAGGTCTTCATACTTTTGCCAAGAACTCTCACCCACTGACTCATCTTTCTAGATTTATTGTAATGTTTCTTTTGGGGTTGACCTGTTAGTGATAGATTCTGCATTTTTATTTGACATAGAAAGTCTTCTTTCTGTTCTTAAAGGATTATTTTGGTGATTATAGAATCCTAGGTCGAGATTTTCTTTCTACACCTGGACATTTTAAATAGTTTACTCTATCCTCACGGGTTATTTCAAATGAGGAATATGTTATAATTAAGATATTTTACTTTTTGTTTTCCTTAAAATTTTCTGTTTGTTGGGCTGGAAAGATGTCTCACTGGTTAAGACCACTGAGTGTTCTTCCAGAGGTCCTGAGTTCAATTCCCAGCAACCACATGGTGGCTCACAATCATATGTAATAGGATCTGATACTCTCTTCTGGTGTGTCTGGAGACAGCTACAGTGTACTCATATACATAAATTAAATAAATGAGTCTTTAAAATACATCAAATTGACAAATAAAAAATTCCCTTTGTCATAGTTTCTCACATTTTAAATTTAGCATACTGAGGTTTGTTTGGGGCACATATCTGGCTTTAACAATCTCTCTCTCTCTCTCTCTCTCTCTCTCTCTCTCTCTCTTTGTGCATTTGGTGCTTCTGTTATGTTGGGCTTTGTCATTAATTTGGGAATGTCCATTGCGCTTATTACTTTAATGTCCAATGCTTTTATTACTGATAGCATTCTATTTATGCTTTCTTCTGTTTCTTTACCTTTTGTTGTTCTGCATGCCACTCCTTTTGGTACTGTCCTGTGGTGCTATTTTCTTCATTTCCTTTCTGCTTTGAAATTTCCAATGATATGTCTTCAGGTTCAGATTGTTTTCTTGGCTATGTTGACTTTAATGAAGGCCACACAAAAACATCCTCTGTTTAATTACACACACACACACACACACACACACACACACACACACATTATATTTAGCATTTAGTTTGTTTTCCTTGATAGGGATTTCCATCTTCTGTCTGGACTGCCCAATCTAGTCTGCCGTTTTCCTTTCCACTCTCTTTTTATATATTAATCACAGATATTTTGGGTTCCTTGAGGTATCCATGGATAATTCTAATATCTGTGTCATATCTGAGTCTGGTTCTGATTATGGCTTTTTCAGTGTGTCTTCCCTGTCTTTGTCATGCTTTGTAAATTTGTATGAAAGGTGGATACTTGTATGGGTAATAGACACTGAAGTAGTAGGCCATCGCTATGAAGGTTTTTGTTAACATGGCTGTACTTGGGATGTTTTCAGCTTTTGTTGTGACTGCCAGCATCAGAGCCTTCAAATGCTGCTAGCATCCTCATGTTTGTCTCTGGTTTTGGCTTTGGACATTTCTGTGTAATTCTTGAAATAAAGGAATGTTTTGCAGTATATAGCTTAATACACCATTGCTTTTCCCAGTCTTTCTCATGTAAAGACGATCTCTATGGGAGAAGAAGCATATTTTAATTGGTGAGTTATGTCTACATTTTGGTGGACCTGTATGTTGAGGAATTGCTTTCACAAGCATTTGTGTCCCTTGTCCAGGTTACAGCACTTCACCCCATAATTTCTCTCCTCTTGGTTGACCCTCCATTTCCCCACTACAGTGCTCCATAAGTTTGTTCAAGAATTTATCTCCTATAGATTACAGCTCTCTCACTCTTACTGCCCAGGAGGCAGGAGTAGTCCAAATAAGGAAAAGTTCCCTTCACCTTACAGAATACAATTTCAGCACTGCCTTCTAGCTAACTTATTCCAGGAAGGTAAATCTTTGTTGTGAACTTGTGAGGGGGAAGTCTTAGGATGAGAGGCTGGGAAGTGGGGGAAAAGAGAAGAATTTGAATAAGATAAGTGGCTGAAAAGAAGAACCAGAAGATGCAGTGGGAATAAAAGAAGTCATCAAGAATTACTGGCTGTCTCAACAAAAGGTACTGGGAAATATTGTAGGAATTACTGGCCTTTCTCAACCCAAGGTATTGGGGAATGCTATTTTATGCTTCCCTGGGCCCTACTTGTTATTTGGCTTCTTTTCATCTGTGGATTGTAGAGGTGGTGGTTATCCTGTATTTTATGGCTAATACTTATTTATAAGCCGGTACATACCATGCATGTTCTTTTGGATCTGGGCTACCTCACTCAGCATGATATTTTCTAGTTCCATCCATTTGCCTGCAAAATTCATGATGCCTTTGTTTTTTATCACTTAGTAGTATTCAATTGTGTAAATAAACCACATTTTCTTTATATGCTATTTATATACTATTTATATGCTGTTGGAAGCTTCAGCAACAAGATACTCAGGAGGATGTGTTTTGCATGTTGTCAGACTCTTGACTGCAGATCACATCAAGAGGATGCTATGGTGACTTTTATAGGGCAAAGAGCACAATTCAGCATTATATCAAGATACAAATCTTTTTGTTTGGCTGTACACCTTCAAGTTTATATTCTTCAGGGAAAGACAAAATAAATCAATTAGCACGCTTTTCTTCAGGATTGTTTGGTGAGTGAGTACTGCAGATCCAGCCTTTCTCTTTGGTTGCATAATCATGATTAAGGTTTAAACACCAATCATCCCCTGTAAGCCTCTCTCAGTCTCTCAGGGGTTTTCCATGTACCATTGGGACCAGGCATAGTATAATCTTGATGCCCACTTAGAATTCAGATTATATAGAGGTAGACTAAGTTACATCAAAGCAGGTTTTCTGGTATAGCTGTGATGCACTGAGGCATTGAAGTTAAACCATTACTACTTGTCAGTTCACATTCCCCAATGTAGAATGAGCCATGAGCTCAGGAACTAGATGTGACTATCATAATTATTCTCGATCCATAGTTTTTTGATAGCATTGTATCTTTGAGAGACTAAAGTACTAGGGATGTGTTGAAGATATACTTTTGATTTTTAAAAGCTACCTTATAGACATTCCCGGGGAAGCAGTAAGCCACTCTAGCCAAAGATGCAGGTAGGCTTATGGCAGATCTTTTTCTCTCCCTCTCTTCTCTCACGTTCAATCCCTCACTCTCATCCCCACTTCTATAATAGGCCACCAGTGGCTTCTCTGTCCCCATCTCCAGTGTGTCACTATGGACCTTCTCCAAATTCCCTTCTCCCGGCTCATCACTTTGTTCTAGCCCCCAACTTTAGCAGTCATTCCCTGGGAACCAGCAGGCCACTCCAGCCAGTAAGCAGGTAGGCTAACGAGAGATCTTTATGTATAACTCAGTGCCTCTAAATCTAAACCCCGGGTCCTCATCCCCAGCTCTATAGCTGAGCACCTTTTATAGTCCCCCTTCCTCTCTTACCTCCATCTCTAATGGATCGTGTAGACCTCCTCCCCTAACCTTTCTTTCTTCCACTTATGCCATTAACCCACCCACTAACACCATCAGACATCTCCCAGGAGAACACCATGCTGGCTTTGTAGGCCAGGGAAACAGGCTAACTGCATATCTTCACCTTTCCCATGTCTCCTTAAAATGCACCCCTCCAGCCTCATCCCCAATTCTGTAGCAGACTACCTGATGCAACCTTGACTCCCTCCTTGCCTCCATCTCCATGGTATCACTAGGATCTTCCTGCCTACCTGTCTTCCTGCTGTCCTCACTTTATCCCAGTGCCCAACTCAGCAGGTATCCTATGGGATCCAGGGGGACCACTCTGGTCAGGAAAGAAAGTAGCCTAAGTGCAGACCTTTACATCTTTCTCTCTCCTCCAAATCCAGCACACCAGTCTCATCCCCAGTTCTATAGCAGAACATTTGCTGCTTACCCCACCCCCATCTGCAGCAGATCTTATTGATCTCTTCCAACTTCCATCCTCCTGATATCCCAATCACTTCTACATCAGGCATTCTCCAGCATAAAAACACAATCAGTAACAGCTGGGACAAGATGTCTCCATTAGAGCTCAGCAGCCTTAACACATCTGGCCCTGAGTATTCTAATATAGCTAAAGCACAAGACAACAACTTTAATATAGCTTTTGTGAATATGATAAAGCTTCTTCTTTTTAAAAATTTTTATTATCTATTCGTTTATTTACTGTACATTCCAATAGCAGCCCCCACCCATCCATCCCTCTTCTCCTCCCAGTCCAATCCTTAAAAAAAACCCATTATCCCCTTTTTAAAGAAGACATGAAGAAATATCTTAAAGAAATCTATGAAAACAGTGGGAAGAAATGAATTAAACCGTTCAAGACCTGAAAATGAAAATATAATAATAATAATAATAATAATAATAATATAAAAAAAACCCAAATCTAGAGAAATCTGGAAATAAAAAGAATTAGGAACTTGAACTACTTCAGAAGCAAACCTCACCAACAAAACACATGAGACAGACTCAGGCATTGAAGACATGATATAAGAAATGAATCCCACCTCTGTATTTGTCAGGCTCTGGCAGAGCCTCTCAGGAGACAGCCATATCAGACTTCCACCAGCAAGCACTTCCCAGCATCCACAGTAGTGTCTGGGTTGGTGGCTGTATATGGGATGGATCCCCTGATGGGACAGTCTCTGGATGGCCTTTCCTTCAGACTCTGCTCCACACTTTGTCTCCATATTTCCTCCTGTAAGTATTTTGTTCACCCTTCGCTAAAGCACTGAAGCATCCATATTTTGGACTTCCTTCTTCTTAGGCTTAATATGGTCTGTGAATTGAATCTTGGGTATTCCAAACTTCGGGGCTAATATCCACTTATCAGTGAATACATAACATGTTTGTTCTTTTGTAACTGTGTTACCTCACTCAGGATGATATTTTCAAGTTCCATTAATTTGCCTGTGAATTTCATGAAGTTGTTGTTTTTAATAGCTGAGTAATATCTATTGTGTAAATGTACCACATTTTCTGTATCCATTCCTCTGTTGAGGAACATCTGGGTTGTTCCAGCTTCTAGCTATTAGCCAACCATTGGACTGAGCTCAGGAGTCCCCGATGGAGGAGTTGGAGAAGGGACTGAAGGAGCTGAGGGGGTTTGCAACCCCATGGAGGGAGTAACAGTGTCAATCCCCCACCCCCGAGCTCCTGGGGACTGGACCACCAACCAAAGAATATACATGGAGAGACCCCTGTCACTGGCCACATATGTGGCAAAGGATGGCCTTGTTGGACATCAGTGGGAGAAGAGGCCCTTGCCCTGAGAGTGTTTGATGCCCCAGTTTAGGGGAATGCCAGGGCAGAGGATGGGAGTGGCTGGGTGGGGGAGCACCCTCATAGAGTCAGTGGAAGAGAGGATGAGATAGGGGGTTTCTGCAGGGGAAACCTGGAAAAGGGAAAACATTTGAGATGTAAATAAAGAAAATAAAAAAGAAAGAAAGAAATGGACCCCTTGTTTGAAGAAAATGTTGACTCTAAAAATCTCTTGGAACATACCATGCATGTACCTTTGGGTCTGGGTTTCCTCACTCAGGATGATATTTTCTAGTTCCATCCATTTACCTGTGGAATTCATGATGTCCTTGTTTTTAATGGTTGGAGAGTATTCCATTGTGT
This sequence comes from Rhynchomys soricoides, assembly GCA_019843965.1. NCBI lineage: Eukaryota > Metazoa > Chordata > Mammalia > Rodentia > Muridae > Rhynchomys > Rhynchomys soricoides. Next base: position 17,169,369 of record JADRCH010000014.1, on the reverse strand, counting down.
AAATGCAGCACATATTATTTATTGATTCTTCAATTGAGGGACATTTAGGCTAGATAGTTTCAAGTGTCTAGTTATTATGAATAAAGCTGCTATGAACATGGTTCAACAAATGACCTTGTGGGATGGTGCAGCATCTTTTGGGTATATGCTCAGGAGTGGTATAGCTGGGTCTTGAGGTAGAGATATTCCTAATTTTCTGAGAAATTGCCAAATTTGTTTCCACTGCACTTTTGCCAGCAGTGGAGGGGTGTTCCTTTTGCTTCATGACCTCACCAGCATGAGCTGTTTATTGAGTATTTGATGTAAGCCATGCTGATAGATGTAAGGGGAAATCTCAAAGGCATTTTGATTTGCATTTCTCTGATGGCTAAGGCTGTTGATCTTTTCTTTAGGTACTTCTCAGTCATTTGAGAATCCTCTGTTGAGAATTCTCTGTTTAGCTCTTTACCCCATTTTTTAATTGGGTTGTTTGGATTTTTGCTGTCTAACTTCTTCATTTTTAAAAATTATATTTTGGATATTAGCTCTCCATTAGATGCAGGGTTAATGAAGATCTTTCCCCAATCTATAGGTTGTCATTTTGTCCTAATGACAGTGTCCTTTGACTAGACACTTTTTAGTTTCATGAGGTTTCATTTATTAATTGTTGATCTTAGTGCCTGAGCCATTGGTATGCTGTTCAAGAAGTTGTCTCCTGCACCAAGAAGTTCAAGGCTATTCTCTACTTTCTGTTCTCTTATATTTAGTGCATCTTGTTTTACATTGAGTTCTTTGATGCATTTGGACTTCAGTTTTGTGCACTGTGATAAATATGGATTCTTTTGATTCTTCTACATGCAGGCATCCAGTTAGACTAGCATTATTTGTTGAAGATGGTCTCCCATTTTCATTGAATAGTTTTAGCTTCTTTGACAAAAATCAAGTGTCTGTATGTATGTGGGATTATTTCTGAGTCTTTAACTTGATTCTGTTGATTAACCTGTCTGTTTATATATCAATTCTATGCAGTTTTTATTACTTTTGCTCTGCAGTACAGATTGAAGTGAGGTACAGTGGATATCAGCCATAAAATACAGGATAACCATGCCATAATCAGCAGACCTAAAGGAGCCAAATAATGAGGAAAACCCAAGAAATGATGGTTGAATCTTATGAGGAAACAAAGTAGATATTGGAGGTTGATGGAGAGAGGGAACTGGGTCAAACTCCCACTTTCTGTCACCTCCAGTGACAATGCCTAGTAGTGGGGTGGACCCAGATCCACAGCAGTATACTTAGCTCCACCTTTAAATTATTTGTCTAATGATATTGAGAAACCATTTTGGTTTCCTATTTGTCTTTATGTTATTGACTATGCACATTGATTATTAGAATGTTAATAGATGGCCCAAGGGGGCATAATAATATTGTGGGCTCTATCATGACCTTCAAACACTTTCTCTATAGTTCTGCATAAAATGATACCCAGGATTCTCAGTTGTAGTGCACATTGGATTATCTTAATTGACTATTTGTGATGTCTGGATTCTTATCTTGGCATTTAAACATAAACACTATAACATGATGAACAATCAGGCCAAAGTGGCCTTTCTTTCCTTGGTATTAATCAATAAAGAGTAATGGAGTAATCTTCATTTTTCTGGTCTGGGAAGGCCTCATTGGTATGATGACATGCAAGTTAAAACCTAATGGGTAAGAAGGGGTTTGTCACAGAGAAGGTTTGCACATTGAACTTAAAAAGTTTAATGTCTTGTTCAAGAGGATACTATCTAAGCTTTCTTAATGTTCTTAGGCTGTGATTACATAATAAGAGATTTGGTGGCTCAAATGATCTGCTTGCTTGTTTGTTTGCTTGTTTATTTATTTATTTATTTATAATAATTCTAGGGTTTGGAAGACCAAGAGGAAGGTGCCGGCAGGGTAAGTATCTCTTCCTGGCTTGCAGCTAATATGTTACTATTGTGTGCTCTCACATGGCCATGTGTTGGAATGAGAGAGGCTAAGGTGACTTCTGCATTATCTTCTTCTTATAAGGGCACTGTTCATGACAGACATATAGTCACACTGTTGGTTTCATTTAAGCTTAGTCACCTCATTAAAGACCCTACATCCAAGTGTACATATTTTGCATGCTAGTGTTTCAATATATGAACTTTGGGAATGGACTTAAGCCTACCTCACTAAAATTCACGGCTATTCGGCAACACTTGCCAATTATAATATAGGATATCAATATAGGAAATGGCAATAGTGGTATTGTGCTCTTTTTAAGTCAGAATTCAACTTTACTATATTCCTTCCGTCATGGTGGCGGGTTAAAAATGGCTAAACTAACTGATACATAACAGAGTACTTTGAGCATACGAGTACATTTTTTTCCCTAGAAAGATTTTTTTTTTCAAGTATGAGAATCCTTGTGTGCTGACTTGTTTCAGATTCAGACTCCCACAGCTAGAACTTTGCAGACAGATTCTGACATCAGGCTCACTCCTATCATAGGCACTCATTAATGTTTACTCGATCCATGTGGGTATTTACTGAGTGCTTTTCCTCTAGGTGGGAGTATGGCCGTGTTAAAGATTGACAAGTTCATGGAGGAGATGGGAAGGTAAGCAAAGAGATAAAGATTTGGCACACGAATAATTTTACTAAGGAAAATAAAGGGGGGAATGGAAATGGAATAATCTTCATTTTCTGGTCTGGGAAGGCCTCACTGGTATGATCACATGTAAGTTAAAACCTGATAGGTAAGAAAGGGTTTGTCACAGAAAGGGTTTGGAGTCCAGTAGTCTAGGCAAATGAGTAGTACCCATCAAGGTTATCAATTCAAAGTTTCCTTTGGGAAACCTAAAGAAGGCCAGTGGATGTAGGAATGAGCTCAATTGTCCATCTCTCTCCCTCTGTAAGTATCTTGAGAGGCAGAGGAAGGCAACCCATTCTGTGGAGTGGCTGATTAAGAATCTGTTTTTGAAAAATTACCTACATCAGCAAATCAGAATAGGTTTGCTGCTACAAACAAACAAACAAACAAACAAGCAAAACCCCAAAACTTTTCATGCTCTGCTCACTTTCAAAGAAGTGTGGCCTTGTGTCGTTGCTCTTCTCACATCTCTAAAGTTGAGATAACAATAAGATGGCATTCTAATGAGAAGTGATTTACAGAGGGTCTTCTTTACTCTGATCCTTCCTGCCTGGAACCAGCCTCTCTGTCTCATCTAAGGAGGGAGAAATTCCACATTTCCTGCCCATGGGCACTCCTTTCTCTGCACAAATTCAGCCTGTTCCAATTACATATTCTGGGTACTGATTTTTTTGTTGTTGTTAGCTTGTGAACTCTTCCAGTTAGCTGCATTTTAAAGCCACGATGGGAAAGAATCTGAACTTGGCAGTCATTTGCTGCTAGCCTGAGGTCATTGCTGGGAGCCAGACTGACTCGCTGGAGGATAACTTGAGAGGGCTGTGCTGTCTCTCCCTGCCAACTCCTCTGTCTCTGTGCTCTAATTGCCCCTGCTGGAGTACAGCTGGTGTGATTTGAGGACATCTGAAGCTTTTAAAGTAGCATGTGTTCATGGAGATGTGTATGGCTCCTAGCATCACAATGGAGGAGGCAAGAATAGGCAATAAATCAGATATACACGATCGAAAATATGAAGATTAAAATTGAGTAATGGGGAGGCAATTTTTTCTTAAAAGGACATTTAGATAGCAGTTCTATCAAGAACAACAGATTTGGGGGAGGTCATAGAGATAAAGGATATAATTATTCAAACATGAAAAAAAAATGACTAGAAAACAATGACTTCGTAGAGAGTCCTGACTCATGTGGACCTGCCTACTGATATAAGCATGCCTCTCAGAAAGTGGGTTGCTTGTGTACATGGGGACAGTTTCTAGCAGGCATTCTTGGTCCCCTGAAGCAGTATTAGCCAGCGATTATTTGATGATGATCTTTGTGATAAGACTCCCTTTGTCTTCTATCCTGCAGGGTCAAATACCAACCTATGAAAACACCCTTCAAATTCCATTAGTCATGAGGACTGTCTCTGAGCTTCTTCCCCTTCTGGTACTGTGTGCCCCACCCCATTTCCCATGTTCAACGCCTTGGCAACAAATGTCTAAAGTATAATAAATAGAGCTACAAATGAAGTCAGTTACATATGTTAGTAATATATAACATTACATTAAAATTATGTTGAAAATGGTATCATACAACAAACCAAACTTGACAAAATAGTAATATGCATATTTTATTAACATATATAAGAGCTAATGATAAGCTTTATAAGCCCCATTCTATTGAAGTATTATGAGCATACAGTGAGGAATCTAGCTCAACTAAAATACAAAATGAAATACCTGGATTCTGTTGGTGACAAAGCAAACATGTGTGTTACTAACAGCTGACAGAAACCTAGCATATCATTTTGTGACTAAGCAGATTGCCTAGAAAATATATAACTGTCACAGGTTGGATTTATACATAGAGAGTAATAATGATTTAACTACATAAATATTTTTGCTCATTTATAAATAATATGCTAAATTTCTGTTTGCCAACAGTAAACAAACAAAGATATACTTTTTCATCAGTCAGGGCCACAAGCCTCCTCAATTTTTTCCACTAGCATCAGCCCCTAGCTAGAATGTTAGAATCTGCAGCTAGAGATCTCCCTGAGACAGGAAGATTATTCTAGTTCTAGGCTTTGTTTGTGAATTCATAGGATCCTTGAGGAAATAGTAATGTTTGTATGATCCCAGGAGCTTAATGTGTTCTGCAAGTGGACTGGATAATTACTGCTGAGCTGGGTATCATTAGGACAACCTGCTCCACAGCCCAGAAACCAGTCTCTTGGAGTTGGCCTGCTTTTCTAGTGACCCACAAGCCTGGACTTAGCAGAGATCCCTTGCAGGGTAAGTGTGGGCTACTGTAATTCCTACATGCCACACCTGAAGGGATACCAGCAGGGGGGCTCTGATTGCAGCCTCTCAGACCAGGTGAGTACTTTCCATATCTCAAGCAGTTTCCTTAAGAAGAACTAAAATTGATTTTCTTTGCTGCCTGTTGGAATAGCTCTTGTTCAGGGCCAGATTTCATTTGTAAATATCAGAGCACAGTAATACACATACTATTTGAAGGGTGGGAAGCAGCAGATACTTATCCTACCGAGGTGTCATTCTGTATATATTTCTGGCTGGTCTAGGGCATATGATCCTCCTACCTCAGTGTCCCAATCCTGAGATTACAGGTGTGTACCATACCTGTTAACAGTTACTTAGGTTTGGGTAGAGATTTAATGAGGCTTCATAAGAATTGTAGAGGTACAAAGTGCTTCCTGCCTTTGATGTCAGAACCCATTTTGTGGGCACTGAGGAATATGGGTTTTGCTAGAGAGCACCTGGAACAAGGAATCTCTTTTTGTGAGAGACAGGCTAGATTGAGGTTAAAGAGTAGCTCATAGGAGAACAGCTTCCCTGTAACCTTGCCAACAGTTTCTTAGGAAGAAGAGTAGAATGAAGCTTCTTCAAGGTCCGAAGCACCCCTAAGGGTTCTCCCCTTAGTGGAGGCTCTGCTGTCTTTTACATTACATCCTTGTCTTCTATGTCCCTTAATCTCCTCTGCCAACTTAATAGCTTACAAGCCTTCCTTATGGTGGCATCCGTGCATCTCATGTTCTAGACTTCCAACAGACTTCTTGGAAGAGGTGCTCAGCTGTCACTCCAGGGAAAGCATTCTATGACCACCTTATTTATTTGTTATCTGAGGATATATTTTAACTTTTGAACAGACACAGGCATTGCATATCCTTACAGGATATGTGCATGCACACAGCCATTGTATGTACTTACTGGATACATGTGTGTATATGTATATAGTGTGTAATGATCAGTTTAAGGCAGTGGGTTATCTACCACATCAGATATTGTACTGGTTGCTTTTCTCATTTTATGACAAAATACTTGAGAGAAAAAAATTAAGAGAAGGATTTATTTTGGTTCATAAGCCTGGGAGGAAACATCCACCATGGTAGGAAAGGCATGACAGAGTCCATGGTAGCCAAAGCAATGGAAGGAAGCAGAAATCTCACACCAAAAATAGGGCTGGACTAAATTTTCCAAAGCTCTACTCCCACTGACCTATATGCAGAGTCCTGTCCTAGAGGTTCACCAACATCTTAAAACATCATCTCCAGCTGGAAACTATGGAAACAAATGAAAAACTATGAAAACTATGAATGACATCCAAACTACAGCACTTAGCTATCGTTGTTATGTTTTGGAAACATTCCAAACATCCTCTCTGAGTAATTTGGAAATATTTGACTACTAAAATTCCTGTCCATTTTTAAAAAATAGAAATAAGAACTTTCTTATTTGACCCAACATCAGTCTGAAGTTTTGACCATCCTCTCTTCAGTCTTTCTTCCTCACTCCCTCCCAGACCCTAACCTGCTTTTGATTTCCCACTATTTCATGTTTTCTCCTATTTTATCTACCACCTATTCTACTCAATTAGTGCATGGCCATAGCCGCAGTTCCTGGAACAGGACTTGGTGCATTAAGTATTCAACACAATTTTGTCCACAACCAGGAATTCTTTAACAATGTGTCAAACACCAAGAAATGCATTTGCTAGTAAATTTTACACTCATACAAACTCAAACGATGGAGCATAATACATAGCTTGGTTACACATCTGTATATATTTATTTATATGGGTGAAAATGTATATGTAAAATAATCTATTGCCTTGAACACCCAAACTAAACAAAACCAACAAACCAAATATAAGAGAAATTGATGTAATCCTGACCTATGGTAGGGGTGGGAAGATGGCTTGTTGGGTAAGAGTGCCTGTTTTGTAAGTTGAGGATCTGAGATGAAGACTCTAGCAACTACATAAAAAACTAAGGATGCTGCACACCTCCAATATCAGTGCTGATGCAGGGGCAGGAGGATTGATAGGACTTGCTACCCCCCAGCCAGGCTCCAAGTTCAGAGAGACTCTGTTTCAAAGGAATAAAGAAGAGAGTGATACAGTAAGATACCAATGTACTCTTCTGGTTTCTCCATGTTCATAGGGGTGTGTGTACACATCACACACAGATCTCCCTGTCTCTGTCTCTGTCTCTGTCTCTGTCTCTCTCTCTCTCTCTGTGTGTGTGTGTGTGTGTGTGTGTGTGTGTGTGTGAGAGAGAGAGAGAGAGAGAGAGAGAGAGAGAGAGAGAGAGAGACCCACACACTCACAAAGTAAATACAGGCTATATTAGAGGCTTTAGACAGTAAAACACAGCATATTCCACATATTTTTACATTAAACTTTTATTTATAACCAGAAAGCCTACCCTTTAACAAAAGCTTAGTAAATGCATATAGCAGTGACATAGTCATTTATTATGGTTAGTATTTATTTTATCCTGCAATAATTATATAAATTTATACATTTATGTGACAGGTAATCTCAACAGGTTTGTTTGCTCCAGAGTCCAGAGTCACAAAGTAACATTACACTGTCCTGTGATGTTGTGACAGCTACAGTGTCACTCCTCCCTATAAACCTGGAATGGTCCACTCAGCAGGAAATGACATTTCTGGAATGTTCACATATGTTGACTGTGGGCAGAGTGTTTTTCAGGAGGCAGAAGTCTTGACTATGTGTTTGGACTGGATCATCTTTTTTGACCATTTTAAACTATAAAAGTTATGATTCAGTGATTTTGAGAAATGCTGTTAAGATAAAAGTACCATGGACACAAAGGCGCTATTCTTAGCTCCAGGTTTTGAAGTGATGTTATAATCTCTGCTCATTTTCAGTTTTATTATTCATTTGAGCTCAGTGAATTTTCTCACCAGCTCCCCTTTCTGTATTATCACAATATCTAACAGCTCCAATCAGCCAATTTGTCTTGACAAAAATTACATGCATGGCTGTCCCTATTCATAGCACAGTTGTGTTTCTCAGAGTCTCCATTCAACCGTAGCCTCCCTCTCCTGGAATAACCAATATGTATATTCAATCCAGTGTTTTGGTTTTGCCAAAAGCTCCCTTATCTGTTTTCTGCAAGCATAACTCACTTTAATGCTCATTGTCTGAGAGCATTGTTTTTAATCATTTCAATTCATGTGGAACTCATGTAGCTCCATTCAAGATTCAGAACCAACTTGCATTATTTAATGGAATCTTTAAATAGATTGATAGAAACAATTTTATTCCCTCCTGTAATTTAGTCCCATGCTTCTATTTTATCAAGAATTATATTTCCTTTTACTTGGACTTGTCAGATTTGATTATGAGCAGAGGTGTACATTAGTAAGATAAAGTCCTTAGTCAGGATTAGATTCCTATACGAAACTCAAGTTTCTGTCTGCCTTGGAATTAATTACCTGGAACATTATTCATATGTTCAATTTGAAATTGGTCGCATCATTTTTCTTTTTGGTCAAACTTTCAGCAGTATTATCACCAGTCCAGGTTGTTGAGATCTCTAAAGATCCTTTGTGACATTTATAGTATACATGTCTTCTGTAAATTGGTATTTTAATTTTGTTTGGGGAGATGAAGTAAAAATTTCTAATCCACCATGACTAGGACCTCCAAGGGGCTACATAGAAGTTGGGGGTCAGCTAGACTAGAGAGAGCTTGACTGTTGCTACAGGGATTGTCCCCAAAGCAGGAAGCAGACTTAAGTGCTTTAAAAAACAAAACAAAACAAAACAAAACAAAACAAATCAACAGTGATGACAAGAACAAAAATAATAACAGCAGCAAAACAGTTTCAGTCTAGACAAAGAGGTTCCAAAGGGGCAGATATCTTTGGAGGGGTTCTATCGGAAATGTGATGTGTTTATTTAAAAAGCATGGTAGTCTGCCCCTAAGAGCTTATATTTCATTTTGCTTTGATCAGAGACTTCAGAGGTTATCTGGGATCTGCCCTCATGTGACAACATGTGTAGGAGACCAACTCCTGTCTGGTTCTAGACATTCTGCTTAAAATTCTGCTTAAAAGTCTGCTTTGACTCATATGCAGGAAGATTAGATTTCTGCTGACTTCTTTTGTATCACTCTAAAATTGGAGGCAAAGATTTAAGACAGAAGATGTAATCAAAAGAGAAAGAACTAATTTTGAAATTATTCAATTCCATGCTTCTCTGTCTTCTCCATTAGCTTGACTAATTTATATTTGTGTCTTAGCATTATATAGAGATTTTATAGATAAGAGCATGAGAACTTAATTATAAAATGAAATAAAAAATAACTGCTTATTTTCTATGATATTCAATCTTCCCATTTACTCACAGAATCAGCTAGGCACAAACACAGGCATATTTAGCTCTGACAATAGTCATGTTTCCCTTAATTTACATTTAATCAATAGCTGGCAGACCAATTCATATTTTAGCACTTGGAGCCGGGGTGCAGAAATGTTATGCTATTTAAAGGAATCTTATTATGGATTTAACAATTAAGCCCCCAGCACACCTGCTTTTAGTGAGTTGGAGCTTTTAATAATGACGTTCTGCCGACGACCGACTCAAGTTTTATAAATGAAGTCATGTTTTACATGCACTATGGGAACACTCTCTTAAAAATACCCACCTTCTGTTGAACCTTTCTCTAAAAACGCCTCCTGCTTCATTTCATAATTTATTTTTGACTCAGTGTTTCTTAAAGTAGGGCACAGCTGGATTACCCTTCTTCATTCTCCAGGGATGCATGGAGTTTGGTAATTGGTTAATATCCACAGCTTTCTGGAGAAGTGAGTACAACATGGACTTCTGTACATTCTTGACCTCCTCTTTCACCTCTCCTTCTCTTCCCACTCAAGCAGGTTGCTTCAAATTTCCTCAATCTGAAGGGCTTGCCAGTGCTTCCGTGGAGATACATGCTTATGTTTTGAAGGGAAAGAGAAATAAAAATAACTCAGCCGGAAGCATAAGACAATGGGAGCAATGGGAACATGGAAATTGCAAATTGATTACAGATAAAAGAAATAGCATAAGAACAAAACAAATCCTGACTTTTTTCATTTTAGGTCTGGAATGCATAAGAAAAAACAAAAAATACACCTTCCTCTTGTTCATCCGTGACACTCTTTTTAGTCACAGGGAAATTTGTTCTATGTCCTTTGTTCAGAGAAACTGTTAAAATGCTCAGTAAGCTCTCTCTTCACTCCTGCTCCCTGCACATGCATGCACCTGCCATGCACACACAGCACACACAATGTACACACACAATACACATACACACAGCACTCTACACAGAAATATGGCGCACAAACACTACAGGTGTCATAGGCAAATCATGCACATACACCTTGCATCCATACCCCACATTTATATTACATATGCACACATTCACAGGCCCTCGTCCCTGTTACTCCTTACTTGGACTTGAGCCTTGTCCCAAGTGAATTTCCCTGGGGGAGGTGACAGTCTCACCCATGCTGTCACCATTATATGGGGGAGAAGGACAATGGTGTGTGAGGCATTTTCTCTGACCTCTGGCTGTCATGAGTTTCTTGAGAGCTTTGTGAATATAGTTGTACAAGATTAAGCCAATAAAACTTACAGAATAAATTGGGCCAGGGGCTCCTAGCTAAGAAGCTATAGGCAGTTGATGGCTGCTGAGGGAGTAGGTTGCCTATGCCCCAATGTGTAGTGCACACCCATGTGCATGTGGTCAACACTAATTAGATACAAGGTTATTAATAATAATATAAGAAGACATGAAATTGGGAAGGAGATTGGCTGGAAGGTTCCATGGAGTGGTGGTGGGAGGTAGTAGATGATATATATGATTTGAATACAATATATACATATGTGTATGGAAATTCTGAAGAGTAAATACAACTTTATTAATAAAAGATAATAGGTGTTCCCTACTGGGAAAAGGCATTGATTGGAAGAGGAAAAGGCGAAGAGCTGGCTCTCTGTACTTGTTTATCTCTACTGCTTATCACATGAGGCATATATTTAAGGACTGGAGAATTATGCTTCTGGGACTTCACTTTTACAGACAGATCTTTACCTATGTGTGTATGATTTTTCTCATGCCTTGAAGCAAGCTTCTATGCAACCCTCTTCAGAGGTCCACTTGGACCTTGTTCACATTTTGGGATCCTTCGGTAGCTTTTCAGTATTTGTCTGGGAAAGAAGGTGATTGCAAGGCTTGTATTACCACTCCCTGTAGGTCATAGAGTCTTCTCTATATGGGTGGATACAGTGTTTCTGTAAAAATGCAAAAGAAAGTGTCAATAACTAAGGAGAAAAGACAGCAATACCAAACATTTGGGCTTTCATTGGACCTAGGAAACTCTTAAAAGCAGAAATCTTAGGGAACTTGCCTAGCTACTGAGTCATTCTGGGCCTACAGCACTCTCCTGGATCTGCGTTCTGAAGACCTTAATTTGTCATGTAGGAAGCAAATAACATCTAGCGCTGCTTTTACTTGCATTTGATTTAACTAGCTTAATGATTTTGAAATATAATCCACACACTACACAATTCCCTAACTTAAGGTATATAATTAAATATTATTTAGCATATTAATAAGTAGGTGTGCAACAATCACCATAATCTAATTACGTTTCATCTCCATTTTCTTTAAAGGAAGGCCTATATAGAGAACAGCTACTTTGTACTTTCTCCGTCTACTTCTGCCTCAACACTCATAAGCAGTGACCATCCTTCTCCATATATTTGCTCATTCTGGACATCCCAGACATAGAACCACACACTACGGGGCTTTTTGTGGCAGAATGTTTTCCTTTGTCACAATGCTGTCAAGTAGCAAGCATCTTTGTAGTTCATCTCAGCATTCCATTCCTCTTTGTGGCTGGGTAATATCTCATCCTAGGAGTAAATGCACACATTTTTGTGATACACCATTTGTTGCCAGTATTTGGAGGTTTCTGATTGCTGGCTATTTATCTGGAGACAGAGATCTTCTATTGTTGTGAATGGAGTTTCCTGGAAAGAATCACACTGTCACTGAACCCTTTTCAAGGCTGCGTGATTAACTACCAAAACGTCAAAGATTTTGGAGATGTTGGGATGCTGCAGGTTTAGAGTCTAGTTATACTAGACGAGATTTACCCCTGAAAAGGCATTCCTTACTCACCTTTCTATGTGACCTAACATCTCTTTGACCATTAGGTACATCTTTTGGAGTGTACAAACAGACCACTAACTTCCACAATGAGAAGACTAAGAATGCCATCAGCTAGCATCTGACACATGTAGTGATTTCTCTGTTTTTCTGTAACTCACCCACCTGGTGTTTCCACCAATATATTTAAAAAGAGTCTTTAAAAATATTTTATTATTTAAAATTAATTATTTAGTTACATTCCAGATGTTGTCCCCCTTCCTGATCCCCCCTCCCACAGTTCTTCATCCTGTTCCCCCTTCCCTTTGCCTCCGCAAGGGTGCTTCCCCTCTTCCCCCTGACCCCAGGTTGCCCTCTTTCCTGGGGCTTCAAGTCTCTACAGAATTAAGTGCATCCTTTCCTACTGAGGCCAGACCAGTCAGTCTTCTGCTATATATATGCCTTGGACAGCCCGTGTATACTCTTTGGTGGATGGCTCAGTCTCTGGAAGCTCTCAGGGGTCGGGGTTAGTTGAGAGTGTTGGTCTACCTATGGGGTTGTTATGCCCTTCAGCTCCTTCAGTTCTTTCTCTAATTCTTCCATGGGTGTCCCCACCTTCAGTCTAATGGTTGACTGTAAAAGCCTTTATTTAGGTATTCCTCTGTTTACTTATTATAAAAGTGTCATTAAAGTATTTCTACCTTGGAACATAGAATTTGGGGTAACCTGGTTCTGTGTTCCTGGGTCATGGTCACTGGATTTGGCTCCAGAACAAACTATCTCTCTCATTCTCTTTTAAATGAGAGTTGCTGTTTTATATTGATGATCAATTTCATTCTAGGAGTAAATATACACATTTTAGGGATACACTCATCTGTTGCCAATATTTGGATATTTCCGATTGCTGGTTACTTATTTGGAGACAAAAGTCTTTTATTGTTGTGAATGGAGTTTCCTGGAAAGAATCACACTCATACTGAACTTTTTCAAGGTTATGTGATTTGCAAACAGTTCTACATGATGGTTTCATTTGTAGCAAATCCATTTTTTAATTTTAAGGTAATCAAATATATCATATATATATAAACTTTTTGGACTGTCTTTCATTCTGCCCAGCAAAGCATTCCCTAGAGCAAGACCATGTAGCCATCTCTTCCATGTTCTTAGGAGAGTCCTGCAGTTTGATCTCTAATATATAGACTTTCAGTCTTTGTATCTTTTTTATTTCACATCTCAGAACTTATATAAGCAATGAATATCTTTGGGGAAAATGATCAGGATGACCCACTTCCTAGTGGCTCCATCAACTCACAGGAAAGCTTATGCTAAGTGCTGATTACTTAGCTTTTGTATCTATGTCAGCACTCCATGCTCCTGTTCCTATTTCCTACACTGCTATCTCTCTCTTATGGTAAAATGTTAACTGTTGTTCTCTTCTGCTAAGTATGCTTTCCTGGTACCCTTGGTTCCCCTGTTAAAGCCTGAAACTGAGAGCTAATAGGATTGTAAAGTTCCTTACTGTTATTGAACTTTTCTATTTAAACACACACACACACACACACACACACACACACACACACACACACACTCACACACACACTGCTCTTTATTTGCCATCCAAATCTCAGTCTATTATTCTTCTCTAATAATCACTTTAAAGATTATTTAGAAGTTTTTGCTTTATGTATGTTTGTCCATCTATCTGTCTTTGTGTCATGTGTGTGGCTGGCACATGTGGAGGCCAGAAGAGGGAGTTGGATTACCCAGGATTGGAGTTTTGGAGAAAGGACAACGTAAGCCCCATTTGCCTTCATTTAAAGACCAGGCCTGATTTAAAAAAGAAGGCCATAAGGCACCAGTTCCAGGAACAGATCATAAAATCCAGAAACAATGTCATAAAACCCCCTCCAAAAGAACAGCTTGGGGATAACCACAAGAATAGAGGAATATCTCAGAATGGGCCATTTGTGCTGGGAAGTCCTATCTCATCCTGTGGTTAAACGTTCATGACATAGGAATGCAGACCACTGACCACCTGTAACCTCCCCAGCACTCACCAATGAAATTTTAGATTACCGAATCCTTCTCGAGAGTTCCCTTAGTTCCCCATAAGAAGGCCTCTGCACCTTTGTCTGGGGTTGCTATTTTAGAGAATGGCTGACCCCCACATGCTGCTGTTTCTGCAGAATAAATGCTTTTTATCTTTGAATATTATGAGTGTAGGGTCTTCCTTCAGCAATGTTCAGACCCTTACAGTAGATGTTTATAATGGGTGTTGAGAACTGAATCTAAGTCTTCTTGAAGAGCAGGCAGTACTCTTAACCACTGAGCCATGTCTCCAGGTTCTCTAAAATCACATTCAAGCCCCCCTTTTTCATGTGATTATAAATATAACTTTAATTAATCTCTTTAATTCTCTCATCTCTGGAAGACTATTAGAGTGTCTATTTTTAAGATTTTTTTTTTTTATAAAAGGTAATATTACTTATAGCATCATGTAGTATTTACAGCCTTAAATATATGAGGGGTGGCCAATATATTCTACAAAGTAAAAACAGTAGTTGCACATTTTCAGATGACATTTGTTATAGTAGGTATTCTAATTAGATATTGGTCTGGCTTATTGGTGATTCAAAATTTGGACAGAGATGCATTAGCATATAAAGCTCTGGCACAATCCAAATGAGGGAGAAAGGAAACAACTGTGGACTTGTGAAGCTCTGGTCAGACTTCCTAATGTTGCTTATGACTTGCAGAGCCTTGCCCTCAGTTGTTTCTCAGTAGATAAGGGAGCCCTTGCTTTGTCCTTTTCACCTCTGGCGAAGCAATTATCTCTACTGTACTTAGAAAAACTATAACTTGTACAGTCTCTTTCTCCTCCCTAGGAAACTATCTGCTGGAATTCAAAATACAATTACCATGCTTGACCAATTTCCTGTATCCTGGAGCTGACCATTATTAATGGCATCCAATTATTCATAGCGATCAAGCAGTCAACCTTGCTAAGTAGATCACAGTGGTTGGCATTTGACAGTCAGCCTGCTGGCTGTGCATAATGGAAGGAGACAATGTCATATCCTGGTTGTCCTCAGTAAGAACAACATGCCATTTGCAGGCTTACCAGAACGCTGTAATAACTTGATTGCAAGATTTAGTCTGCCATTATGTTAAAAGCTTATGTTTATAAATGCTGGAGGGAACAGAACAAGGAACTTGGTTTGGATGAGTTTCCCGTTTAAGCTTATTTTTGGTTTTCCTTGTGCCATTTCAAATCAAGTGGGTGAAATTCGGTAAGATATGAGTTTTTTCAAGTGTCAGTTTCTTGAGTTAAAAAATGACGGCATTTTTCTCCTTTCAAGGGTGGTTGTGAACAGTAAAATGATGTAATTACCACAGAACGGTCAGGTAAGCAAAAACCACTCAGTCACTGTTAGTTACCGTTCACAGTGTCTGTCAAGAGCCCAGGTTCCAGCAGAGGTAAACGAAACAGCACAGAGACTTTTCATTCTTCACCAAGGTGAAAGGCAGGATTTGACTCCTGTATGAAGGCTGCTTTTTCACTCTGCTTTGTCTACAGGCTTCCAAGCCAAAGGTTTTCCCCTTGCCTCTGTGGTATTACAGTGTAATATTTGTTCACAGTAAAGAAGAATAAACATAAATTCTGACATAAATTTCTAGGTGGTTGGCTTCCAACCCTTCCTTTCCCTCAGCTCTTTTTCTTGAGTCAGATGATCTATAACCGGTCTGATCTAGCTGCAGAAAGGGGCAAATTGTTTACTTTAGGAAGAGCATTAATTTTATCATGCCATGAGGAGGGGAATTTTCACAAGGCACTAAATTTGTTTGAACTTTAGGCCAAGGAGCACTAAAGAGAACGGGGAAACAGATACACAGCACAGCTTATGTTCATCTGTCATGTCGGCAGGCCTGCCACAGGTGACCCTGACACTTAATTATTAGTTAATTTCCTGTCACCAGGAGAGATGCTCCCGTGTTCTTTGCACACAACTTAAGAACACATACTTTTATGATTGCCATGTGAAGTGAAAACATAAAACAACATAACCCATATCTTACACACTCATGGGTCTGCTCTGCTTATGGAAGGCATTCAAACTTCTGGGAATTGTTAAGAATCACAGGACATAACTGATTTAAGAGATACAAGAAGTTAATTTCACAGACCATGTGTGATGGTATCTGATTAATCCTGAGAGTAATTGGGGATTTTCTGATGACCTGAAATACAGCTTCTATTTCTGTGTATCTAGTGGATCTATGAGCAGGTGGAAGAAGACTAAAAGGTGACTTGGGATTCTCACATATTCAGCATGCAGGCTGAGCAATTTAAAGAGTGACCCTCTTAACCTTGATAGATTGAGCCTTTACTTGCTAGTCTCTTCATGTTATTACTAGAAATTTTCTTGCCTGAGGAGCAACCAGAGAGACTGTATGGATTAAGATTCTAGGGTTAATACAGAGGATGGATTGGAAATTCCCCAAAATATTCATGTTCTTATGAAAATTGGTATAGACACATGCACCTATGATATTCAGACACATATATGTGCACACATGTGTGTATGCTCAATACATGTATGACTGCATGTGCAGAGAGAGAAAAAGAGAGAGGGGAGGAGTAAGTATAGGAGAAGCAGAAAGAGGAGGAGGAGAAGGAGGAGGAGGAAGAGGAGGAGGAAGAGGAGAAGGAGGAGGAGGAAGAGGAAGAGGAGAAGGAGGAGGAAAAAGAGGAGGAGGAGGAGGAGGAGGAGGAGGAGGAGGAGGAGGAGGAGGAGGAGGAGGAGGAAAGTATGTAAGACATAAGCTGAGGCTGGAGTGACACAGCCAAAGTCAAAGATGCCAGTAACACCAGTCAGGAGTTGGATGAGGCAACGGATGAAACATCTTAGAAACTCTAGGGAAAATGTGACTATTAATTATGTTGATGGTCTTCAGAGCAGGAGAATAAATTTATTTTCTTTAAATCACTTGTTATGTCAACCGTAGGAGGGAAAGAACTGAGTACAGCATTTTAGCATCTGGAATTGAGTCTGTATTCTATATGTTCTGGTTTTATTTTTCAAATGAAATAGATTATTGCCAGATAAATGATCTGAAGGAAGCTGATTAGGGCTGGTACATAGGACAAAGACAAGAACCATTTTAGCACAATAAGGTTAGTGGGCTCTTTGCAAGGAAAGGACCAGGGCAGGGAGTAGAGATACTGTAGCTAACCAAGTGGCTCAGCCTGAAGATGAGTGTGAGAAGTTTTAGGAAATCAAAGGAAGTATTTTTGTTAAGAACTTCAATTGTTATCAACAAGGGTTTTGTTATAAATTTATGTCATCTATTTATATTTCTTTATCTCTATATATCATGTCAATCAATCAATCAATCAATCAATCAGTCAATCTATCATTACATCTATCTCTTTATATCTATCAATCATCTATTTATGTATCTATTATCTATCTATCTATCTATCTATCTATCTATCTATCTATCTATCATCTACCTATCATCTATCTATGCTAACAAACATGAAGAAAAGGGTTTGTCTTTGCTGGCTAGAATACCGATTTTCTATGTGATAAAGGACAATTTCTTGGTATTCTAGGGCCAGGGTTGACATACTTTCTCTTTAACGGACAATTAGCAAACGCAACTTGCGTGCTCTGATTTTTGCAGCTGTTCTTGGATGTGTCAGCAGGAGAGTGGTCCTACATAGTGTGCAAACTGATGAGACTGATTGTGGTCCCAGACTTTTCTCTCTTATCTCCAGCAGTTAAAACTATGTGACCATTCTTAATAAACTGAATCAGAGCAGGCCGAGGTGGTGCCAAGTCCTGGGATCTAGCACAACCTCTACCCTCTTGAGGGAATGCACTTTTCTGTTTCTAAAACCTGTGGCATAAGCAGCAAATAGCCAGGGAGAATGAAATGCTGTGCTGGGAGGGGAAGTGTCCTCTGGGAAGCAATATGATTTCTCTGCAGAATTCTCTTGCTGGCTCAGTAAACATGGGTTTGAGTTTAAATTAAAAAAAAAAAAAAGACTTTTTTTCTCTTTTTGCTTCACAGATCAACATTTAATGATAATGTTTCCACTTGGTGTTTCCACTGCAAGAGTGCAAATTACGCATGAAATTGATGTACATTATTCCATAACGAACTAATCTGATAGAAAAACACATTAGGTATTTATATTGAAAACAAGCCATTCATAACTATTAAGACATTTTGCAAAGGAGAATCCTATCTTCAGAACATCAATGAGTGAAAATTGTGGCCGTTCAGTTGTAATCAGAGGGACAGAACCTGGTGGTTTTCTTTCTGACAGGTGTTTCCTCACTGCCTCCGTGGTCATAGAGTGCAAAACAATGAGAGGAATACTTTAAATACTTTAATTTTCCTATTCAATGACATCATTTCCTGAGTGATAAAAACAATACATTCCCACATAATGCTTCATTTGCAACCTTCATTGTACCTTTAGCTCTGAAAACAAGTGGATAAATAAGAAATAGTTATAAAATCGTTTTGCCGAATACTCTCCTATGTGCTCCACGGATTATTAAGTTTAAGTGTGGCTCCTCAATTCATAGTGTGTATTCTCTGTCCTCCTTTTAAAATTGTGTTTAAACTATATTAGATCTGTGTTAGTACTACAGAAATTATGGTCTGTAGTCAAGAAGATTTGTGACATTGTATGTCCTGGTAGATATAGCTATTCTCCACAGGTTAAGGACTCTAAGAGCTGGAGGGGGCCTCAGAGTTGACCTATCCTGCTTTACACCTGATGGAAATGATAAGAAGCTGACTTTGTAACTCATTAGGTTCATCATTAGCTGTGGATTGTTTCCATTCTCCTCTGTAATGAGCTTGGTTCTTCTCTCTACACTCAAGAGTGCTTGCTACGCAGCAGTTTGTAAAGGGGACAAATTAATTCTCAGCATCACTTCTGTAGACCCAGTTTCTTTAGTAAATATACCTGGAAGACTAGGAATTCAAAAGCATATATATATATATATATATATATATATATATATATATATATATATATATTCACCATTATTATATAGCCCATGGTCTACCACATGGATAGTAAAAGTAGTTCAACATAATATAATTACCCTTATTATGAGAATAAGCCAGGGTGTGTACTCTTAGTCACCTGGCAAGGGTGGACTTAGCATTGTTTTGGAGGGCTCTTTCCTGTAAACAGGGCCAGGTAGATACCCTATGGGTATAAAGGTATACCAGTGACTAGATGGTTTGGTGGTTAAGAGCGGTGAGGGAATGGAAGTACTTGGGTTCAAAAAGTGACATCTTGTTGGCAAAGGACAAATGAGGCACTAAAGACACTGGTTTATTATAACAACACAGATGACCAGGGAGGTGTGCTAAAAACTGGAGACTACC
This sequence comes from Rhynchomys soricoides, assembly GCA_019843965.1. Taxonomy (NCBI): domain Eukaryota; kingdom Metazoa; phylum Chordata; class Mammalia; order Rodentia; family Muridae; genus Rhynchomys; species Rhynchomys soricoides. Next base: position 17,149,865 of record JADRCH010000014.1, on the reverse strand, counting down.
ATGCTGGACTTGAGACAGAACTCAACTTTTAGGAAGAGTCCCAGTATTGACACCGTTTGTCAGTGGGGCTTAGAAGACTAAATGAGGTTTGTCTGCAAATGGGGAAGAGGAGACTAGAGAAGGAGTCTTGGAGTCAATTGCAACACAATAAGAAAGGTGTGAAAATCAGTTTAAAGACCTAAAACTAAAGCTCATTTTCCATCTGCTTCCTTGGCATCAGGGAGATGACTTTGTAATGATGTTAACCTCCCTGTAAGTGGAGATAGCACAGACAGGACTGTGGGTAGGACTGGGTCTCTCTGCCATTTCAATACAGATAACTGTTCAACAATTGTGACCTGTTTTGTTTGCTTGGTCCGTAGGCCTGATAATGTTGACCTTCTGCCCTGAGATTTTCAGTTTAGAAGCTTTGGGGCTTCTGTGTAAACAGATTCTTCATAAAATCATGGGCTAGCATTCTTTTAATGGCTTCTATTACTGAGCAAAAGTAGGCAATGTTATTTCATCTCATAAATGCCCATTACTAATGTGCTCACTCCATAGTAATTGAAATGGCCTTTTATGGATTTGAGACTTAATTCTCAGGCTAACCAGATGGCCCACCAGTGTCTTTTGCTGAGTCTAGTCTTGTTTCTACACTTGTGTTTGACATCTGGTTATCAGCATTCCAGCTATATAGAGATACTTGAGTCCAAGAATTAAAATATTAACATCTCCTTAAAACACGTTCTTATGGTAGAAATTGATTTTTACTTGACCCACTCTTATTTGTAGTTATTGAGCACAGCCATAGGATTCTTCTTTCTTTTTAGACCTCAGCTCTGCTGTAGAGCAACTCTGTAGTAACCTGAGCTTCAAGCCCATCTGCATGCTCCTTCTCCAGCTAACCTGCCAGTCTACATCCCCAGTGAGGCTTCCTGTGCTTCCCACTCATGGTGTGGATCTCATGTGGCTATATTTCTCATTCCTAAGGTAAGAACTCAGTAATTATACCTTGTAAGATGTCAGCTAATCTAATTTGTCCAAGGTCCACTTGCTAAAATTAATTGCCTTGAGTAAATATTTGGGCCTTTATCTACATAACTCTAGGTCCAGCTTCTGACCTGTGGGTCTGTTTGGGTCTTCGTAAACCCTGTTTCTGTTTTTCATTTCTAGTACTATAAAAATTCAAGGCTTATGGCCTAATTTGTAAAACTTATTTTCTGATCTGCATTTTACTTCTGAGCAATCTGTAGTATCTCCAAGCCTATCTACTATCTAGGACCTGTTACCAAGTCCTGTGGGATCACCCTGAATTTAATCATTGCTCTCAAATAGTTTCTCTTCTGCCTTTGCCAGTGTTGATTACTTCATCTAGTTGCATGTCATCCCCCTCACTGGTAGACTCTTCGCCCACCCTTCTTGCTCATCTTTCTAGATGTCTAGCTCAGTTAACACCACACATAGTATCCCAGCAATAAATAACTATTGTATATTATTTCATTAATATACATTACTTACTTTCATTCTTACATTCAGCAATACCTCTATTATTTCTTACATCAAACCACTGACTTGATATCAATACCAGAACCCTTTATATTGAATACAAAAGCAAGAATTGGGGCTCAGGGCCCAGCATGCATGAGGGACTCTTGGATTTGAGTCTTAGCACAACTGCAAGCAAAGCAGAGCAGAGCAGAGCAGAACAGGGCAAAGAAAATCAAACAAAGAAAGCAAAGCAAAGCAATAGACACATAGTTCCCATTCCAAATACCAAATTACATATTTTAAAGAAACAACAACATGATACTGTCAATGGATTAGTGAAAAGAGAGTTGGTACCAAGACGGCTTCATGTGATTTGATGTCAGAGCCTCACATGATTCAGCATGACAGATTAGTCTTTACCTTGAACAGATACACACTGCACAGATTTCTAAAAGCATCAGGTCAGACAGCCATGACTTTTATTCCTAAGTCTTGTTTGCATTAAGAAAGAATCATTTTTGATAGTACCATTCTTCCCTTTAAGATGATTCATTTAATGTAAAAACTATTTCAGTTATTTGAAGGAACAGACTTCAGATTTTTCATTGTTTGCTGTTGCATGGGTTTTTATCATTTCTATTTTGATTGATTGTTTAAAAGGACCTCTCACTGAAAAGTTTTCTCCTGTATATTATGAGATATCATCCAGTTCTTGAAAGAGGATGGAAGAAGAAAACAGAACACTTGTCTTAAAAAATCGTTTAATAACCTCTTTGTAAGTTAAGCTTTGTGCTCATGTAGAATGATGTGGGCTTTGTAGAGATCACCAGCAGATGCCTTGTTCAAACACGTTTTGCACAAGCAATGTAATAGGGATATGATGAGGTTTTCAAACCTTTTAAGTTACTGCAACATGATTCATGGTTCAGTGGATGGGCTTTCTTGGTAAAGAAGCCATGAGTTCTTGTAACAGATGCGTATAGTCTGTTTTTGAAGGTCAGCTGATAGGCCCTCAGTCTTTTTGTTTACCAATTTTTCTGTTTACTCATGGATTTTTAGAAGGAACATTGAAATCCCCAGGGATACCTGTAGATCCACTTAATTTTTTTTTTTTTTTTTTTTTTTTTTTTTTGCTTTTCAAAGTGTCTATCAGTTTTTGCTTTACTCATCTTTAGGATTTAGTTTTAAGTGCACTTACATTTTTCAAACTTCACAATGAATTCTTCGATCATATGATGCTTTTATCTTTATTCGTGCTAATCTTTATTGCTGTAAAGCCTCTTTTGTCTAATATCAATATCATCATTTCAGTTTTTAATTAATAGACTACACACCACAAGTAGTTTCCATGAATTGCCTTCTATTTCTTTTGTACCCTCTTTCAGAAAGTGTGCATATGTGTGGTGTGTCTGCATACGTGTCTGCATGTTCATATGCACATGTGTACATAGGTGTGCAGGTACTTGTTTATACTTGCTTATAGAGGCTAGGGGTTGATGCCATGTATCTTTAATCATTGCCACCTTATATATTAAAGCAATGTCTGTCATTTGAAACCAGAGCTCATTGATTTTGCTAGTGTAACTGTCCAAGTGGCTGCAAGGATACCCTGTCTCCTCTTCTTGCATACTCGGATTACAGATGGCCCACCCACTTAATAGTTTCAAAAGTTCTAGATATGTGAATTCTGTTCCTAATACCTATGCACTTATATTTTCTGACATCCACACATATGCTGTTGTATGACCACATACACTCACATGCACACATGAATGATACAAAACATTTAAGGTAATACAAATTGTGCAGTAGTTTCAGTTAGTATTTCCAAATTATTTGTTGGTATATTTCAGATCTTTATTTTCCTTTGAATCTTTCATCAATTATACATGACCTTCTTCATTGTAATAATAATTATTTCTCTTCTTTGTTAACTTTTAAGTACAATCACCATACTTGCTAGTATTACTGTTGTGTGCTACATCTCCTGCCATCATTTTAATTTCCAACCAATGCACACTTTCTTATAATTAAACACATCTTTTATGGAGAGTATGTGTTTGGCCTTGACTTTTTGTCCAGTCTGATAGTCTATGTCTGTTAATTAGAATGTTTAGTCTGTTCATATTTAATGTAATTAATAATATTAGTTCTATGACTATCACTTCTTTTCTGTTCCACCTGCTCTTTTTTCCATATAATTTAACTTTTCTATTTGTGTGTCCTTTAGTATTCTATTTTTAAACATATTACTTTGCTTATATACCTTAAACATTAGTGTTTGATATAGAAACTGACACATTTTAACACATTAAAAATCTAGCTTTAATTAATTTTATTAATTAAATAATATTAAATGTTATTAGTGTTCCTACTATATTCCTATAGTTCGTATACCACAGTCTTTCTTTGTTGTGATAGTATTTGTAACCACAGGTTTTGGGGATAATTAAGTCATAATGGCAAAAATGCTCATGCTGAGACTAATATCCTTATAAGAAGAGATGATCGATCTCTCTCTCTCTCTCTCTCTCTCTCTCCCTCCCCACATTGATAAGTCATCTCTTAGAAAACAACAACAACAACAACAACAACAACAACAGCAACAACAACAACAAAACAATCAGGGATTTTTTAAGGGCCTGAGTTGAGTTGACTAATACTTTACTTTGAACATCTCAGCTTTCAAAACAGTGGTACCTACATGATCATTTTGTAGGTTGCCCATGTCATTTGGGATAGCATCCTTAAACATAGACTATTGCTGAGAGAATAGTTCAGCCTCATATACCATTGTGCTTCTGTTGTCTCCATCCTATCTTTCTTTTATGTATTTTACTTCTTCATATGGTAAATCCATGCCATTTTTCTTTAAATAAAATTTAAAACATGCAAATGCTGTAATGCTCTGCATAGTGCTTCTGAAGAGTCCTAGACAATAAATACATCAGGCTGTGTGGGTGATACAGTCCCTGTCACAAGGGTCAACTGTCTGTGAGAAGTGAAATAGCTACTGGCAGTATTGAAACAAGTTATAGTGGTTGTTTTCAATGAAACCTTACTTACAAATGCAGTATTTTATTTGATGTAATTTTTACTTAACCCAGAATTTTGTCTTATTTTAAAATGCTATCCAAATTATATAAATATTTGGAAACCATTGTGACTCATGAACAATAAGGCAAGCACTGATGCACTTTACCCTCACTTTGTAAGGTTCTGATTTCTGATATGTTCAGAGCTGGGGTCATGCAGCCTAATTGGAAATGTGTATTATAATGACAAATACTCTGATTCTGTTTATTTTCTGAAAGTTTAATTATGTTTCTTTATTCTGAAATATAAAATTTAGGCTCACAGTGGTATTTTTTTAATGATTATTTTAAAAAGGATCTTTTACAGCTTTCTGGTTAGATAGGTCTTTATGCTGTTTCCTCTGCCACAAGTGAAGTCTTTGTTTCATCTCTTAAGCTCCAGTCTAGAAGGATAGAATACAAATGCAGACTCATGACTCACCTACTGTGTTTTACATTTCTCAATAGTCTACATCTCATAGTCAGTCTACATTGTCAATCATCTAGTGCCCCCAAATTGTTATATATTTTATTATGTTACATACTTATTTTATTGTCAGAATAAGACACATGCTTACAATTTTTATCATGACCATCTTTAAAATTATTGTGCTTTTGTTTAAAATAGAAGTAGTTATTAGTTTATGTTGTATTATAAAACATGATGTTAGGGGATCCAGACCTGGTTCAGTTAAGAGTGCATACTACTCTTTCAGAGGAGCCAAGCTTGGTTCCCAGCACCCATGCTAGGTGGTTCACAACCACCTGTAACTCTAGCTCCATAGTAAAAATAACAAGAGTAAGGTGCAGGATCAGGTGTGGTGGAGAGAGGCCCAGAGGGCCAGGAAGGTGAATGGAAATTTGTTGATACTGGGGTTTGGGGTTTTGGAGGGTGAGGGTGAGCAGGTGGGTGTGTGGGGGTGTGAGAGGGTTGGAAGGAGGGTGAGCAGGTGGGGGTGGGAGGGTGAAGGGCAGAAGGTGGGAGGGTGGAGGAAGGGCAAAAGGTAGGGGGTGAGAGGGTGGAGGAATGGAGGAAGGTAGGGAGGGGAGGGGTGAATCTCTAGGAAGCCCCAGATAACTGGGGTACAAGAGGCTCCCAGGAATCCATGTGGGTGATATTAACCAAAATGCCTAACATTGGGGACATGGAACTTGAAGAAGCCACCTCCTGTAGCCAGGCAGGAACCCCAGCGGAGGGATAAGGACACCCACCCACCTGCAAAAGCTTCCAACCAAAATTTATCCTGTCTAAAAGAAATGCAGGATGATGCAGAGACTGAAAGAAAGGCCAACCAATAACCCGCCCAACTTGAAACCCATTCCATAGGCAAGCACCAATCCTTGACGTTATTAATGATACTTTGTTATGCTTGCTGACAGGAGTCTAGCATAACTGTGCTCTGATAGGCTCTACCCAGCAGTGAACTGAAACAGATGCAAAAATCCACAGCCATACATTAAATAGCGGTCGGGAACACTTATAGAGGAGATGGGGGGGGGGCATGGGAACCTCACAGGAAGACCAAAAGAGTCTAAAAATCCTTGAGCCCTGGGAGTACTCAGAGTCTGAGGCACCAACCAAAGGACATACACAGGCTGAAACAATGTTCCCTGGCACATATGTAGCAGTCAGGTAGTGTAGTCATCATGGCTGCCTTGTCTGGCCTCAGGGGGAGAGGATGCCCATAATCAGGCTGAGACTTGATGTGTCAGGGTGAGGAGATACTCAGGGGGACCCAACTCTCTCATAGAAGAAGAGGAGGGAGTTTGAGGGGGGAGACTCTGTGAGGGAGGGATAGGTCAGAGGAACAGCATTTGGAATGTAAATAAATAAATAATAAACAGAAAACATGTTTCAATTCTAAAATATGCTCCAAATTTATCTATTACTCTTTCCTGATTTTTTTAACATTGGAAATTCTAAGCATTTAGACCATGAGAATATTGCTAATTCTCACACTAGTATGTATACTGTGAAAGACATAACCTTAATAATCAATGAGCATTTGTTGAGCATCGTCTATGTAACAGTTACTGTTAGGGACTGGAAGTGCTATTTTTGCTAGTCTGGTGTTATACAATCTTCATATCATAGTATCAGTTTTTAACTGAAAATAAAAGCAATGTCATAGAGACAAAGCACCACAGTTCTAAAGCACTGAAAATCAAGTTGCCTGAAAAATGAGCTTTCTGAAGGCAACACTGAATCCTGAAGGAACGGTGCAGTTTCCACAATCCTTCTGGGTCTCTCTTTCTATTTGTGTAGTAGAAGGAGGGACACTCAGTGATTTTTAAGTCCTTTGCATATCTTACGTTTGTGATCTGATGCATGTCCTTAGCTTTTTCCCATAGCATTCATCTACCTTATGTGATTAGGACACAAATAGAGGTGCGAACTGCTTTCAGAGTCTACCTTCTGAGAGCCATTGTGATTATTTAAAATATGAAAAGTCAGGTTGAAAGACTGCATTGCAAAAGAAGAAAAAGAAAAATTTCTAAGCATAATAGCTTGTTCTCTAACATGTAGCCTCTTATGTGTCCTCTGAGTGGTATCTACTCTCAGTAGCTGCTGACAAAACAAGATTTTACTGCCAAAAGAGCAGCAGGTCTAAGATTTCTGCAAAAGAGCAGGCTGAATTTTATTTTGCCTTGGGTCATCAATAAAATTCTAGTCATGCTCTGATCCTACACATTTTATTGTTTCCCATGAAACACCATAAGTAAAAGAAAACTTACCATTTTTCAAGCATTTCAGAACTTTAGATAAAAAATTAAAAACACCCAAAAAGTCTTGTGCAAGCCTTAGAGCTTAGGAAGCATCAGCTCAGACTTTTTCCCTTATGTGCACATGTCTGTGTTTGCCAGGATTTGCTAACTGATATAGCAAATGGGCCTTCATGACTTTGAGCTAATAAGAATTTGCACCTTGTCTATGTAGCAGTCCCTGGCAGGTAGCTGTGACTAGTTCAGCAGTGAGGGTTCCTTTTTGAGGACTCACATAGTGGAAGTTGCTGCCATAATTTGGGTTTGTAGGCAGCAACAAAGATGGATAAGATGATACAAAGCCATTCCTGTGGCCGTTGAAGCCATTTTCATCTCAGTAAGCCACAGGGGAAAGAGAAGTTTGCAAGAGTTTTTTTGTTTTTGTTTTTTGTTTTTGTTTTTGTTTTGTTTTGTTTTGGGGAGGGAGTGTCTTTGATTCTGTTAGGTCCATCTATCTGAATGGGCAAATCTCAGACTAAGGAAATAAATGTCAGACCATATGGCTCTAAAGCTTATGTTACCTGTTACCAGTGTATACACTCCCATTATAGTGCTTGGGATCTCACATAGGACTTCACACATATTAGAAACCACTCTATAATTGAACCATGAGCCATGTCCCCAGCTAATAGGCCTAAACTTTTACAATAACTGTTTCTTCTTCTTCTTCTTCTTCTTCTTCTTCTTCTTCTTCTTCTTCTT
>JADRCH010000014.1:17110915-17141846 GCA_019843965.1 Rhynchomys soricoides | reverse complement strand
TTCTTCTTCTTCTTCTTCTTCTTCTTCTTCTTCTTCTTCTTCTTCTTCTTCTTCTTCTTCTTCTTCTTCTTCTTCTTCTTCTTCTTCTCCTCCTCCTCCTCCTCCTCCTCCTCCTCCTCCTCCTCCTCCTCCTCCTCATTTCCTCCTCCTCCTCATCTTCCTCCTCCTCCTCCTCCTCCTTCTTCTTTGCTTTTTGTTTTTCTGTGCCATAATCTTACAATGAATGTGAGAGATAGTTAATCTTGGTTGTCAACTTGATTGACTTGGGAAACAAATCCCTTGGCATGCATGTGTTATTCCTGATGCTGCTTCAATCCTTCACGAACATAAGAACAATTTCAACATGTCCTAAAGAACATTAGGCCTTGTGGAATTTTCTAGATTTCAGTACCAGATTTTGACTTCTTAGGCAGATGGGCTCAGTTCTCAGTCTCTCCAGGGTAAAGATAGCCATTATTCTTGGACTACTCAGAGCATGCTATACAAGCCAAACTAATGGATTTTCTTTGTAATATATATTTATTGTATCAGTTCTCTTCCTCTAGAGAACCTTGACTAATACTAATACTCTGAAACTCTGTAAGTATCTGGGTATAGAACTTAATTATTTGCACTCATTTCAGTGTTGGAATAGAAATAAGGACTTGTACACATTGGTTCAGTGTTCTACCACTGAGTCACATGCCTGGCCCAAAACCACCTTGTAAAAAAAACTGAGAACAATGGAAATTTTGTGTGTGCATTTCCTATGACTTTGGAGATTTCCACAAAGTTCCCATTTCTTTCTTTTCTACTCACCTTTTTTGAGTGGAAACAACTGTGTCCTCCTTTTGATGATTTGACATTCACAATGGGAAATGCAGAGACACAGATGAGCAAAAACACTAAATCAATAGCAGTTTCTGTCATGTGCCAACAGGCTCAGCATATTAAAGGGAAGGGCTTTTAGATACTCTTTAAACTGGTCTTGGTTGGTTGCAAAAAGAAGCTTCCTTGCTGAGGGGTGAAGACTACATTTATCTGTGGGCGTAAAGACAAATGTTTAGAAGGTAGTTAGTGGTTCTGCTAGTTTAGTAGTGCCAGTTGTAGATTTTCCTGAAAGATCTGTACCTTCACCAGATCTGGGTAGGTTGCTAGCTCCAAGTACCAGGCATGATTTCCTTCTTGTTGCATGAATCTTAAGTCCAGTTAGTTTAAACATGAGCTGAACAAAGACAATACCAATAGGCATGGTAAAATAAAGAGAGGAAAGTCCATGAGGTCTCAAACCTACACAAAGAACTGCAGGCAACTAAGAAATGCTGGGATCAGGAGAAGTCATCATCTCAAGGGAGAAGCACACCAATTGTTCACATACGTACAAATAACATTAGACAGACTAGCAGATTATACTTAAGTATTTAGGAATATATAGGTGTATGCTACACACACACACACACACACACACACACACACATACAATTAATGAAAAAAGAGGCCATGAAAGGAATGCTGTATGGGAGGGTTCTGAGGGAGGAAAGTTAAGGGATAAATGATGTAATTATATTATAATCACAAAAATAAAAAATAAGAGAAACCTCTCTAAATCAATCTACATTCCGGTTTGATGGAAGAAACTTTTCTCTCTTCTGTATGAAAATTCTAAGAAGTTTTATCTATTATAATATTTATAAGTTGATATCCTTAAGTTCCATGTAAAATCCAGTTGTCTAGGCAACATCTGTAAACAAAGAAACAAAGAAACAAAACGTATTGAAACATACACATCCCAAACACACACTCCTTGAATAAGCCTAGGAAACCATCTCTGGATATGATGTCCGAGGATCTACTTACTATTATTTCTTCTGGACTGCCGTCAAATAGTCCTCATGAACAGTGGCTTAGTCTAACAATACTACCTTAATATGATTTTCATAGATGAGAGGTATTTTCAATTCATCAAAATGCTGACACATCTACCAAATGCTTTGCTCTTCTTAAAATCAGACCCTTCCTTGCAACTGTGATCTTCAGGTTGATTGGAAAGCTCCAATTTAACTCTTTAATCCAGAGTTCTCTTGAGGTATAGTCCTGGGAACTCTGTATTTTCAATATTTAATGTAGAGAAAATTGTTTTGTGATAGTTCTGCCTTTGAAGACGAAGACAATTAGAGCTAGGAAGACTGAAGAAAACTTCTGACAGTTGTGACACACTGTCCGAGTCACTGATCTGCAATGACATCACATAGTAAATATGGATTTAGAACTGAGCTATTCTTATACATCTTGGGAGTTTAAATCATGTCCTAAAAGTATAAATGATATAGTTTGGGAATGGTTTTATCATGATTTTCTAAGGCTCACAGGTACCATGTGCTAGGAAGTGCACGAAGTTTAGAGATGAAATTATTTGAATTTGATGTTTTCTTTGCATACTCATATGATTCAGAAATACACATTCCTTAATTTCTTCAAAATCAGATTTTTTTTAACCTTTACAGTATACTTACTTTTTATGAGATTCCTGTGTGTATGAAAATGTGTCTCTAAGAATTTATGTGTTTCTTTTGCTCTTCCTTTGTTTTTTCTTGTGTTTGTTTTGTTTTATTTCATAATTATTTTTTAGATGACTGTTTTCTAATGAGAGAAAGAAAGGGTTTAGATGGGAACAGAGATTGGGGAAATCTTGGAAGAGTTGTGGGGATAGGAAACTGTGATCAGAGTATACTGTACAAATAAAAAAATCAATTGTTAATAAAAGGCAGAAAAAACCAAATAATAGAACTATGAATACTTTCTACCTATTTAGAGTGATGTTTCTTAACTTCTATTTGAGTATAAATGCAGTTAATACCTGGATTGGTTCTTTGAAAGAAAATTACATAAAACATGAAAGGTTCTACCCACTTGGTATATGATTAACAGATACAGAAGAATGTTCTAGAACAATTCTGTCCAATAAAGCATTGTGTAATGGGTGATATGTTTTCTGCACCACGCAATGTTGCAGCTATTAGTCACTACATGGGTATTTCAGATCTTGAAATATGACAGTGCCACTAAGGAACTGAGAAGTTTTAAAAAATAAAATTTGTGAGTGTGGAAAGTAACAGGGTTGAGTTTGGTGTTTCCTTGACATGTATCTTTGACATTTATCTCCACTCCATGCTACCCTTAACTACTCCCCCCCTCTTCCCCTCGGATCTCTGCCCTTTTCCAAATAGTACCCCTCTGCTCCTCTCTCCTGTGTACCCCCTTGTTCTCATGCTTAGCACCCCTTTCCCTTCTTTTAAGTGTTCTTCCTCCCCTTTCAGGCTCTCCTTCCTACTTGAGATGAGAATGTTTGATGCTATCTCTTCATTAAATCCAAGTTAGATATCTCTGTCTGAGTAGTATCTGTCTTCCTGGAGGGACATTTCTAAAGAATATGATGTGTTGCTTGGAATATAAGTTTCTTTAGGGTAGGGAATGCTACCTTACTCATCGTTCTGTGTGATGTTCAGTCTGGAGGATGCATAATAGGTGGGACTCAATAAATGATTGTGGCAGTGAAGGATTCTTCTTTTAAACAAGAACTATGGCCAAGTATATTTGGGAAATGCTATATCCTTATGTCATTCTTTTTGTTGTGGATAATTCATATTAATGTATCAGGTGCTTTAAGAAATCTTATAAATAGCTCTTTTGTTTTCAGCCTACATCTTTTTAATTTATTCTCTATAGACGTTTTATATGCATGTGTGTGAATAAGAGTAGATACAAGAAAGAAGGAAAGGTGTGTGTGTGTGTGTGTGTGTGTGTGTGCGTGCGCACATGCGTGCATGTGCATGTGTGTGGTATGGAGAGAGAGAGCGAGAGTGAGAGAGAGAGAGAGCGAGAGAGAGATCATTCTATAAAAAACAGCACTATAGGACACAATGTGTGAACCAGCATGTGTAGTGAGAGATTTTGTTTGTTGGAATAGATAACCAAAAATCTGATGGGTGAGCTCATTCTGGTCCAGTGTCTGGATGCTGCACTGAAGCTTAGTAGTGATGAAAAATATTGACTGGATAAAATGTCGGTGAGGGTAAGCATTAAGTAAGTTAGAGAGGAGATGTCCAAAATGTCCAACGATCAGAACTCCTTTAAGGAGTTTATTTATGAATAATCCTCTGTGTCCTCTCAATGATAAGGAACTGGGATAGGAAACTTGTCTCTGTCCCCTCCACATAATGCTTGTTCTCATGGAGTATGCATAATGCTACAGTGAAATGTACTTAATGCTTCTCATTATTTAGTGTAGTATTTTTTTTTCATATTTTTAAGGCTTCCAAAGATACTGTATTTTTAGAGGTTTTTCTCTTTCTATTTTGGAAGAGCATCAGTTTTCAAATTAATGTTTTAAGTGCTAGGATTCTCTCCATAAAGACTTTAGAAATTTATATTAAATGAAAACCAAAACCAGACAGCCTTAAATTTTTGGTAACCTAAGCCTCAGTTTGAGTTGAGTTACATTTAATGGAAATTTAGAAGTGGCTGATAGCTAAGCCAAGGGACACACATACACAGGCCAAAGCTTGTTATTGATCCGGTTTCATCTTTGTGAGAATCCATTCACAGAAATGTGAGGGAGATAGGGAACTCTGGGAAACTCAGTAGTATAACATGACTCCCAGCCCCCTGAGAATAAAAATGGTCCATTACTTCTTGGTTTATGAGGCAGTGAAGTATTTCAGCAAATAAATATTGATGCTAAGACCCATGGGATACTGGGATGCTGAACATATTTGCAACACATGAAGACTGAAGCTGAACAAAGTTATCTCTCCCTATAAAATGCAATCTGTTCCTCGATGCATTTTACCATCCTCTTGTTTTTTATCTTCTCCATCTTTATAATTGGGTACATGCCAGCATCTTGGAAACACCACTCATATTCCCTCCAGAAACTTAGCCAAGCTACAAATTATTCTTAAAGGTCTGATTAGGTGTTTGCAGCTAAAATTAACACATAAGGGAAATGCCAGGATTTTGAAGAGGAAAATGGCTAAATAAAGGCATTGAGAAAACAGCAAGCAGGAACAGTATTCTGAATTGAAAAATTATTTCAAGAATGGAGAATTGTGGGTTTTTTTTAACTACTTCTGTGGAAGAAGACTCTAAATTCTGTGTATTGAATACTATTGCTTTCACTTTTAATTAGCTTCTATCTTTATGGACAAGAAGAGGGTCAATACTAATACAATTTTTTTAAAAATTTCACAAAGGAAGTAAAACATGTAATGAACACATGTGTGGGTTCCCAAACATTTGTGGGAAAAAACATGAAGGTTTTTTTCCTTGATCAGACTCCATTTTTAGCATCATATAAGAATTCCCCAGTAAGCTATAAAGCTTTGGATATCTTATTTCAATTTCACTTAGTTTGATAATTACATCACTGAATATACAGGCAGTAATAATTCATGTACTTAACATTTATCTTTGAACCTTGCAGATCCCATGTAGTATTTTATGTAGTGAATTTAGCAACAAACACATGGTACCTTCTAGGTCTTCTCTCTCAGCCCTGTGTAGGGAAAGACAAAACCAAATGAAGGCTGAATATAGTTCAGAGTAACAATTTCTAACAGCCAAAGAAGGTGATGTAGGAGGGAAGGAAGGTGGTGTGAGAAGGCTTTGTGAAGATAGGTGTAGGTTATGGAAAACCATCTAGAAGAGTTCTAGTTGATGTAAGGAAAATTACAAGTAGAAAGACCTATGGGTGGGTTGGGCAGTATTCAAGGAGATTGCAGGGCAAGCATGCTTTGGAGTACAGAGTTTGTTTGGAGCCTAGCTCCAGGTCACAGAGCTTCATAAACATGGTGGTTTTGATCGAGAGTTTATGTCCTATTAAGCACAAGACTGGTTGAATTTCAGCTCTGCTCAACCATGCCATCTGACTTCAGAGCAAGTTCAAACTCCAGAACCTCTATTGGCCTCTAATGCTGCCTGGCTTTTATAGTATACCTACTCAGCTAACTCACTCTTTTTCATTTTTTCTTAATTATTTATTGAAATTATGTGTATGCATGTGTGTCTGTGTGTGACATGTGGGTAGAGATTCCTTCTGAGGCCAGCAGAGAGCATGGGTGACTTGGAGCTGGAGTTACAGGTGAGATGACCAATATGAGTTCTGGGACAAATCTTAGATATCTGCAAGAACAGCAATACTCTCAACCACTGAGCAATTGCTCCAGCCTCATAATTCCATTTACCCTCTTGCTCCCTGATGATATTTCATAGTTTTTCTCTCCTTGAAACATCCCTGTTTACTTCCAGCATGAGTTCTTGATTTTTACTCTGCTAATGAGGTGGTCTGAGTGTGCAATGTTCTGCAGCTGCTGCTGGTGTCAACACAGTTGTGGAATCTTAGGAGGAAGATTAGAACTGAATCTTAGGAATTCAGTTCTGCCTTACTGGCAGAAGTGAATCACAATTGGTGAGCTTGACAACTTATAGCCTGGCCCATCTTCCTGTTCTATCTGCTTAGTGAAAATATAGCTGCAAGTGTGACTAATTAGATTCTTGGCCTGCCACCATGTATGATGTTCACCAAAGTTTCCACTGACTTCTATGGCTATACCTAGTGATCAGTTCTAAACTCCCATGTTCATCCATGCCATGAGCTTATAGATGACTTCTCTCTTTCCATTTATATATTTCTTGGCTTCCAGTATACAGAGCTCTTTTATCCCTTCTTATCACTTGCTCTAAATGTCTTTTGCCAAATCTCTATTTTATGTTTTATTTTTTGCTTTGATTTCTAAAGGGATTGATGTGTGCAAGATCATATGTGTGTTTAGATGCTACTCAGGTCATAACCATCTTTATAAGGTTCAGAACAATCAACACAACTCCAAGAGACTCCTATGTTCCTTCCTTGTAGTATCACTGTGTCATTCCACTATTATAACCATGGCTTTTAGGTCACCCTTGACTGATCTCCCATGTAGTACCAAAATATTAATGGTGGCTGCTGTCTGGACCAAGAGTTTCCAGGTTCTTGGCACCCTGTTTTAAATAAAAAACAAACAGAAAGTATAGACAAAGCTGATACATTGTAAGGAAAACAGTCCTAACCTAGATTTACTTAAGTGCCTCTATGTTACTTCTCTTGGCTTCCTTTTTGTGGGTCTAGGAAGAAGAGAAGTTGGTTTCTAGGGATAGAATGCAGGTTATTTTCTCCTTTGATTTGTAGCCTTGGGTTATGTAAGATTTTATTCACTGAGAATATCCTTTTATATGATGTACATGATACATGACAATCCTGCATAAGTATAGGATGGCAAATAGAAGATTTTCCCCTAAAACTTCATTTTGAGGATACAGATCACCTTATTGCATACACACCTAAAACTGGCCAGGCTGGATTGGCTCACTTTCTTTTTCCTGGATATGTTGCTAGGCTGTTGCTAGGGAGTTATTAGGTCAGAATGACCAGCTGCTTTGTTTGGAGGTGTGTGTGTGTGTGTGTGTAGTTTGATGCAGTGTAGTAGATAGGTTTCAGGCTGCTGAGCTATCCCTGCTCTGTTCACTGTCTTCTTCAATAGAAGCAATAGAATAGGATAGAATAGTATTCATTATTATTTGGTTTATTTCATTCAGTTGATGTCCATGAGATTCATCCATGGTGTCTCATGTTTCTTTCAGTAGTTACCCTTGTTTGTTGCTAAGTCATATTCAATTATGAGTTTATTATGCATTTGTGAATTTCATATATTTTGCTAAGAAATTTTATTTTGTTTCATTATTATTTCAGTCTTTGGATATTGAAGACATGTGGTTAGAAACACTCTTATAGAGGTCTTTTGGTGAATACACCATTAATTCTGTTGATTATTTATCTAGAAACACAGTAATAGGGTTATTAGTGAAATATGCATTCAGAGTTAATAAGTACTGTGTAACATTTTCCCAAAATGTATATATCAACTCACGCTCCTAGCAATTTATGAGAGTTCTATTTGTACATATCCTTACAGCCACATGATAGTTATAATAATTTTAACCTTAAATATTTTGAATTTTAATCCCCAAGTTCCAGCTTACTTTTGTTTTATACTTCAATAGTGAAAGCTGGGGCTTCCCGATTGAACATTCATGCAAGCAAATGGGGCTGACACACTAAGACCTAGATTAGTCTGCATTCCATTCAGTTGTCTACCTGATATCCTCACTTGGATATTACAGCCCTCAAATTCAATATGTCTGCAGCAAAAATGATGTGCCTACCCCCTAAAGGTGTATCTCTGAACTTCCCATCACCCTTTCCTGCTTTCCTTCATTTGCTCATGGTGAAAACTCACTGGAAAATTCTCAATGTTCATTTTTCTCATTTGAATGGTTGTTGATTTTATCTTGAAATTACCCAGATTCTAAATATTTATTGATGCCTGCACTTGCTTCCACCAATAGGGGTTCTGTGACCTCATCATTTACCTCATGTTACTACGTTTTACAAAATTACTCTCAAAGTAAAAGCTCAAGGTTGCCAGGTTGGGAGTAACCCATGTCATCTGCTTCCTCTCCACTTCACCTCTGATCCAATGCCATCCTTAGCTCACTTTCATTCTCCACGATGGTTAGATCACTGTTTCCCAGTTTCCTCGACATGCCAGTTCCTAGTTAAAGGTTTCATCCTGATGCTATCTGTATGGCTTTTCCCCCTCAAGTTATTCAAATACTCGTGGGTTATCCTAATCCTAGACTCCAGGGTATTGCTGTTACAAATGATACAGGCATTCCAAAGACTGAGCATCATTTTTTTTTGCCACCAAACTTGGTTGGGGGAGGCTTTTTTTTCAACAGGTGTCATATCACAAGAATACAGGTTAGGGGTTGACTGGGATTCAAAGTAAAGTGGGTATTAGCTTCCCTAAAGGATATGTTAGACTGTAACTTTTGTAATAATTATCTCCCAATCAGGGATGGGCCAGTCTGGCATGACTAAGGAGTGGGACACAGTATCTTGTCCTAAGTTCACCATCTAAGGTTGATCAGGGAGGGAAAGCAGTCTTCCCAGCTGCCCCTTGGACTGAACAGGCTGCTGCTGTGTCAACCATTTTGATCGGGAATTTAACAGATTTTCCCCTATCATTAAGGTTACCTTTAACTTGTGTGGGTTCATTTAGTGGAATGAAGCCCTGTCCCCATGAGTCCTTACCCAAATGAAGGACAAGCATCTTATCTCCTTATTTTGATTTGGGCACTCATTTTTCCAGTGTTTCTTTGCTTAAAATAAATACACTGCTTTTTCTAGCTTCTTCCTTTCCTGATGTCTCTGGCTTCTACCTCTGAGACTTCTACTATTAGTGTCTCTGAATGCTGCCACTACATCTTGATTTAATCTTTTGTTCTTCTTTTCTTCTATAGAACACAGTTATTGTAAACCTTTTGAGCAATCTCCAATAACTGGGAAATTCATACTCTCATTCTTTTCTAATTTTTGAAGTTTCCTTCTAATATCTTGGGCCAACTTCATAAAAAAGCCATATTGGTTGCTTGCTGGTTTTCTGATGCATTTGGGAATACAGAGTAAATACCCAGTAAGCCTCACATAGTGCTCCAGGAGCCTAGAGGTCAATCCTTGGGGCTCTTGTATAACCTCAGTGTTTAGATACATTGGTAGGTTTTCTAGCCGCAGCCTTTAATCCTCCTTAAAGGACCTGGATAAAATAGTCCAGAGCTTCCTTACCATGGTCAGTGTTGGGGTCCTTGTCAGGTTGGGCAGAATGGAGAATCCACTGTGTTTGGGCTACCTTGTTCTCAAGCTATCTCTACTCTGACTGAGGGAGGCTTTTCTACTTTCAAGCCAGATCCTGATCCACTCCTTGGCTGTGAAGAGGCTGGCCAGGAGCTATTGATAATCATCTCAGGCTGGCTGGTGAGTGTGAAAGACTGTCTTGAGGAGACTAATGAGATTGTGAGTTTTTTCCAGAGAATGGAAGGGTCTGCATTTTCCAATTATACAGATTACTTGTTAAAAAAGGACATAAACCATGAAAGGGTAGTAGGGGAAATTTTGAGTGTTTGGCCCAACACAAGGTACCTTCCTTGGAAATAGGAAGGAGGAATCCTTTGTACAAGAAACATTTCTCCTGGAGCGCCCATAGGCAAAGCCATTCTGCATGTGTAGAGAGGAGAGAATTGCCCAAGGCAGATGAAACTACCTGTACCACCCTCAACATGGCTAGGAAAAGCATTTTCCCTCTACAGGTTCTACTGAAGGCCATGCTCAGGTGGGAAAAGTCAACTTCTTCTAGTGGGGCTGAGATAACAGGTGGAAGGTTTTGTTTTTGTTTTTGTTTTTGTTTATTTTCTAGATAACCTGGCCAAACCAAGAGGATTTAGGTCCCCAATAAGTGGGCTCAGAACTTAAGACAGGGAGTATTTCTTGCACTGAAAAATGCCATAGACAATATAGGGAAACTGGTCATGGCATCAGGTATCTTCAGTAACCATGTTATGAACCATCTATGGGGCCCAGAAATCCTTCACTGGATCACCTGACTTCAAAAGAGAGAGAATCAGTTTTCTTGGTGAGACATGGCCATTCTTGTTTACAAAACCCTCCTTGAATTGTTTTAACATGCACTTCAAGTGTCATGCCCCTTCCCATTTAATATCTGTTTTCTCAACCAACAGAACTGACAGAAACATACAGAAGTCAACAGTAGAGATAACCAGAGGTAGCCATCACACAGCCTTAAACCAGGGGGTCCAGTGATGTCTCACATGGATTCTCGACACTGGAATTCGAACCACATCCAGACTTTCCTAAGTGTTCTATTCAGAAGGTGTTATAAACAGACTTCGCTCTGGGGACAAATTCTAGTGTCTTTCTGTAATTTCCTGTTTTGCTATCAGAATGATTCTGGTTTCATTAAAGAGTCTCATATTGTTCCTTCCATTTCTGTTTGGTGGAACAATTTGTGAAGTACTAGTCTTAGTCTGGCAGAATCCAACAATTATCCATCTAAACCCAGCATTTTCTTTGTAGATGTATTTAATTACTGCTTCAATCTCACTGTTTGCTATGAGTCCAAGCTGTTTAATTCTTCTTGATTGACCTTTTAAAATGTCATATGTATTTAAAAGTTTCCAAGTTTTATATTTTCCAGGTTTTTGAATCATTGGTTTTCTATGTGTGCCTCATTGATTCTCAGTATTTCATTGGCATAGCCAGTCATTTGCTCTTTTGTGTTTCCTTTGGGTAATTTTGCTATGAGTTTTTAAGTCTTGTTTAGTTTCTCAAAGAATAAATTCTTAGTTTGGTTAATTGTATGTATTGTTACATTAACCGTTGTGTTTCCTGATTTTATATCAACTTGACATGAGCTAGAGTCATTTCAGAAGAGAGACTCTCAATAGAGAAAATGCTTCCACAAAATTAGCCTATAGGCAAGGCTGTTAAACATTTTCTTAACCGTTGTTGTAGGAGAAGCCATCCATCCCTGGACAAATGGTCCTGAGTTGTATAGAAAGCTGACTGAGAAAGTGAAGAGGACAATCCAGTAAGCAACACTCCTTCATAGCTTCTGCTTTAGCTCATGCTTCTATCTTTCTGCCCTGGCTTCTCTCAGTGATGAACTATACTTAGGACATGTAATCTAAATAAATCTTTTCTACTTCAAGTAGCTTTTGCTAATGGTGTTTTTATCACAGCAACAGAAAGTAACTAGGAAATTTCTCCTTTTCATTAATGTCTAGCCTTATTTTTATTTCTTGATTTGGGTTTCTATTGTTTTGTCATTCTAGGACATGGAGTTGCATTATTAGTTTATGTATTTGAGCCCTGTTCAATGTGAGCACTCTTAGCCATACAAAGCATCTCTTGGAAGAGGTATGGCTATATTCAAAGGCTCTAGTAGGTTATGCTTTAATTTTTATTTAATTCTACAAACTTTAAATTTTCTTCTTTTCCCTTTTCCCTTTATTAAAGTTATCAGATTGTGTGTGTGTGTGTATGTGTGTTTGTGTGTGTGTGTGTGTACAATCTTAATAAATGTTATTTTGCTTGAAGTTCACCAGAAGTGAAACCTTGAGTGAATTCACATGCAGCAAATTTATTACATGTCCTAAGTATAATCATCAAGAGATGTGAATAAAGTAGAACACATGAGATAAGCCATGGAACTGTAAGATTTCAGGAGTTCCAGCTGTACCTTCTCTTTTAGCCTCTGCTCCCGCTGAGTCTGCTGGAGCAAGATCCACTGGAGTATGACTAAGACACCACAGTATGTGTTGGCTGAAGACAAAGGAGTGAAGTCTCACCAGTCATTTACTGAGGGGTACTCCCAGGAGACATACTTCCCTAAGTACTGCTAACTCAATGCTAGCTATCAAAGCAGTTCTAGCCATTCTCCAGGAGAATCTCATCTGAAAGCCAGGAGAAAAACTGGTCCCCTCAAGAGACCAGGAGGACAATATCAGTCTAGTATCTGGTTTGGGTAGAGCTCAAGGAAGTAACCACGAGAAACTCATAGAGCCATGGGAACATACACATTTATAACATATACATCATATATATCATATACACATGCATTATATATGTCATATACATATATACATACATACAGTTTATACAAATACATCATATACATACATATATGCATGTACATGCATACATACAAACATACATACATATATACATACATACATACATACATACATACATACACAATAACAGTGAAAAATCAGAAAAAAAGAACAATTAGAGACCACGAGAAGGAGGATTCAGAGGGGGTATATGGGAGAGCTTGGAGAGAGGAAAGGGAAGGAAGAAATGTTATATTATCTCAAAAATAAATCCAAGGTCTAAGGTTAAAATATCCCAGGAGGGAGCACAGCATCCTATTACGAGCATTAATGAGGGTGAGTGCTAAGTTTACCCCTTCACACTGAGACAGTCTTAATCATAAGGAGCACACTGAAAAAGTCACAAAGTTCATTGATCTTCCTAGGATGTTTGATTATTCCATGTGATTACTTGATTTATTTTTAAATGGAAGCATACTTTTCCCATCCCTTTCAAAAATGGTAAATTTAATATTCCAATAATCAGAACCTGATTATTATGAGTGGTTGACATGAAAGGAGACACCCTTGCTGGTAGGCTACTACAACTTTTATCAGGAACCCACACTGTAGGTAGTGAAGAAACATTCAGGTCTTCTGTAGAATGTATTTCTAAGATGCATTTTTTAACCCCATGTTCCATCTCATTTGAATGTTGTGTCCTGACTGGGCAGGAACAATGCAAACCACCAAACATCACAGAGATGACGAAGGGGTTTATTACCTCAGAGACTGCTCCTAATTCCCATTTATCTCTTCTGGCTTCTATGAAATTTACAAACCCAAGTACACATCATTTAGTATAGACTGCATAGACTGATAAGACTGCAAAGCCCACTAGCTGTGTCTTTTCTTCTCCAGTTCTCTGCATGCACACATGTTTAGTCTATCCTACAGATTTCGAATTCACCATGATGACATGTTGAAAATCTATAGGATAGCACAGCAGCAGAAGACCCAGAAGAAAGCTGAACTTAGAGTGTAAAGACAATCTGTGGACAAAACTCTTTCCTCTGGCAGGGAAGTTGTTCTCTGCTATATAAAACTTCATCTGATTAAGTGAGCCCCACTCCCATTACGGAGAATAACCTGCTTTACTCAAAACCTATTGATTTTAAATGCTAATCTCATCTGAGACAACACATAAACAAACACATCTAGATTTTGGGTTGACTAAACATCTGGGTAGTGTGGTTTAGCCAAGTTGACATGTAAAAGTGCTAAAAGAGATATGGTAATGTATATCTATGTCATGAGCTGAATTGTGTCCAGTAATATCCATAGATTCAGTCTCTAATTCTCAGTGTATCAGAATACATTCATAGTTAGAGTAAAAAGTATTTAAAAAGATAAGTGAAAATGAGACTTTTGGAGATCTAGTGCAGAAGGAACTTAGGTATTAGACACATCAGTGCACAGATGCTGTGACTAGTGTGAATGGTGCTAAGTGGCCCAGGAGAGGTGACAGTTGTAGCCAAGTCTGCCCAGACCTCAGCCTTGACTTAAAAGCCTCCAACATCGACACTGTATTTTTGCCTTAAATTATTTGTATGTGGTATTTCATTTAGAATCCCCAGCAAAATGTAATCTTTAAAGCCTCTGTAAGTCAATTAAATATTATATCACTTGACACATGTGTAAAACCAGTGCTTGGTGCCTGGCAAGTTTGATGATGTTAGTGATCCACATTAAGCCTACATATATTACTGCTGTAGAGATGACTGTTTTCCTTAGAAACATGATTATTAAATCAAGAGAAGATGTAGTGAACAAAAAACTCCCATAAGGCAAAGACAAAAATCACAAGTTAATGGCAGATATTTTTTTAAAGACAAGGTTTCAGTGTGTAGCTCTGGGTATCCTGGAACTCACTTGGTAGACCCGACTAACCTTGAACTCACAGAGTTCCACATGCTTCTGTCTCCCAAGTGCTGGGATTAAAAGCAGCACAGCTTTCTTATTCTGTTTATTATTATTATTATTATTTAAAAAAAATAGTTCAAGGAAGTAGAGAATGAATATACAAAGGGAAACGAGGTAGTACCACCCAGTGTTCACTGTTGAGTTCTCAATATTCAGCCCCATGCCTGTAGCAGACCAGGTCCATCCACTAGAACAGACTGAGTATGCAGGGCTCATGCTTCCATTAACTACATGGTAAATGTCGTGTAACAGGCATTTTGCATATAGATTCAGTTATTTACAAATGCCAACACAACAGCAAATCTTCCAGTTCTTTTACATAATGTCTAACTAATGAAATCTTTGTATATCTAGGCTATGGAGACTTGAACAGCTTATTAAAGTCAATGCTAGAGAGTTTATACTTGGCACAGCAGGTAACCTGTAGATAAACCAGAACATGATTACAGGCATGTTGACTTATGTTTGGACATGTTACTAGCTATGTGAAATAACTGCAGACAGAGACTGTTTCATTCAAGTTTGGTTTTAATCATTAGTAGTTTCTTTGCTTCAATCAAGTTGATGAAAAGAAAGGAAAAATGAGAGGAAATTTTGTCAAACATGTTGGAGAGAGAATGGAACTCCTTCACTGATAGCTGGGGTACCAAAGCAGACATTGGAGATTACAATTATAAAACTAAGAATAACAAATGAAGCTAGAAGTTATGGCTTCAGGAAAGCAATTGCTATAAACATATGCTTCTGAGAATAGTTCTGCTATATAGGTGAAGTAGATGGATTGAGTCTTGAACACAGTAACAGGAAAAACATTCACACCCACTCTTCCCCTAGGTGAGACAAATAGCAGTGCAGGGAAAAACCAGTTCTGGAAAATCTGAAAGGCAGAGAACATTTAGGACAAGACAGGAGGAAGAGGCTGTGCTGAGGGCTGCCTCTCCATCCGTTCATTTAGTTCGTGGATGCTTAGCAATAGCTTTTCACTGGGAGGTTGCTATGAAATTTTAGGAAAGGTATATGGTAATGTACCCAATCCAAAAGAAGCATGATCCAATTCTTTAATAAATTTGACAGCTAAGATAGAATGTATGTGTTGCTGTTTTTACTGTGAGGATCGCAGAGTTAAGGAGAGGCAGCCTCTCCATGCATGAGTTAGGTGGCTATACTAGGCTGACTGAGCTGTCCCCAACTTCTCCCTCATTTACTGCAGTTGTCCTTTTGGGAGACACTTTCTTGAAATTTTCACTAAGTGTGCTAAAAATTAAGATAGCCAGTGCTATCCCTTTGGAATATTTCTTTCCAGGGCTTACCTGAAGGCGAAGACAGAGAAAGAGCAGTGATTTAGAAAAGCATGCCAAGACCTGGGGAGAGCCAAACCATGAGGAGTGGTACAAGTCCTTTTTGAGTTGATTAAGACACGTCAGGAACCAGCCCTAGTTCATGTTCAACTTAACATTCCTAGAGTCATCTGAGAGAAGAGTCTAATCTGAGGGATTGCCTGGATTAGATTGTCCTGTGGGTGTGTTCATTAGATAGTTTCTTAATTATTCATTGATACAAGAGGACCCAGCCCTCAATGGGCAGTACCATTCCTAGGCAGAGGTCCTGGCCTATGTAAGAGAGCTAACTAAGCATGTGTCCATGAGTGAGCTGGTAAGCAGGGTTCCTCCATGGTTCCTGTTGCAGTTTCTTGACTCAGAGTGAGCTCTCTTGTTAGAGGTAATGCTTTGTGGAATGGGAAACACTTCTACTATCAGGTTCCTGCCTTGTCAGTGATGAACTGCAACCTAGAAGTGTAATATGCAATGAACCCATTCTTCTCAATTTGCTTTTGGTCAGTGTGTTTGATCACAGCAATAGGAAATTGGATTAGTTTCCAGTATGTTCTAAAGATGATGATATGAGTTAAATAACCAACTTAAGAGTGATGAAGGAGGGTACTAGCTTAAGGCTTTCTTGGTTGACAACAGATTCAGCTTAAGAAATGAATAAACATTTCTCTAAATACAGTAGGCATAGTAACAGGGAAGAGTAAGCCATTTTAATGCACAGTGTGAGATTTGTCACCCTGCATGGAATGTGGGTATCATGCAATTCACTTTAATTATGTGTTCAGTTCTCTTTAAGAATAGAATTCTATGCTTCTCTACACAAATATATTTACACTTTCAACCCGATGTAAAAATGATTCTGTCTTTGAATTTTAGAATACCAAGAAAACTCTTGCTAGAATACTGGGGCTGAGTGGAATGAGTTTCTGCTTTCAGATGAAACCCATGAAAACCTTCACTATATTTTGGTTGTTGTTTGATTTTTGGGAAATTATCCAGGATAATAATATTGCTTATGAATGACAAAGGATTAGTAATAAAACAAGCAAACACCTGGCTTGGTTGAGATAAAATCAGGGTTATATCCTTAAGCTATCACTAGATTTATGAGCACAAAGCTACCAGAAGCTATGCCACACTGGGCATTTCAACAAACAATGCCCAGTGTTTAATATCTTTATGATGAAAGCCATTCATCTTTTGACTATTGACCTGCTCAGATTTTTTTTTGCCCGTCTATTGCCCTCTGGAGGAAGATACTTTCTCACTTTAAATTGGCACTTTAGAAAGATGATCTGCTGAGGGTTTCCACATGGGCAGGAACAAGGCAGTGATTAGATTTTCCCATGTCAGTCAAGAAACTAGGAAAGGTAAAATCAATGCTGAGTTTTTTGTGAAAGTAAACTCATTCCATTAAACACATTTGTCTTTATTCTAAGAATATATTCTATTTACTTGAATGGCTTTAAATAAATTTTATGAAGTGATGATCACAGTAAATGCTGGTTTAACATCTTTATTTCTCAAAAAGAGTTGCTGCCTTACATTTACCCCAAATTAAAAAAAAAAAAAAGTAAACAACAAAACCAGAAATCGGTAACTTTCAGAATTGGCAAACAGGAAGCACTCATGGCACAAGTGGCCATGAAAAACATAGAACTTCATAAATATTGCCTCAGTTAACTAACTTTGCCAATATGTGTCTTTCAGACTTCTTCCACAGGACCCCAATCTTCTCAAAATTAATGAACTACGATGTCTGAAGCAAACTACTTGCCATGGATGAGATTTTCAGACACTCTGACAGCTCATACTTTACCAGCGAATATGTATTCTAAATGTCCACATCCTCTGGACCTTCATGTCAGAAAAGTAACAACGATTCCTTTGCAAGGTCAAAAATGCTACAGACACTTGGGCTTTGCAACACTGTAAGAATGCATTCAAGACAGTCTGAAAACTTCAGGTTTAATAAATACAAGGGTAGGTTGTTTCTCCTTTTTTTCCTAAGGAGTACAACATAAAAATCCCCAGAAGTGAAAGCCCTGGGCTTGGTACTTCTAAGAATTGAGATTTGTATTCTGAGGACAGCTGAGAGGACCTTCAGAGGAAATGAGGGGGGACACAAAGTGGCACATCTCATGTCCCTGTTCTACTTTCTTCTCTGAGTTCCTCCTCAAATGAAAGAAAAATGATCTAGGTAACATGGAAGAGAAATGTGTCTGAAACAAACTTCGTAGCTTTAACAATGAGCAAGGATCCCATCCTCTTCGCTAAATTGAGGAAACATTAAAAAAGTAAAGGGTATTGAAGCTCTTGTTTGGAATTCGACAGAGCACATTGTGAAGTAAGCACCACCCTTTCCTTTGTTTTATGTGCTTGTTCACAAAGCACAATATAGAAGGGATGGAATGAGTCAGCTTAATCGACCACATGACAGCTTTTATGAATTCAGAGAGCACATCCCATCCCTGTAAATAAGTCAAAGCAACTGATATTGCCCCTGCACAGTTAAGCTGCAGAATTACTTGAAAGCACTAATTAACCCTCTTTGGTTTCTTAGTTACCAAAATACTTGATGCTTTTACTTAAATGATACCACCATTTGAAGCCTGAACCTCAACACTTCTCTATCCTAATGATGAAAAATATTAATGCCAGTTATCATTTTTGCTTATTTCTTTTACGTTGAGATCCTAATATAATTACATAAATTTCCCTTTCCCTTTCTTCCCTTTCAACCTTCCCATAATTCTATTTGCTATTTTTTAAAAATTTGGCTGATTTTGTGCATTAATTGTTGTTATATGAATAAATGTATGCACAGTATGTTTCTAGATATAACCTGATCAATCTACATAGATAACTTTCTCTCTAGCCCTTGGCATTCTTTACTTGCCTTTAATTATTCTAAATAATTTTTTTTTACTTATTCATTTTACATCTTGATCACTGCCCCCTCCTAGTCACCCCCTTCACAATCCTTCCCCATCCTCCCTCCCCTTCTCCTCTTTGTGGGCAGGGGCCCCTTGGTATCCCCCCAACCTGGCACTTCAAGTCTCTGCCTGCAATTGTGTGTGTGTGTGTGTCTGTGTGTGTCTCTCTGTGTGTGTGTATGTGTATATAGTTGAGACCTTGAAATGCTGCTAATGAATTGACAGTTCTAAGCTGCTCAAATAGAAATATTAGATGCCACGTGGATATTTCAAAAGTATTGAGAATATAGCTATTGGTTATGGCTTAGAGTATCACATTACTGTCTTTAGAAGGAGATGGAAATGATCCCATGAAAATAAGAGTAATCTATCTCATTGTAGGTGTTTGCTCTAGTATAGTGTCAGTGAAGAGCAAGAACACACAAATATGGAAAGGAGATCAGGAAGAACTCACATTCATTTTCAAGTTTGGCAGAGATATTCTGTTACTTCTCTAGGTTTTATTCGTCTATTTTTAGCTTTATATGTTAGAATACACACACACACACACACACACAATTGTAGAGGTATTTATACTAAGACCTGGTCATCAAGCCACAATAAAGTTACCCCACCAACTTCTCTTTCTTCTCCCAGCTTATTCATTTCTGTTTATAGTGAGGATAATCACATGCAAGTCAGTAGATCCTGAGTTGATCTAATTGTCATAGATGAGGTTCATTCACAAAATAAAGACTGGCTTCTCCCTAACAATGAGAAATTCTGCTAGTAGATAACATATGAGTTGCCACAAATGAATCCTCTGAGTCTCAAGTCTGCCTTGGAGGTTCATCAATGGATAGCATAGATTAGCACTGGTTGAGTGCCTGTCCATTAAACTATTTTTTTCTGTACTATACTTCTCAGCTAGCCTTTCAAACAGATTACATGGCTTCCTTGTTATTTTTCTCTGTGGATGAGTGTGAGTAAAACTTTAGATTTGTCAAACTCAAATAAACACTTTTGGATACCTTTACCTTTCTCTATGAAATAAGGTTGAAATTTCAGACCTGTAACAGGAAGTAGCATATTTCCATCTTTCTTTAGTCCCTGAGTAAACTACTAAAAGGAGTAACTTTCTTATGCCCTACTATTAAATTTAAGATGAACAGGATACATTTTTTTTCTTGTGGAAAATCTCTGAGATTTCTGGATTGACTTGTTAACAGCAACTTATGTGTATTAAATGCCACTTACCTAGTTTATAAATATTTAATTAGTCTTATTTTCAATATAAATACAGCAGAAAAGTAGGCTTTGGGAAGTGATTTTCAGCTGCCTTTATTACATTCAGGTACAGGTCCTTGACACAGAGCTGAAGCTAAGGATAAATGTCCACCTCACATAAATACATTCATGGGTCATGTACATATTGATAGTGATTAAAGTCAGAGAAAAGAACCTGATCTTTCAGGAGGCAAAGCAGAGCGCAACAGAAGTAGACTCAGGGTGAGTCTTTAGCAGCAACACTCTTTGAAAAGAGGATAAAGTACAAGACATCAAGAAAAAAGTCAGGGGGCATGCTAAAAAAGAGTAAAGAAGGAGATATTTTTTAAATGGAAAGTCTGTCCAGCACTATTAACATGACATAGGTAAGGCAGCTAACGACTGAAGGAAAGGCCACTTAGCCAATTAGCTGTTGAATGTTGGCCTGTCCAAGAGCCTTTCAGAAGGCTGCTCTGAGTGGACGCCAGACTGAGAAGATTTGACGTGTGACTGAAAAGTGAGAGAACTCTCGGTGGTTGTGTTTGGAGTCCCTTTTGAAGGTATTTGAAAACAAAGAGGAAAATGTGTCACCTAGAAGGAGTGCCTTGATTCCTGGGCCAGCTGAGCATTGAGAACAGTAAAAACTACAACAGAGAAGGGCCAGAGCCTTTCAATTTGACAAATTCTTCTGTTGTTGGGATTCATAAATGAATAATAACATTTTCAAGCAGTCACTAGGTATACATGGGACTACAGTGAAAGAATCCTCACCTTCTATGTCACAGTGATGGTTTGAGGTTACTTGGTCAAGCTGGAAAGGTGAGCTGAAACAAAAGAGCATTCTAAGAAGAAAGTCTGGGAATGAAAAGAAGACTGCTTGTCATAAAGTGGGGACTACCAAGTTCAAAAGAGTGGGAAGGAAATTATGTCAGAGGTCACCAGACTAGTGATGCATTCTTCATAAACTGTTAGCATTTTACAAATATTAAAATGTCAAAAATATTTGTAAAATGCTAACAGTTTACTGGTGCAACAGCTTGGATCCTGTTGATATTTAATTGGTTCAGACAGTGTCACTGCACTCATGTTGAGGTCCAACAGATTAAGAATATTAGAAAAGATAGTAAGGTCTGTGACAAGGAACATGCCAGAGAAAATGCTCATTTATTGAAAAGAAATAAGATGCTTAAACAATGCACAGACACACACACAGACACATACTCAGGCATATATATATATACCTGAGAAGAGAGTTCATATACTAGATAGATGTGCTGGATAGTTTTATGTCACCTTGACAAAAGCTAAGGAAGCCTGAGAGGAGGGAACCCAATTAAAGAAATGCCTCTATAAGATGAGTCAGTAAGCAAGCCTGTAAGGCACTTTCTTAATTAGTGATAGCTGGAGGAGGGCCCTGCCTATTGTGGGTGGTGCCATCCCTGGGCTGATGGTCTTGGTTCTATAAGAAAGCAGGCTGAACAAGCCATGTGGAGCTAGCCAGTATGCAGCATTCCACCCTGGCTGTTGCATCAGCTCTTGTCTTCAGGTTCCTGTCCTGCTTGAGTTCCTATCCTGACTTCCTTTTTTAAAATTTTTTTGATACTTTATTTACATTTCAAATGTTTCCCCCTTTCCAGGTCTCCCCTTTTGAAATTCCCTATCCCCTCCCCCTCCCTCTGCCTCTATGAGGGTATTCCCCAACCCACTCACCTACCCACTCCTGGCTTCCCTCCCTGGCATTCGCCTATACTGGGGCATCTAACACCCTCAGACCCAAGGGCCTCTCCTCCCACTATGGCCAACAAGGCCCTCCCTCTGCCACATATGTGGCCCAAACCATGGGTCCCTCCATGTGTATTCTTTGGTTGGTGGTCTAGTCTCTGGGAGCACTGGGGGGTCAGGCCAGTTGACACTGTTGCTCCCTCCCCATGGGGATGCAAACTCCCTCAGCTCCTTCAGTCCCTTCTCCAAATCCTCCATCTGGGACCTCACACTCAGTTCAATGGTTGCTGTGAATTGAATCATGGGTATTCCAAACTTTTGGGCTAGTAACCACTTATCAGTGAGTACATACTGTATTCATTCTTTTGTGACTGAGTTACATCACTCAGGATGATATTTTCAAGATCCACCCATTTGTCTGCGAATTTCATGAAGTCATTGTTTTTAATAGCCGAGTAGTATTCCATTGTGTAAATGTACCACATTTTCTGTATCCATTCCTCTGTGGAGGGACATCTGGGTTGTTTTTTTATAAATAACTTTGATGTGGAAGTGTAAGCTGAACAAACTCTTTTCCCCAAGTAGCTTTGGTCATGGTGTTTTATCACAGCAATAATAACCCTAACTAAAATAATAAAGCTTATAGTTTTAAAAGGCCTCAAGCCAAAAAAGAAAAGCATCCTTGTCAACCTTGTCAACAACAACTATATTAACATGGAGTCTGTGCCACAAAACAAAAACAAACATACAAACAAAAACAAAAACAAAGCATTGTGAGACCAGGAGAACAAAGCCTGTCAGTCGGTATACATAGCAGCCTAGATTGCAGCAAAGATTTGGGGGAGGCCACACGGTCTAACGAGAGCTAGGCAGATACTCTCATCCAATAGGATGGAGTATTCCCAGGTCAAATAGATGGAGCTGGGTTGTTGTAACAAGCCTGGCTCGGTGGAAAGAAGCCCCACGTGTCTGTCCCAGGCCCTGCGGCTCTGGGTGGAACAGGAGACATGCAGGAAGTGACCACACATCTTTCCACACAGTACAACGGGCAGATGGGGGCTGTGGGAAGCCTTTGCGAGGACCCTGCCCATGGGTGGGGGAGGGGGCTATTCCAAGGGAACAGGAAGCAGCCATCTCTGTGGGTTCTTTAGCCTGGGGCACTTCGCTGCAGGGTGCTGCAGACAGGCTAGCTGAGCACAGCTGGGGTTCCCACCGTGATCGGGTGTCAGTGGCTTGGGACACTAGGCTAGCTGTTTAGGCTTGGGTGAAAGGGTACCGTCTGGGAACACTGGGAAGCCTTCGGTGAGAGATTAAACACAGCTCCTTAACTGAGGGCCAGATCTCTCACTTCCCACAGCAGGTCCAGATGGAGAGACAGTCCATAATTCTACCACGTTTATTTTCATCTTGTGGAGAGTGGCAAGGATGGAATTTTATCCCCGCCTCTCTGAGAGAGGCGAGGCAGATATAGTAACTGGGAAGGGGTGTGGCTAAGCCTCTAGGTGTCTCATTAACATGGGGATGGCTTGGGGTTGTGTGGCCATGCCTTTACCTAGGGTGCGGTCACGCTTCTACCTGAGGAGGGGTGGTATGTGACCATGACTGGAGCCAAAAGCCTCCCAGGAGCATTGGCATAACATTTCCGGTCCCTTGCGGATTCTGCTGGGTTGCCCAGAATTTATGCCTGTGCTCAACCGGATGCCAGACTGCCTGTCACAGATCACTGCCCCACACTGGGTTAATTAAAAAAAAAGACTGGATAGACACTGAGCTACTGAATGGAAGAAAATTAGGGCAGAGGAGGATTGCCATGAGCTGGGATGAAGTTGAGCCTTCAGAGCATCTTCCCAAACTTTGAACAGGTGGGTGGTAAAGGGAGGGAGGAAGGGGGAGTTTCTGACAATAGACCCCTGTGGTTTCACATGATTGTAAAACTTGCAGAAGTAAGATTATTTTGTCAAAAAATAACCCCATCTCTTTCTAAATTATGCCTTGACCATCACTACATCTATCTAAATAGCACATTATTATTAGGACATGAATGCCAAGAAAGAATTGTTTTTTTCCTGAAGATTTGACTACAGTGGTAAAAAGAGTTGCTTACTCCTTCATGTTTCCTTGCATTGCAATAAGAAAGTTTTGTGAACTGGAACTTTGAGGCTACAGCCTACCTAAATATAGATTTCTAGAGGAGACCCAGCATAAGAAAACTAAATACAGAAGACCATAAACCATAGGTGAGTATGTAGAGAGTACAGCCATAGTTTTAAATTGCACTGTGGCAGCAACCATGTGGAAATGAAAAGAGGAACGTGATATTTGAGGGCCCACCCAACATGCTTGATTTTTTTATGAACCCATCTTTCAATAGTTGCAAAATCTTATGAAAAGTAAAAGTCCAGTGTCTTTGGTTGGCTTTTACATCCTCCTCACCTTCCTGTTTTTGGTGCTTTTATGAATTTGAACTGAAAGCCATATGCATTGCAGGATGTAGTACTGATTGCAGGATAAAGAAGAATTACATATTATGCATGACTTCCACAAAAAGTCATATTTTAAACTTGTAATCAGCACCTTGTGAAAAAGTAATTTAAATTTGGTTAAGACCATAGACTTAGAAGTATGACTTGCAGAACGTATTACTCGGGGTTGACTAGGGAAAGTTGTTATACATTTTCTTCAGGTTTTTTTCTCAGTTTCAGGAGGATATCATTAAGTAGTGAACATGAGCACCTTTGTAAGGTCTTTGTGAGGATTAAAGGAGCAGATGCCTTTCATGTAGGACATACTGGTTAATGCTGGCAATTGTGATCAAGCTTTGAAACCTCTTAAGCTAAATCATAGCTTTCCAGATTGTGATAGGTGGAAGTGACTGGAGGGATGCTAGGTGTTATAACATAAATGGAAGTATCTTCTTGAGGTATTCATTTGCTGATATCCACTACAGTTTTGTATTCCTGTAAAGAATATGAACTCATTTGAGTAAAAGTGTACATCTATTTAAATAGAGCATATGTATGGATTGCAATATAATGCATCCATATCTATCTATTTATCTATCTATCATCTATATCTATTTATCATCTATTATTCACCTATCTATCAACTCTTTTTTTTAAGATTAGATCTCACTATATAGCCCAGGTTGCCCTTAAACTTGCAATTTTCATTCGGGTACTGGGATCACAAGGTATGATACTGTATCTGGCTGAAATATGAGACTATGTCCATATAGAGTCATGTTTTTTTTTTCCTTTTTTTCCCATACTTTATTTACATTTCAAATGTTTCCACCTTTCCAGATCTTCCCTTTGGAACCTCCCTATTCCCTTCACCTCTCCTGCCACTATGGGGGTATTCTCCCACCCACCTACCCATTCACTCTCGTCTTCTCTCCTTGGCATTTTCCTATACTGGAGGACCTAACACCCTCAGGCCCAAGGGCCTCTGCTCCTCCCTGACGGATAACAAGACCCTTCCCTGCAGCATATGTGGCTACTACCATGGGTCCATCCGTGTTTATTCTTTGGTTGGTGATTCAGTCTCCAGGAGTATCGAGGGGTCAGACTAGTTGCCACTATTGCTCCCTCCCTGGGACTGCAAACTCCCTCAGTTCCTTCAGTCCCTTCCCCAAGTCCTCCATCTGGGACCTCACACTCAGCCCTACATTTGCTGTGATGTGTAGAGTCACTTTTAAATCACAGTAGTTCACACTTCCATCTCCAGAAAGGTTTAAAACACTTTATTTCAATTATTTATTTTATTTGTATGTGTGCAGGTATGCATGCGATGCAGGTGTGTGTATGTGTGTGTGTGTGTGTGTGTGTGTGTGTGTGTGTATTGTGGAGAACTTGTTGGAATTACTGCCCTCCTTTTACCATTTGTGTGTTCCAAAAGAATGAACTTATGTTATCAGGCTTGGAGGCTTTACTTACTGAACCAACTTAGTAGCCTTTGAAATATTCTTTGATCAATACATAACTGTTCACACACTGTTTTGAGGGAGTATTTGCTTGGTATAAATGTACAATGTATCATAACTCAATGCTATTAGAATTTACATCTCTTTTTTTCCTTTGTATTTGGAACCCATTTTCTAGATATTAGTAAAATATAGAACAATTTAGTCATCGTACTGTGCTATAAACACTAGAATTTATTACATCTACCTAATTATAGGTAGCTGATATTCAATTTCCCATAATTCCCCCACCCTACTTTTCTTCACCTCTACTAATCTCTATTAAACATTCACATTGAGCTCTACTTTCAAAGACAAGACATTAAAAATATATGCTGTCTTTGGAAGACTGGGGAGGTCGGGAATGTTCGTGTGGTCATTTGTCAAATCAGAGGAGATAGGCAACTTTTTGGGTTTAGCCCTTGTTGGAAGATTTTAACTAAGATGTGTTTCGAGCATCCCACAGTTTTAAGTAACTGAAACACTGCAACTTAGATTGCTTATGTAAAAGGCAAGCTAAGATATTTTCAGATATGCCAAAGAATAACCTCTACATTTTTTGGTAAAGTCTCCATTTCCTTATTTACCTTGACTAAAATAATTTGGCAAATTTTACATTTTAGAATACCTAAACATATAATCCTCAGAGAATACGTTTTTAAAAAAATCTCTTCTCACTTTATAGACTTTACAGGATGTAAGTGTAACTTCCTTATGAACATCACATCTTATTTTGAAAGAAACTGTATTTGGATGGCTATACCACAGTCGTAAGGACAAAGAGGATAAATACAGACGTTGAACCAATTTCATGTCATCCTTTACATGTGTGCCTTCTGTTCTGTGGACCTCCTGTTCAATTATTTACTTTTTTGACAGTGAGAAGCTACACACAGGCATGGGTAAAGAGGCTTTCTTTCTTACCTCTTTACTTTTATGTATTTCTTCTCTGAGAGAATGTCTTTCTTCATGGAACATATCAAAGCCACCTTTGCATATTTCCTCTTCTGTCAAATCTGTGATGATCCAGCCAGCAGATTTAATTTTATCTTTGTGCATGCATCAGTCTACATTATCTGAAGCACAGAGAAATTACTTCCTTACATACCCGTATTTTCCAATGTTTTGCCTGTTTATTTAAATCTTAAAGATTCAGGCATGGGTATGTAGCAAATTCTCTGTAACTATTTTTTCACTGAAGGTCAAAGAAGACATGCTAGATACTAGTAGTTCATAGAAATGAGAGGTGTTAACAGAGAGCTCTGGAAAGCAGTCATGAATTATGTCATATAAGCATCTTTAAAACAAATACAGACCCTCCATGGGGGAGAACCCAGAGCTATGCCAAACTGTCTGTAACTACATAAGGGAATTACTGGTGTCTGGCAGGAATAGGCTGGGCGCCTTGCAGATGAATGCAGTCAACTTTCATTGACTTTTAAGTTAAGAATTTATAATATGACAAGTAATTATACATTTATTACTTAAGTGATTTTTGTAATCAAGTAATTAATTAAGTTATATGTAAGCCCTATAAGACATGAATCTATAAGATGACAAATGACTACATGTTCATTAATCAGGCAAATTGCAGCCAGCCCTATAGTAGTATTTGATTAGAGAAGATTGAGGGTGCCCAGAGAATTATAGAACCTGTGTTCTAACACAAAGCAGATGAGTTTTATGCAGGAGTGGGTATATCAAAACCACACAGAACAACAAGAGATGAACTAAGTCAGTGTGACAGCTTGGGACACAGAATGCATTGTTTTTTTTTAAAGATTTATTTATTTATTTTATGTGAGTGCACTGTAGCTGTTTTCAGACACACCAAAGAGGGCATCAGATCCCATTAAAGATGGTTGTGAGCCACCATGTGGTTGCTGGGAATAGAACTTAGACCTCTGAAAGAGCAGTCAGTGCTCTTAACCGCTGAGCCATCTCTCCAGCCAAGAATGCATCCTTTTACTGGGCGTTGGTTAATGCCCAAAGATGTGACTATCAGGTAGTGCCTTTGTTCATGTTCTGAAAGAAAACTTCTAGAAGATCTCCTTGATATTTCAAAAATGGACTCAGGTGGACAATACACTTTCTTCTTCCTTTCCTCTCTTGGGGTCATAGGAAAGGCTGAGAGGAGAAAGACAGCTGAAATCTCAGTGGGTGGGAGAAGTCAGTGGACCCCTGACAAAGAGGACAGAATTAAGCATACAGGGAAGGAGGCATTATTGAAAGGCATTGGGGAGAAAGAGGATTGCTTTAAAGATTAGAGTCTATTGTCTAGAAGTATAATGCAGAATTCAAGCTTTCCAAAATATTCACTGAAGTATTAGGCTTGCAGTAAGAATATTCTGTGAAGATGCAAGGACTGAGGAAAAGCCGGGAGATAAGAGCCTGCCTGCTTCCACCTGTGGCAGGAGACCCCTGCCTGGGCCACCAGGCCTCCATAGACAAACAGCACAGGGAGAAAGGAAACCGCCAATGTGTGTGGAAAAGCTAGCAACAGGATTTGAAAAACAGCAGGGAGAGAGAAGAACTGGTCTCCCAGGAATATTGACATTTGGGCTTGAAGGAAAGACAAACCACAGTCAGAGAGAGAAAGACCAGCTAACACCAGAGATAACCAGATGGTGAAAGGCAAGGGCAAGAACACAAGGAGCAGAAACCAAGACTACTTGGCTTCATCAGAACCCAGCTCTCCCACCATAGCAAGCCCTGGATACCCCAACACACCAGAAAAGGAAGATTCAGACATAAAATCACTTGTCAAGAGGATGATAGAAGATTTTAAGAAGGAAATAAATAAATCCGTTAAAGAAATACAAGAGAACAAGGGGAAACAACTGGAAACCCTTAAAGAGGACACATGAAAATCCCTTAAAGAATTACAGGAAAACACAATCAAACAAATGAACAAAACCATATGAAGGAAGGATACTTCATACTCATCAAAGGAAAAATCTACCAAGAAGAACTCAATTCTTAACATCTATGCCCTGAATGCAAGAGCTCCCACTTTCATAAAAGAAACTCTACTAAAGCTCAAAGCACACATTGCACCTCACACAATAATAATGGGAGACTTGAACATCCCAATATCAACAATGGACAAATCTTGGAAACATAAACTAAACAGAGACATGGTGAAACTAACAGATGCTATGAACCAAATGGATTTAACAGATATCTAAAGAACATTTCTTCGTACATCAAAAGGTTTAAAATGTATTTGAAATGACTCATAGTAATAGTACATACTCATCAGACTTTATACTTGTGTTATAAGCAGGACTGTGTAACTGACAACTCCATCAAAATCCTTTCTACAAGCAATTTTGAAATATACAATTAACTTTTGTCAACTAGATATCCTAATTCTCCTGTCCACTTGCACCTGTCGGCTGTGCCTTATCCCCTCCAGGCCTCCTCCCCAGGGTCAGCATGAGTCTGGTCCTATTTCACATGTCTTTAAAATCAACTTTTGGGCAGTGACTGAGGAAAAGCCAGGAGGTAAGAGCCTGCCTGCTTCCACCTGTGGCCAGAAACCCCGCCTGGGCCAACAGGTCTCTCCATATACAAGTAGCTCAGAGAGAAAGCTACCTGCCCACTTGTGCTGAGGAGCCAGCAACAGGAGGACTCCAGACATAGGGTCTGAAGAACAGCTGGAAGAGAGAACTGGTCTCCCAGGAATATTGACATCTGAGCTTGAAGGAAAGACAAGCCAGTCAGAGAAAGACCAGCTAACTCCAGAGATAACCAGATGGCGAAAGGCAAGGGCAAGAACACAAGGAACAGAAACCAAGACTACTTGGCTTCAGCTGAACCCAGCTCTCCCACCACAGCCAGCCCTGGATACCCCGACACACCAGAAAAGGAAGACTCAGACTTAAAATCACTTATCAAGAGGATGATAGAAGATTTTAAGAAGGAAATAAATAACTCCCTTAAAGAAATACAAGAGAACACAGATAAACAACTGGAAGCCCTTAAAGAAGACACACAAAAATCCCTTGAAGAATTACAGGAAAACACAATCAAATGGGCAGAAATACAGGAAAATACAATCAATCAAATGAACAAAACCATTCAAGAATTAAAAACAGAAATAGAAAAAATAAAGAAATCACAAAGGGAGACAACCTTGGAGTTAGAGAACATAGGAAAGAAATCAGCAGTCATCGATTCAAGCATCACCAACAGAATACAAGAGATGGAAGAGAGAATCTCAGGTGTGGAAGATACCATAGAAAACATGGACACAACAGTCAAAGAAAACACAAAATCCAAAAAGCTCCAACCCAAAGCATCCAGGATATCTAGGATACAATGAGAAGACAGAGCCTGAGGATAATAGGTATAGAAGAGAGTGAAGATTCCCAACTTAAATGACCAGTAAATATCTTCAACAAAATTATAGAAGATAAACGTCCCTAACCTAAAGAAAGAGATGAACATAAATATACAAAAAGCCTACAGAATGCAAATGGACTGGACCAGAAAAGAAATTCCTCCTGTCACATTACAGTCAAAACACCAAATACACAAAACAAGGAAAGAATATTAAAAGCAGTAAGGGGAAAAGGGCAAGTAACATATAAAGACAGACCTATCAAAATTACACCAGACTTCTCACCAAGACTATGAAAGCTTGAAGATCCTGGGCAGATCTCATACAGACTCTAAAAGAACACAAATGCCAGCCCAAGCTGCTATACCCAGCAAAACTCTCAATAATCATAGATGGTGAAAACAAAATGTTTCCACAAACCCAGCCCTACAAGAATAATACATGGAAAATGCCAACTCAAGGAGGGAAACTACACTCAAGAAAAAGGAAGAAAGTAATCTTTCAACAAACTCAAAAGAAGATAGCCACACAAACAATATAAACAACATCAAAAATAGCAGGAAATAACAATCACTATTCTTTAATATCTCTTAACATCAATGGTCTCAACTCCCCAATAAAAAGACATAGACTGACAGACTAGATCCATAAATAGGATCCAGCATTTTGCTGCATCCAGGAAATGCACCTCCATGTTAAAGACAAACACTATCTCAGAGTAAATGGCTGGAAAACAATTTTCCAGGCAAATGGCCTCAAGAAACAGGCTGGAGTAGCCATTTGAATATTGGATAAAATTGACTTTCAACCAAAATTCATCAAAAAGGATAAGGAAGGACACTTCATACTCATCAAAGGAAAAATCTACCAAGAAGAACTCAATTCT